>OY759275.1:10449956-10777456 GCA_963662155.1 Lamellibrachia columna
CACGTAGCCTGTCCCGACCACGCTGAAAAGTGAGGGGGACGCGTCCCCCCCGTCCTCCCCGATCGACGCCCATGATATATATATATCATGGGCGTATATATATATATATATATATATATATATATATATATATATATATATATATATATATATATATATATATATATATATATATATATATATATATATATATATATATATATATATATATATATATATATATATATATGATGTTAGGTTGGATGACCTACATACACTGCTCATGTGTTACATTGATAGGCCTTAGGTTATGAACTATGCTCCCATTCCATGAGTGATGAGAAATCGTGCAGGGACCAGTTATGTGAAGCACCTTCATCCATTTGTTGAAAGTAGAGTATAGGCCCTAGACTTATCCGGCCTATCCTTATCATTTAGAGTAAATTCTCAAGTTGTTGGCTGTATTTTTGCCTGAAAATTCCTTAGTTGGCCCCCATCCCGGGCATTACCCCTTGACATGTTGCCCTGGTTAGTTAACAGGAAAAATCTGTCACGGGGGGCTAATATCTGAGAGGGGGCTGATGTCTGGAGTGGCAGTGTCCTGGGAATGTCTGGGGGCAATTAAATGTTCTCGGCTAGAGCCTGATGTCCCGACTGGGGCAATTGTCCTTCTTCGCAATATTAACGTCACAAATTAGGCCTTTTTTCTTTTCAGTGGAACTATAAATGGGGTTCCTGTCGACAATGGAGAAGATGGCGTTGCTGATAATGTGCCCCATGCTGACGAAATGGGTGAAGACCCATTTACCGCAGAGGGCAACCAAGAAAATCCTGAGCAGGCAAATGAAACAGTGCCAGACTCTGACGACGACCGACGTGAAGAGGAAGTGAACCATGATGTGACTGGAAACGGGGATGCTCGAAGTCAAAGACACGGAGAACAACCTACGGAGGTAATCCATAGACAAAAGAAAGGCAAAGGCCCTGAAGAATGTGTCAAGGCCCTGCTCCCGCCCTGTTCGTGCAAACGAAAGTGTCTGGACAAAATTCCGGAGGAGAGACGTGTTGAAATTCATCGCCAGTGCTGGGCTCTTCCGTATGATCGACGTAGAGTCTTCATTTACAACAGTGTGAAACAAGTACCCAAGAAACGTCAACGTATACGAGAGGACAGTGTTGGTGGTGGCAGTCGGAATGCAAGCCGTTATTATAATGTCAATGACTCTGCTGGGGAGGAAATGATTGTTTGTAAAACATTCTTTTTGAACACCCTTGTTACACGGCAAATAAGTTAATAACTGTAACCCTCTCTTCTGTTGAGCGTTATGGTGATCTCTGACCACCTCCAGATAAAAGAGGACGCCATGCTCCAGCACACAATATGAGTACAGAGAAACATTCTATAACTGGGGAACATATTAACTCTTATTATCCTGCTGTAAGCCACTACCGCAGGAACCACGCCCCTCTGCGCAGGTATCTCCCCCAGAACTGTCTATTCAGGAGATGTATGATGATTTTAAGGCAAATACCCAGATCACTGGTGTTATCAAACGTACAGAAAAGCTGTCGCTGATGAGAAAATTAGCTTCGTAAAACTCGGGGAAGAAGAATGTGAAGAGTGCTTGGGTTTTGAACAACATACCGGTACCCACAATAACGAGGAGGAACGCACTACTTGTGACAAGTGTAAAGACTTCGCTGTGCACAAAAACAATGCAGCGCGAAGTAGAGAAATGTACCAAGTTGACAACGACAAGGAAGAAAATCCCGAGGATGCATATTTCTCAGTGGATATGCAGAAAGTCATTATGCTCCCTCGGCTTCCTGATGTAAAGACATGCGTTTTCACTCGTCACCTTGTGCTTTTTCATGAAACATTCACTCCCCTGGGTGAAAAGTGCCGAGGAAAGGTAGTTGGTGTCATCTGGCATGAGGCAGTGAGTGGTCGGAATGCAGAGGATCTGGCAAGCAGTTACGTTAAAGCAATGGGGTTGCCAACATACCGTGACAGCAAAAACTTTGTTTTCTGGACAGATAACTGTGGAGCCCAAAATAAGAACTGGGTTCTGTTCACTGCCACGGTTGCTGAGGTCAACCGACCAGGAGAGCCCGAGACTATCACATTCAAATACCTCGAAAAGGGCACACGTTTATGTCGCCTGATTCATTTCATGCCCAAGTGGAAAAAGGAATGAGAAAGAAGAAGAACATCTGTGACCTTGACGACTTCTTATATATGGCACTTTATAAATTTTAGTAATAATAATAATAATTAATATATATATATATATATATATCGAACTGAAGAGGGACCTTTATCTCAACAATCAGAAAATCTCAACCGCCTGCAACCGCTTGATCGATTTGACCGTGACGCCCGATACTCACATTTGTGTGTAGCCGTTGCGCTGTGTACTTGATAGTCTTGAAACTTTACCAAGACAACAGTTATTGACATCATCACAGTCTAGAACGATGCCCATGACGACCTGTGACAATTAGCAAAAGAAATCATCGTAGACTGACCGGCCTGAGAAACCAAGCAGACAAGCGGACTTCTTCTCGAAAGAGCCATTAGATTGTACATGTGCATCAAGTGACATTAGTGTCCAGATTATGTTATAGTATTCAACACGTGTGATATTCATACTTAATGGATATAATTTGTCAACTATTGAAATCATAGGAAACAAGTAAGTTATTTATTTAACACGCTGACTACAAATATAAAACACTACAGCAACATAAATATGATATGTATATCCATTTTAGATAAGTATTGAGGTAAATGTTGGAATAAGTGCAATATTCTTTTATCCGGAAAACTCTTTAATCCGGACGCATACACTGGGGACCAACGTGTACGGATTAACGAGGTTCCACTGTATGTTGTTACGATACTGATGCCTGCAGCCGTTTTGTTGACGCGTTCAGACAGGGTTGAAGTCTGTCGATTGAGTGCACCGCCACCAATGAGGTAGCGAGCGAGCTAGCGACGGGGGCACAAAACGACAAGTCTTTCACGAATCTGCGATAAACTAGAATGTTCCGAGCTCCCCCTGATAATGTGTGCTAGATGTAATTCTGTAGCCTAATTGTGCGTGACCATCTCGGAATTTGTTTCTATAAGAACGAGCAGATGTAGATACAATTGTAAACGTATACAAATAAATATTTCCGATACATTAAGAATGGTTGGCCTGAGGGCATTTGGCCAGGCAGACATTGTAGATATTGGACCCACACAGTTTATCAAGTACAACATGCCATTGACACATCGGAACGCGCATGCACTTACTCACTCACTCACTCACTCACTCACTCACTCACTCACTCACTCACGCACGCACGCACGCACGCACGCACTCGCAAATATACACGCAGCAGACGCACACACGCACGCACGCACGCACACGCACGCGCGAACGCACACACACACACACAAATGCATAACCGCACGCCCGAATGAGTAAATATACAGGTACGCACTGGCGAAAAGGGATATTTTACTTGTCAAATAGCTCACGACTCGTTACAATAAAATACACAAAGAGAGCGAACGTAACAACTTGAGCACCGTCAATGAGATGTCTTTGGCAGTATATCCCTGCAATATTGTGAATAATCATCGTTATAATTTATTCTTGAATCACATACACGTATGTACTTCATGTAGTCACATGAAATACATACGTGTATAGGATTCAAGAATAATTTATATTATATAGCGAATATCTCAGCGAAGCTCTATGGTAATACCGTAGAACTTGATCACACGACATGTCATACGACACGTCACACGACACATGGTTATTCGGTGCAGGAATCTATATTTGGTCGCAATATCATGACAAAATAAAGTAATGAAAAGCGTAAATAACAGACCTTAACACTAATCCCGGAGGCTGTGTTTTACTGCAACCAGGGCACTGAACGCGAGTACTTCAGGGTGGTGGCTGCTGACGTCATCTTTTGATGTTGCCACGTAGAAATTAAATACGTTATGTCGGTCCTTCATGTCATGTCAGTCCTTCATGTCATGTCGGTCCTTCATGTCATGTCGGTCCTTCATGTCATGTCGGTCCTTCATGCCATATCGATCCTTCATGTCATGTCGGTTCTTCATGTCATGTCGGTCCTTTGTGTCATGTCGGTCCTTCATGTCATGTCGGTCCTTCATGCCATATCGGTCCTTCATGTCATGTCGGTCCTTCATGCCATATCGGTCCTTCATGTCATGTCGGTCCTTCATGTCATGTCGGTCCGTCATGTCGGTACAACATTTACTAAAAGCTTCCCTTTTGTATTGTTACCCTCTGTATATTGGAACGAAAGCTCTAAAAGCTGAGCTGCCTCCCTTTCTAGACAAAAACACCACCAGCTGTGGTATCATGACATGTATTTCCTATAATGCTTATTTAGCATGCAGAAGGGGTATTTGCCTATTGTTCAACAACTGCCAATGCTGGCCATAGTAGGCGCCGTAGCCATAGGCCTACTTGACCCCGAGAATCAACCAAGCACGCGTTCGTACCAGTAGTTGTGATTGACGCTATGTAGTCAGCCGTGCCCACCAACTACAGATAAGATCAGCCGTTGACTGTTTATACACACATCTGAGACAAGCCACGTGCTCTACCGTTGTTGAATTGACGCAGTCGTAGAGCAGTGTCACATTGAAAGAAAACACGACACACGTACGCAGCCGAAGGACCCGGAGACAGTCATTGGACACCAAGAGGCCTTTCACAGTTGTCGCCATTTACCTTCGTGCAAGGTTTACTAATTACCAGGTCTACCCCCACCCCTGAATTAGTACTTTAAAATGTTGCTAATTTTCCAGTTTTTTTAAACATGCCACACTGCATGTGTATGACACACGGTATTAACCATCAGAATATATGTTTACAAACATTTATCTTCGATAATTATATTGAAACTTTGTGTTTTTCTAACAACTCCATCATGTCAGATTGATAATTGTTTTCCACGAAGTTGTGAATTTCCAAGATGTCTGACTGTATTGCAGCACCGAGCCATGGACGGTTGTACCAATACAAACAAAAGTAGTTCCCGTGACAGTTCACCGCGCGGCGCTGCATGACGCAGCGGTGGTAGTATTTTGTATGCGACTGACATTTAAACAAATTTAGCACGCGAACTTGACCCCCTCCCTTTAGTATGCTTTGTAAGATTAGGTAAATATCGACAGGTGTGAACGGCCCCTAACGCAGTGAGCACGACTACCCGTGAGCACTAGTTTAAGCCGGTGTAAATTAATTTGAACGTCTACATTTCCCAGATTACGTGCGCTATTCCGAAATCAGTGCGATCGTTTAGAAAGGCAGTTTCCGTGTTGCACAAAACAAACATGATTCGCAAGGTACAAAGCCCCAGTGTTGCATAAAAACATGGTTATCGTCGCAAGGTACAAGCGGCCCCTTTGTTTTGGACCACCCTGTACAATATCATGCATATGATTATTGTACAGGATATTTATCACACAATGACGCTTAAATCCTGAAACTGAACTATGCAACAGTAACATGGCGAATGTGGGTATAAATAAGTACTATTTCAATGCGTTCCTGAGAACAAATATGATGTCCATAGGCATCTGCTGGGGGGGGGGGCAAGGGGGGCAATTGCGCCCCCTGGATCTGGATCTAAAACATTTTCGGACGTATATTCATGGGCTCAAAGTATATATTAACTTTACACACACACACACACACACAGACACACACACACACAGACACACACACAGACACACAGACACACACACACACACACACACACACACACACACACACACACACACCACACACACACACACACACACACACACACACACACACACACACACACACACACACACACACACACACACACACACACACACACACACACACACACACACACCCACCCACACACACACACACACAGGTATATATGTATATATGTATATATATATATATATATATATATATATATATATATATATATATATATATATGTATATATATATATATATATATATGTATATATATATATATGTATATATATATATATATATATGTATATATATATATACGTATATATATATACGTATATATATATATATA
The DNA here is from genome assembly GCA_963662155.1 of Lamellibrachia columna. Taxonomy (NCBI): domain Eukaryota; kingdom Metazoa; phylum Annelida; class Polychaeta; order Sabellida; family Siboglinidae; genus Lamellibrachia; species Lamellibrachia columna. Next base: position 10,456,064 of record OY759275.1, read on the forward strand.
TATACGTATATATATATATATATATATATATATATATATATATATATATATATATATATATGTGGTGGCCTTAACTCCTGAATCTGTCCCTGTGTGTTACACCTGGATTTCCCCCGCCCTATTTCCTACTCCTGCGCTCGAGCAGGTCATCCTGTCGGAGAAGTGATCAGGCGATAATACGGTTTCGTCTGGCACAATACTCTTGTCATATTATACAGCATTAGCTTCCACACTCCTCAGAGTTCTGTGGTATTTTGTCACGCGGGCGATCACGTTATACATTATTTCAATACTGCAGTCAACCCCCGCTCTACACTAGGTATATGTGTCGTGCTGTGAAGTTGACATCATCATTACAGCTATGCGATTGTCTGTTGTTACACGTAATTGTAGGTATCTGGTCTTAGCATGTCTGTTAGTAGCTTTCATCTTGCACAATATAGCCCCGTCACTATTGTAATATTATACAGCATTAGCTTCCAAACTCATCAGAGTTCTGTGATATTTTGTTACGTGGGCGCTCACGTATTATTTATATGCTGCAGTCAAGCCTCGCTCTATACTAGGTGCGTGTGTCATGCTGTGAAGATAACATCATCATTGCAGCAATGCGATAGTTTGTAGATACACGTAATTGTAGGTATCTGATCTTAACATGTCTGTTAGTAGCTCTCCTCCCCCGTGTGGATTTCTCGTGATGTGATGTCGCGCTACTGCTTTACGGTTGGGTTCATCAACAAGGTCAAGGTCAAGGTTGCTGGCTGGTCGGATGTGTTGATCAACAAACACCAGCTGCTGTCGTGTTTACTGTATGGTCACGGTTGACCACGCACACATACAGGTGCGGTCGCGGGGTACGGGACACGGGTGTATGGACAGATATGACAGATGCCGTGTTCAGCGTAGACTGCGCGTCTGCGTGGATTGCGACATTAAACAGTGCGATGTGTGCGTATTTTGAACGACAAATAATGCACTTGAATTACAGGGATGCCCGATTGATTTTGAAAAATATGATGAGACTTCTTAAATTTCATTTCGAAGCGTGCAAAATTATATAAAATACATATAACTATCAAATTACATAAATGTCGTGACACATAAATTGTAGTTAGTATACATGGTTTTATATATATAAAAATAAAATAAACAAAAAATGCAAACTTGCATCCACTTTTTCATTCAGTGGCTACTTATATGCAATGTATCATAAATAACAACTAGGTATGACAACATCAAAAAGTGCATACCATAAAATGTATAAATACAAATAAGTGTAATACAAGTAGAACAGATATGCAATAATAATACACTGTAATAACAAATAAGTACAACTAATACAGTCCCCAAGTCTAACTCACACTCAGTAACCATAGCACTATCACACTAATGCCTACAGTTATCAAATCTGACAGTAATTCTAGGACAGACACTGAGGATGTAATATTCAGCATAAATCATATCCACTACTGACTAGATATCATTTATAACTTACAATAATTCTAGCACCGACACTGAGCATTAAACATTCAACTCACAGCCTATCCACTAATGATGAGATATCATTTCTAACTATAACTCTAGTACAGACATTGAGCATGTAACATTCAGCTCACAACTTATCCACTAATGACTAGATATCATTTTTAACTATAATTCTAGCACAGACACTGAGCATGTGACATCCAGCTCACAATCTTTCCACCAATGAGATATCATTTATAATAAGCATGTAACATTCACCCTATATGGTCTGACACACTGTGAACAGTCAACATAATATCATGTCACTTTACGCTACTTCAAGATCACATCTAACCAACTGAGCTATTCCCAGGTTACAGTCACACTGTGAACAGTCAACATAATATCATGTCACTTTACTTTACTTCAAGATCACATCTAACCAACTGAGCTATTCCCAGGTTACAGTCACACTGTGGTCCACATCATGTAGGCTTACTATTCAGATTCAACATCTGAATCACATTGCACATCATCTTGTCTACGGCGCCTGGCTTTCTCTATCACTCTTGCTGATGGAATAAACGAGTAGCCGTTTTCCTTTACATTAAAACTGACAAAAACCACACCATTCAATGTATTCCCTGTCATCCGTGAACGAAATTTGTTTTTACAAAAGAAAGTCAGGAAAATATCTGATCAGATTCTGCATTACCATGTGCTATGCACAGCATAGCTGCAGACAATTTCGCCAGAAGGGGAAATTCCAAGGTACACCCTATTTTCACTTCTGAAACCTTATGCCAATACTGGTCAGCTGACACTTTGAGTGAAGTCCTAACATTAGAATCAGTATCATGCTAAAAACAGGATTCTATGTGAACTGGAGGCTTTACCTTGTTACCTTGTTTAATCTTCTGACATCAGTGTGTCTCGGCAACGCTGGGAGCGCAACCTCTACTGCTAGGTGGGTGCGATCCACCTGGCACTTCCACCATCGGTATGTGGTGGGCCGTACCGAATTGAGCCATGTCAAGCAAGCTATTAGTCCCTGCTCGTCTCTGGGCTGTGTATCCAGGGATTAAGGGTTCCTCATGTACTGTTCTTAGGTCATTATCGAGCCTCCACTGAAACGTTTCCACTGAGCACTCTGTTGTGTTATGCAGATACTGTTTTAAAAAGCTGCTGACCATTGATTGGATATATTGGATATCTGCAGTCTCTGTGGGACACCACAGCTGACTACAGTGATCCAGCTTGCACTGTACAAGTGACTTCCATAGAGTGAGCATGGGTAGTACTTGTCTAGTACCAAATGTTCTCAGTATCCATTTACACTGCCTCTTAGCTTCAGAGACTGCATGCTGAATGTGCTTCTTGAAAGTGCCACCAGTAGTCATGGTGACACCCAAGTCTTTCACACTGTCCTTTTCTTGCATCATACTACCAGTGTTTGTTGTATAGTGTGTTAATGCTTGGAGTGTTTGATCGCATACACTCAAATGTGTTGCTATCGAGTTCCATATTGTTCTGTTCTGTCCAGTTCTACACAGATTAATCTAGACGCAAAATTAGATATAATTTTTTTTAAAGAAGTTTCTCAAGAAAATAAATGATAAGTTTAATTTTATCAGTATTTTAACTTATGACGTGTTAATAATTCTAGAAAGAGCTAGTCTACCCAACGAAATCCGAGGGGGATGCGGACTCGTAAAACTAGACATCAGCTCTAATCGACAAATCAAATGACTGATTTCTATAAAAACAAAACACGGAAAAATGTAGTCTTACTTTGTCGTGGTGAAATGCAGTCTGGTTGACGATGAACCTTCACATGCCGTATGGCACGGGGATGCGAACATCAACACCCCAGTAGCAATGACTAATAAGATCGTAAATACAATTCCTCCATCGCCGTTATCGTGACTCAGACCAGCTAGAGGCTGAGGCTGACTGCGAACGGCGTGATAACTTGCCCTTGGCTTTTGTTTGGGGAGTCAGACCACAGTTGAGAATTGCATTGGTGGCCATGTTAACGTTTTGTCTGATTATAAGAAAACGTGACCACTAAAAATTCTTAAACTTTTTCACAGCAACTGCCATCATCTCATTGACATGCTGACCAAGTTTTATCAAAATCACATACCTCCAGCCCTTTTAAAACGCCTCGACGTGCGATGCCCATCAATTTTGACAAAAATAGCCATGTATTCATGCTCCCACGTGGCCCATAGCAAAACAAATTCCCATAAATCCCTCCGCCTGTTAAACTCTCCAAAAAATGCGCCATTTCACAGCCAATAGCTTCTACAAACAAACCTGTGAATATGACTGCGCAATTGCACTTATGTCACATCATATGAATTCTTTAAATTCACATATCGCAATTTAATACACCCTACATTCGTGTGAAACAATAAACAGTAAGGTCAACTGTGGTCTTACCCCTTGGGTGATTTCGCATGCAATCTAACAGCTTTCCTTGCCAATATAAATGGCAGCTTGCAGGCAAACGTAAGGTATTGCCTCGGGCGACCGCGTGAACCGATCGACGATCGCCGTGACGGCTGTGGGAGATGGCGAGTCATCTTCCATGCGCACTCTAGGCAGCGCGTCTGCGACGACGTTATCCTTCCCAGGCACGTGTCGTATATCCGTTGTGAATTCGGCGATAAACGGTAGGTGGCGAGTCTGTCGCGGGGATCTGTCAACGATGCTGCTGAACGCGAACGTCAGCGGCCTGTGATCCGTGTAAACGTGAAAAATACGTCGTTCCAGGAAGTAACAGAAATGACGCACTGCCTGGCAGGTAGCCAACAGTTCCAGGTCGAAGGCGCTATATCTCGTCTCGGCGGGCGTTAGTGTCCTTGAGAAGAAAGCGAGTGGCTGCCAGTTGCTGCCGACTACGTGGAAATAGCCATATGTATGGTCGAGATGAAAGAACTGGAACTTAGATCAGACTCTGTCATTATAGATCACATGAAGTCCGATGCTGATCGCATTACGTTATTACGTATCGACGGGAGGACTGTAGACTACGTAGCAACGTCAGACGCAATGATTGAGACCCACGTAAAGGGTGTTGTCAGCCTGCTGAACGCCAGAGGGTCGACACAGTGGTGGCGAGACAACACGAGAGGTATAGTGCAAGCTACGTTGCGACGAGAACACGATGAATATTGAGACGTGCCGACAAGTGACTGGACAGTTATATATGTATAGCCGTATGCTGTAGTTAACTGTTTGTGTTTTTGTTTATTCCGTAGATCGAATGAGACGTAGACCTCGTAGATTTATGCATAATACGTGAGTTCGATCCCACGACTGACAGATTACGATCAGATAAAGGATAAACACATGTTACGTTATGATCGGTATTACAACAACATGATCATATAATCTTACAATAATATTACAACAACATGATCATATAAACACCGGCACACTCTAAGACATCAGTAAAACGTTTAATGTGATTAATGACGGCGCCAACAACAACGCTGTCGGCGTATTTCTTAACACAATTTACATTAATCCATTAATTACAGACCTAGCTCTTAAAGTTCGAATGTATCATAAGAACACTAAAGACAAGAAACAATACCATGTACACTTGATTTATTTAAATAGGTCACCGTTTCGGCAATACGACACAAGTAGGGGAGAGCGGGGCTAGTTGTACATAGGGACAGGGTATGCACGTTTCTGCAATACGACACTAGTAGGGGAGAGCGGGGCTAGGTATATATAGGGACAGGGTATGCACGTTTCTGCCTTCACGGCAGAAACCGTGCGGCATAAATACTTTCTGCTCGTGCGGCAGAAATGCCTTTCTCCCCTAGTTTCTGCCTTTGTGGCAGAAACTCCCAGAATTGTCAGTTGTTTTCCTGTCAATATCAACATTCCTGTTTCACATATGATGCCCGCCCCAACTGGTTACTTTCACCACACCCCCTCCCCCCAACCACCTTCACCACACCCCCTCCCCCCAACCATTCTCCCACTTCATCCACACAAATACTCGATTCACCAAATACTCCCACTACTAAAGCCAGTACAAGGTTTCAAGCTCTACCTCTGATAATATTTCAACACATAGTAACAGTGAGCTGACTTCAAGTACTGGACAATAAAGAGACTAAACTGTTTGCATCTTGTATTAGGGCAAGTAGGGCACTCGGGGCAACTTGGCTGGGCAACAGTTTGAAGCCAGTTATGCGGTATGCACAGACTGCAGTCACTGCACATAACTGGATTTAAACTTGCCCAGTACATACCATAAACCCAAGAGACATGGGGCAGTGATCAGTTGCTAAGATTGCCACAATTTCTACATAAGCCTGAAATATTGCTGTAATGTTTGTTGTTTATTGTGAGCAGGGCAGGACAAATATTTGTTGTTTATTGTGAACAGGGCAGGACAAATATTTGTTGTTTATTGTGAACAGGGCAGGACAAATGTTTGTTGTTTATTATGAGCAGGGCAGGACAAATGTTTGTTGTTTATTATGAGCAGGGCAGGACAAATGTTTGTTGTTTATTATGAGCAGGGCAGGACAAATGTTTGTTGTTTATTGTGAACAGGGCAGGACAAATGTTTGTTGTTTATTATGAGCAGGGCAGGACAAATGTTTGTTGTTTATTGTGAACAGGGCAGGACAAATGTGTGTTGTTTATTATGAGCAGGGCAGGACAAATGTTTGCTGTTTATTGTGAACTGGGCAGGACAAATGTTTGTTGTTTATTATGAGCAGGGCAGGACAAATGTTTGTTGTTTATTATGAACAGGGCAGGACAAATGTTTGTTGTTTATTATGAGCAGGGCAGGACAAATGTTTGTTGTTTATTGTGAACAGGGCAGGACAAATGTTTGTTGTTTATTATGAGCAGGGCAGGACAAATGTTTGTTGTTTATTGTGAACAGGGCAGGACAAATGTTTGTTGTTTATTGTGAGCAGGGCAGGACAAATGTTTGTTGTTTATTGTGAACAGGGCAGGACAAATGTTTGTTGTTTATTGTGAACAGGGCAGGACAAATGTTTGTTGTTTATTGTGAGCAGGGCAGGACAAATGTTTGTTGTTTATTGTGAACAGGGCAGGACAAATGTTTGTTGTTTATTGTGAACAGGGCAGGACAAATGTTTGTTGTTTATTGTGAGCAGGGCAGGACAAATGTTTTTATTGTTTATTGTGAACAGGGCAGGACAAATGTTTGTTGTTTATTGTGAACAGGGCAGGACAAATGTTTGTTGTTTATTGTGAGCAGGGCAGGACAAATGTTTGTTGTTTATTGTGAACAGGGCAGGACAAATGTTTGTTGTTTATTGTGAACAGGGCAGGACAAATGTTTGTTGTTTATTGTGAGCAGGGCAGGACAAATGTTTGTTGTTTATTGTGAACAGGGCAGGACAAATGTTTGTTGTTTATTGTGAGCAGGGCAGGACCAATGCTTATCGCATGTAGACAGGTACAGAAAGAGACTGACAACATATTCTATAAAAAGAACGCATTTGCATATCAATGGCATGTGTTTCCTATTGTTGCCATTTCTGCCGGGCAGGAACTGCTTCTGCCCTGCAGAAATACTTTCTCCCGTTTCTGCCGTGGGCACACAGAAATACCTTACTGCCAGGTAGAAAACCAACCCTGTACAGGGGCAAGTTGTTACAGAGTCGTTTTACGAAAACATAGCACACATATGTAGACATCAGCGGCAGTAGTTGGTTGGAAGTCCACCAGCAGACACATTGTTCAAAAATCGTGAGTTAAAAGACGAAATTAACGAGCTGTAGACAATACTTTTTTGGGTATGTCCACATAATATCATCTCCGGCAACCACTTTTTAGGTTTCATGAATGAAATTTGAAACATGTCTACCACATAGTTTAAGGAGTTATACCAAGTAGAAGCTAAACTGGAAAAAAAACAAGATTTGCTATCGTTCATGTGCGTTCAACTGCAAAAATTATGTTTGGACAAGTTGTTACAATTGTATTGGGGCAAGTGGTTACAACTGTAACAAAGTTCGGGCGGCTCGCACCGATGGCTCAGTAGGCGAGTTGTGTGCTGACAATAACTGAAAGAACAAAACTTATTTAACCACGATATGTGAATGCTTTATTTCACTTGTGAGGCCTATCGTACTGGTTTATAACCGGTACTGTTAATGCTACGTGCATGTATCATTCAATCAAGTAGAGGTCGCATTACATATATATTTCCATTCACTATTTCATATTCCATTCACAATTATTTGTTATGTACAAATCCGGGGAATGAATCCCCTTTGGTAACTAAAAATGAAAAGCTTAATGTATGAAGCTGTGAACACCTACATTGTTATGCACATCGTGTATAAGATGTATAAGTGTGTACATTCCAATTAATGTAATAACTGTAACATGTACCAGTGACACTTACTTTGCGAACCACGCGTTCTTTGCTGTAACAAGGTGCCCCGTATAATGTAACAACTTCCCCCGATTAGTTGTTACAGTCGGCGGCGCCTGGGAAACGTCATATATCTGCCTAACTACAATATGGAATGTCAATGGTATGGTACAGTTTATTAACACGAATAATAAACTTAATGTATTCGTTGAGAAAAATAACGCATGTAACATACTTTTCACAAAAAAAGTGACTTTAACTGAACATTGTAACAACTAGCCCCGGTCTACCCTACACACTTACCAGTTTCAACTTTTCTTCAGAGAAAGACGGGTAAACTCGCTTTCAAAAAGCTTTATCAATGTCACACAAAGCTCCTTCGCGATGGAACGAAAATGCGGCGAGAATATCGACTTTTCTCGCACATTCTATACGTAACATAACGTATTGCGTCATGGGCGTCACCTGCCAGCGAATATTTCGTTCAACACAAATGTTTTGTAGTCATACAAATGGCTGTATTTAAAAACAGATATGTTTCAAATTGGTGCGGATGCATGACGTTGTGCATTGTTATTTTATGCATAACATATTTATGTTCTCACTCGCTCAATCCTCCTCGCTCCGAAACACGACTAAGCAACAATCTCTCCATGCACACACAACCCTGACCGTTTGACTCCTTAGAAGTGATGGCCAATATTCTACACAAGACAAGCATAGAGCCCGCCACACACATACCCACTTTTAGTTGGCGACCTCGGCCGACCGAAAATGTGACCGACTGATGAACATACACATACTGACTGATTCGCGGCCGAAGCGTACCAATTCACCGAGAGTGTGCAGCTCGTATGTTTCTCTCGTTCCTCGCTATGCATGGCTTATTCGCATGTGACACGACGTTTCAACACGCGAGCCGTCATCGGACATCGTGGACAGGTCGGCTGAACGACTGCACCGCTCCCGCCGACTCCACACGAACGGTCGCAGTGTACAACCAAATTGTCTTCGTACTCTGCAAGCTTGAAGCTAAACTGTTGCTTCAGATGCGCGCTAATATGGTAGCGACACATTTAGCTCTGACCACAAACATGTAGTCGCTAGGCTCATGGTGGACCGCATTTGTCTGAAAATAAGCATCCAAGACAACACAAAACGCAACACTCATATGATGTTTCTCACCTCGTGTCAGACGCAGGCATGCAGCTTACAAAGAACATCTCAACCACAGACTCGCGGATCTGCCGCCAAACAAAGATCCTAACAAGATGTTGTCAGACATAATGACAGAAGTAAAAGAGCTGCCATTGAGATGGTATGAACGGTCGCACGAGGATGACACAGTGGGGGGTGGCGGATGGTGGCTCTGGTGGCGTTCCCGGCTCGAAACATTAATTTTGCTTACAATATCCGGCAGTGGTTTGAACAGCAGTTCAAAGATCTTGCCGAAGACCTACTAGAGCCCTTCACTGGTGAGGCACGGCCATTTCTCCAGTCCGTAACATCGGAAGAGATCGAGAGAGCTCTCAAGCTGCTGCGGAATGGCGGTACGACTGGACCCGATGGGATCAACAGCGAGCTACAAACCATTGAGCTCCACAAACTAGATGCCTGCAACAGCGCCACCTGCGATCGATATTGGGCATGCGCTGTACTAACGGGATCATATCCAGTGAAGATCTGTACGTGCACTGTGACACCGGACCGCTGCCACAGCAAGTAAGGAGGAGGGATCGGACCACAGTCAGAATTCATCCGCCATTACATAGATAGAGAGTCCCTAGGAAAAAATTAATTGTGCAGTTTGTGTGTATTAGTGAGAGGAGAAATTGTGTGAATGACTGAGTGTAAGTGGTGTTTTTGTGCACAGTAGCATCTGAGCTTTGAAATGATGCCATTTGTCAGTTGGTATACCTGTTGCGTAAGGACACAGTGGCCATCAGGCAGGATGTACTCATATTTTGGAAACCGGTGAATTTCATTGCAGAAATGCAGGGGTGTCATGCGTTGAAGCAATTTGTACGAAAAGGAGGTACGTCATCTTCACGAATTTCACACACCAGGTATCTTAGTGGGTTTGTCATGTGCTGTGAAATAAAAAATTGTAGGATGAGCTTTCAATGTAGGCGCAAAAACGTTATAATGGTCGTCTATGGGAAAAGTGACTGTGGTCCGTGCCCAGGATGCGTAGATCCATGTTCGGCCATGTGTTGCGCCTGCTCGATGGTACCCCTGCACAACTGGCCATGCAGTTTGTAGTTGTTGGGATTCAAACCGATACATAGGCCGAGTTGGTAGACATACGTCTAACCTATTTGACGTGTTTGATCAGACAGACCTTGTAACGCTCAGAGAGATGGCAACTGACCTGACAAGATGGCGACTGACCGGACAAGATGGCGCGGATAATGGGAGGACTGAGTGCGACTTTAAGATGTCCCCAGACTATCCGTGATATGATATTGTGTTACTGTAAAAATTATTAACATATGTCTGGAACCAATCAATGTTGTTATAATAGTAATATGCCATACTATATAACAAGGTTTTATAGTGGAAAACACGTTTCACACGTTCGTTGCATCTCCAAATCACAATATGCGGTTTGGAGGGCCTGAAATGTTTCATTATGTATTTGTCTAGATATGTTATGACAAAGTCCTAGCTAGTGGTAGCGTACGTTTTAATGTAAAATGTCTCAATCCGGGTCGAGCCGCTAGGGCCCTCCATGGTTAGACGCTACAAGGATAATGTAACATGAAAAACGATCGCAGTGGCTCATTCAACGATCGCAGTGGCTCACTCAACGATCGCAGTGGCTCACTAAACGATCGCAGTGGCTCACTCAACGATTGCAAAGTGATATGAAATTCCACAACAACCATCAACAAGCAAATTCAAGGGTCCACGCTTCGTCATTTTCGATTGTATAAGGACAAACTGTCGCCAACTGTCGGTGAGTCTACACCTCCCCCAAGTCCAAGTCTCCAGTCATCTCTCTGAGTTCCAAGTCCAAGTCTCCAGTCATCACCTTGAGTTCCAAGTCCAAGTCTCCAGTCATATCTATGAGTTCCAAGTCAAATCGCAAGTCATAAAAATGACTCGAGTCAACAAATATCAGGCTAGGGTTGCACTTCGCTGGTGATGCAATCACTACGTAGGATAACCTGGGGCAGCGCGGGCCCCCCTAAAAAACTGTCAAATTGTACACCCTTAAAATATGTTAGCATATCTTTAATGGGATCACGTTATGGACAGATATAATTGTTACCAGTAGTAGAGAATGAGGTCCTATCAACAAATCAGGACTACACGTCCACGAATCACTTCCGCTTCCGGTTGCGCGCGCACCTTCTGGGTAACCTAAGCGCCCCCTAGCGAATGGAGCTAACCCTATCCGTCTAGAGCGCCCCCTGGCGACTGAATTTAATATTTATTTATTTATTATTATTATTATTTTTTATTATTATTATTATTTTTTTATTTTATTTTAACTGCGCGCGTAGCTTGACTTAATCTCAGCGCAACGCCTCCTAGCGACTGTAGCGTGACCTAATTTCAGCGTAGCGCTTCCTAGCGACTGACGGGCGGGCTGACGGGCGGGTAACAGTGGTCGTTGAACTATTATGAACTGGTTAGTGAAGGCGAGCCGGCTACAGCGGTCATTGACCTATTTTCGTTTACCGGAGGGCCATTAACCTAGTAAGGAGACGAACAAAATCGTACGGTGCACACGTATTTTATTGAATATGGCAGCAGTACAAACGAGGCGATCGTATTTCATTGGATACAACGAGGAGGGTATGATGATGATGATGATGATGATGATGATGATGAGGCGACTTGCGAATGTTGACCATCGCGCCAGAGGTCGCGAACTTACGGGTGTCTCCACCTCGCCAGAGGTTCGAGGGCGAGCTTACGGGTGGTGCGACCACCGCGCCAGAGGCTCAGTCTATGTACGATATACGATAGTACGGTATACCCTTTTTCAGTAGGTTAATCCAATCGAACACGCGACAATCGTTAGCGACCAGATCGGTGTGGAAAGCGTTTACGAAAGTTCTCATAGGAGAACCGTTACAACGAAGCATTATATAAGCTACGCAATATTGTCCGCAAACGTTAGACAGAGGACTCTGAAGTCTCTTGCTATTATGAGTCCACTCGGAACAGTGTTTGTTCAAGAAGGTGCGGAACGTCGCGTGACGAGGCGGCAGACCGTACGAACAGAAGTATTCGCCGCGCCCGTCGGAGGACAGGTACAGCGCTATCCAATGTTCGCCCGGTTCGTCGCCGTCGTCGGTGTTGCACACGAAGGCGATCGGCAAAGCGTCTATTTTTTTAGGCAGTCCATCTTTGGGTATGACGCCACCAAAGACGGACGCGGTGTTCGGATCCATCGCCAGTAGACGGGCGATCTGCAGGGTGTCCATCTCAGTAGTCGTAGATGACGTTGCGGTTCTTGTCGATTTCCAGCATGGATTCGAATTCGGCGTAGGCGACGACGTTCACGGTGGTCCGAAGCGCTTCTCGGAAATGAAATTCTATGCGCAGGTTGCCCTTTTGCACCAGATGGAAGCAGGGACCGTCGCACTGGTCGGAGGTCAGGTCGAGACAGAAGAAGGTGTAGCCGTCTCGGTAGTCGTCGCGAGTCAGACCGTTCCCCTCGTCCTGCCAGATGTTGCCGGTCGAGGTGAACAGGCTCGCGTAGCTCCTGACGAAGAGGTTTTCTGCGAAGTTGGGCTGGAAGGGTTTGGCGGGTATCTGACGTCCGTCCACGTACACCGAGTGGAAGCCTATGGCGTTGTTCTTGGCGTGAAACGGGTTTTTATCGTACGCGCCGTTGTAGGCGTCGTTGTCGATGCAGCACAGTACGAGACGTTTCGGCAGGGTACCGAGGAACAGGTTCTCGTGCGTGTGCGACAGAGCTCCCGCGGGAATGGAGTACACCTTGCAGTCGACGGGTCGTAACGGATACTTGACCGTGTTCCTCTCAAGAGCCTTGATGTGAGCCACCTGCACGGCGGGATTGAGGGTGGCCTTCTTGACGAACAAGGCTGCGTTGACGATGGTTATCTTGTAATCGAGGTGGGGTCCACCAGCCATCAGCGCAAACGAGGGCTTGCTACGCACCAGTCGTATCTTGACGTCGACTCCGTTGATCAGGAATTTATCTTGCAGAAACATATCCACGTGGTGAAGCGTCACCGTCACTTTGCCGTATTCGAATGGCACGCGTCGACCCATGTCGTTTCTTATATCCACCTCGATCGAGTGGAAGTTCGAGCACAACAGAGGTACGTAGTGAACGTTAGTGAAACGATCGGACACCCTGTCACCGTGACGTCCGCTAATCGGAAGGGCTCGCAACAGAGGCGCGAGAGTATCACCCACTATACGAGACTCCACGATGTCCGTGTAGACGTATAGGGTGTCGAACCCCTGCGTCATGTTCACCACATCGTCGGCCTCGACGTGGAAGGGGTACCACGAGTCGAAAGGGAGGGAGTCGATGTCGATGACGGAGGATGACGTAACCGTCTCCGGCTCCCTGGCTACGGGTCTACGGAATCCTAACATGGACGCCGTCGCGCTGTGGTACGGTATGGTGAACACGGTGTTCGCTGTCATGTGTAACGTCATTTTTTGAGTGACGGAACTATAGCTCATTTTAGCCCGTGTCTCCTCCGTCCGCAGACTGTACAGTCCCTTGTTGACGTGATACATCAATGTTAACGGATTGTCGTAATACCCACACGACAACTTCGTACGTCGGGACGTGTCCGAAGCATCGATCGTGTTGAGGAATAACTAGACATCGTTCTCTGTGACGTTGTACCAAGTGTGCGGATACTGGATCTCTGCCAACCCACACTCCCACTCGCCGGTCAGATCGATGCGTTGATGCAAGTCCGTGATGTAATGGGTCAAGGTGTTGTCGAGGTGCGTCTTCATAGAAGCGTTGCTAGGCAGCGTCATGTAGAAATCAGTCGCCATTGCGTCTGAACGTGGGATTGGGCAGTAGGTAACTCAACGAACTACTCAACAGAGCCGTCCACAGATTAGAATCGCCGTGACCTACAGTCAGGTTGTAGATGCTTATCACGATGACCGTGTACAAGATGACGACCTGACACAGAAACACTATCTCCTCTTTGGGACACTCGGTGCCGAACAGATGCCAAGGAGTACTGTCGTTCGACGCGTCGGTACAATCCTCCTCCTCATCCTCCTCTATGACGACGGTGGCGGTCTGCGGTGTCGTGTCTTGTGACATAATGACAACCCGCCTTACGTGCTGCTAGTCTTTATAGAGGAGTGCCTTGGCATCGATCCAGCTGTTGAATTTGGACGGATATCCGAACCATTTCACCAAAGCCTCCTTTCGTCCGCCGACCTTACGACGCTGCAGTACCGATTCAACGCGGTACACTTTATCGTCCGGTACCGACACTTTCTGCAGCTCCAGTTCGTAGAAGGAGCCGTCCAGCACGTCGCCGAGATCGTCCCGCAGACGGTACACGGGCGGCTCGGAGGGATGAACTTCGTGTACGGTGAACACCTCTTCGCTACAGTTCGTCTCGTAGCGCTTTTCGAACGTGCCTTTGTACTTGCTGACGCGCACGCGATCCGACACGTTCAACTTGGGCACGCCCTTACCGTCGTGTCCGTACAGACGTTGCCACACCTTTTCTTGATTCTTTGCATTGACTTGCGACGGAGCCATGCCGATGCTGCGGTGGCAGGTGTCGTTGTACGTTCGCACCAGGTCCGGAAGGACTTCGATGTAACGCCACGTCTGAAGTTTCGTGAAGTAGTGCCACATGCGCGTGTTCAACGTTCTGTCGAATCGTTCCACGATGCTCGCCTTCGTCTCCGCGTTGTGCGTGGAGAAGTGATGGACGTAAAGAGAGCCTGAGCGGATTTATTCAGAAATTCCATTCCTCGATCCGTCTGCAACGTCTGCGGCCGGTCGTCTGCGAACGCGATTTGCAGCGCCGCGACCAATGACGCAGCGAACTTGCTCGGCATAGGAATGCATCTGGCTCGTTTCGAAAAGACGTCGATTATCGTGAGGAGAAAGGTCATACCGTCGTTGTCGTCTTTCAACGTAGTCAGGTCGACGAGATCGGCCTGCCACTGTTGATTCATACCGCCCACGATGACGCATCGTCTCTTGAAACGCCGTCTCGCAGGCTTGTGTAAGCTGTAGGCGTCCTGTTCCGACAACCATTGCGCGACTATTTTTCGAGGCGCGTGCGTGACGCGTCGCAAGGCATCGACTCCGCCGTAACTGCCTACCCGATTCGGGTCGAAGTAGACCTCCTTCAGTCTCTTCGACGTCATTAAAACAGAAGGTCCGATGCGTTGACGGTGACGTTGACGACTCCTGAGTACTGACGAACGACGAGGAGTGCGCTGACGTATAGTAGGACGCACTTTATCGCTCCCACAACGGTAGCGACTGAACAACAGTCTAGTAACGAATAAGCCATAGGTCGAATAACGCCCGTTGTACAAGAATGTGGGCTATACCGTCGGCGAGTGCGTAAAATCCAACGAAAAAATATCGAAGCGACGACGGAACGGCACGCGTCCTGCGGATCCAACGACATGAGTGCGTTACGGCTACGATATAATCTCCTTATAAATCGTCCCAACTCATCAATTCGGGGGGTGGTGTAGGTAGGGAATGTTCCATTTGACGTTCGAGGGGTGACCAGCTTAACGATCGTCGTTGTCGTCGTCGTCGTGGTGTAGCAGCGGCGGGAGTCGCTGCCTGTTGTATGTTGGCTCTCCTGGCAGCGTTACCGACCAACTCCATGGGTATGTTGATGACGCGGAGTTGCCGTGCGAACGACAGCCAACCCGTTGGATCGTCGGTCTTTCTCTTACGCAACAGATCGTGAACGAGATCCACCGCGTTACTTCCGACAACCGGGACACCCTCGTGTATGAGTTCGCCACGATCGTTCCACGCAACGTTTCTTTTGAGATGTTCCATCAAACGTCTGGCTTTGGCCTGCAGACTCTTGGGAACGGTGTTCACCACGTCGGCTTCCATACTAGAGGCTTCCTCGGGTTTCGTCCCCGCCTCCTTCCCTACGGCGATCACGCGTACCGGTTCCTTGACGCGTTTATCGACCAGGACGTTGTACCGCTGCAACACCTGATTATACAGCGTGACCTTGGTCCCGTCGTCGAGGTCCTTTCTATCGAGGATGGTCTTCATCTCGTCATCGAGGGCTTGCACCTTCTTGCCTACGGTGTCTGTTGGTGGCGGTGGCGAACTCAACGTGTCCAACAGTCGCGGATCCACCAAGGCCATCTTGCGTGCGTGTTCCATGCGTCTACTTCTTGAGCAGCACCTCGCGAAGCAAGGGTAGAAAGACCGAACTCGCCAACGGCGCTAGGAAGGCTGATAGGAAACCTCCGCTCTGACCCTCTCCGACTTGCGGTTGCAACAAGAGGCGTCTTTTTTCGGCGGTCGGCATTCGTCTCTGAGACAACTGGCGTAAGTTCGTCCTGTATTTACTCAAACGACGCCTCTGTAATTCGGTCAACGGAATGTTCTTCTTTAGTATGTTGTAGGCACACTCGGCCAGCGCGCACAGCAGATCGGCGTCGGCGTTGGCGATGATGGCCCTTCTCAGTTTGGCACTCTTGCACCTGTTCAGAGCCTGTATGCACAAAATGTGTCTCTTCACCAGAGCAGACATGGTGCGAATGAAGAGACGATTCACGCGTTCGATCTTTTTATACCTTCGGTAGGTACACGTACTGCACATCGTCGTCGGGAAAGATGCACGTGCGCAGACGCATGTCCTCGGGCGTGTCCTGTTTGAGATCGACCAATAGATAACCGTACGGCACCGCCGTGGCGTCTTTAAAAGCGTCTAGCGCGAATTTCGTGCGTCCCGGATACATCTGACGAGCCAAGTTCGACATCTGCGTTGCATCGCGTGGATTCTTGAACACCACCATGTAGTGAGTGTTAAGACTGATGGTACGACTCTCTTTGTTTTTAGGGAACAGGTTCTGTACGAGATACAGCACGGACGTGTTCCTGTGGTGACTTTTTTTAGTGAACAAGGTCGTGACCCGCTCGTCCGTTTCCGTCATGAGATCGTCTATGACGATGAGGTTCCTCGTTGTCGATTCGAACATGGACTCTGTCGGTAACCCTTCCTCGAACCGCACGTGATTCAAGTCCGTCGTTGCGTAAGCCTCTTGCCATTCTCCGTAACACCACGTGATCTTTTCGGGAGGTGGATCGATCATCGCAGCGGCGTGACGCAACAGACGCGTCACGAACGTGCTCTTGCCGCATCCCGTCGGTCCGGCGACGATGCACGTGAAGGGATGTTTCCATCGCGCGTCCATGATCGATTATGACAGACGACCGGACCGTGTCGCCTTATCTACACGTCCGTCGGACCCGTGCTCAGTCCGTCCTCGTGCACCACACGTTTGGCGTAGAAGTAGGTGAGAGCCGCTCTTTCCTGCACGTACGTCAGCACGGTCGATTTATGCACCCGGAACCCGCGGTTCTTTCCACTTCCGCTCCGACGGTTGGTGAGCACCTCCAGGAACGTCTCCTTGTCGATGGTGTTGTGACGTTTGCTCAGACCTTTGGTGCTGTACTTGTCGGTGGCTCCGAAACAATAGTACGTCTTGCTGCACAACCCCACGAATCCGTCGCCTGACCACTCTACCTTGAACAGTCCCGGAGTCCTCTTGTCGAACGCTCGTCGCGCCTTGCAGCACTCCTCGTCTCCGATCCACGGTCTATCGGCGAGTCGACAGCGCACGCACTCGTCCCGATGCTCGTCGCAACATTTGGACGGGAGCCATTCGGAGCGATGTCGGAAATAATGATCTCGCAGTGCAGGGGTCACGAGGGCATCGACGGACTCGTCGGCCAAGGCCAAATAGGCGCTGTCCGTATCCATCTCGCAGTACTGGAACAGAGGACGCTCCACGTATCTGCTGAAGTCGTAATAGAACTGCAACATGCGCATCTTGGCGTACTGCAGAACGAAGAATCCCACGTGTACGGGTAGTGTGTACGCGACGGTTCTTTTGCTCATCTCTATCTCGTACGCGTCGTCGATGACGATGTCGAGTTGTCGGAACCGTTTATCGTTGATCATACGCGATGCCGCCTTCTCCGTGCAGTAGTTGATGTCGCGATGTCGGTCCACGTTGGTGATGGTCTTTCCGTAGCCCGAGTTCCCCAGCAACTTCATGGTGTCCGCGATGACGGCCCTGTCTCGGTGGACGTCTCCCTCGCGTCGGGCCTTGGACACGGCATCGCTGAATCGTCGGAAGCACGGAATCGGATCGTACTCGATGACCTGATAGACGTGCAACACCTCGAGACCGTGGTCCAGATACCATCGCAACAGAGGCGTGGCGAGCAATGTCTTATTGCCGTAATAACTGCCCACGAGCATGCGCCTCGGAGTCGTCATGATGTTGTGCGCTTCGGCGTATCGACGCATGAACGGACCGGATCCTCGCGCATCAGACGGATGTTCTTGAACATGGGCTGCATCTCGGCAAAGTGCTCGCGCAGTTCTTCCGGCACGCGAATGTCGCACTCGATCATGCCGAACACGGTTCCAGCGCGCACACCGCTCAAGATCTGTTGCGACGTCATCGTCCACCGAGCGTGTCGATGTCGGGGAAATGCAGCGTCCAGACACCGTTTTACGAGCGGATCTCGTCTCATCTCTTTCCACTCGCATTCCCACAGCTCGACGACCTTGACGAAGTGACGTAGGTAGGCGGTGGTCTTTCGGGTCTCGGCGAGCAGTTCGGCCATGGGTTTCCCGTTGACGGAATTGACCTCTTCTCGGGTGCACTGACAACCGTGGAAGAAACAACCTTGGAACTGATAAGCCGTCTTCGTCTCGCTGCACCATCCATCCACCCGATGTTTACCTATCCGTTTCTCTCGCCCGTTGATCTGATGTCGTATGGAAAGTCCCGTTCGTTCGGATTCCCACGTCAGCCATTCCGAGGCCATCTGTCCGTACAGCTGCGCCGATTCGGGACGGAAGTCCTTCTCAGCCCGCCGTCGCGTGCACCATCCCATAGGCATGTCTTGCATGAGCGACCACAGATACAGCGCGTTCGCGTCGTATCCGACGATCGATCGACACGGGCGGGCGGCCTCTCCGTGCTCGTTCCGACGTAGCGTGGTGATCCCTTTTTCGTGATAGCGGTGAAATATGATCGACGGACCACCGCAAATGTTATCTTTGACGAGGTCGTGCAGATCTTTGTTCTTCTCGTTGAAGATGGTAAAGTAGGTCTTCTCCGGAAGGTCGTTGAACAGGTACAGCAGGGTCAGACCGGATACGCTGATGCCTTGCTTGAACATGTCTATCCCGCGCTGTTGATAGAAGTCAAACTGTCTGTCGATGGCCTGCAGAAAGGGAACCACGTCCCTGTTGTTGTACCAGACGAGAAAGTCTCGCAAGGTCGTCATGCCGTTGTCGCGCCAGGCCTCCTGACAACTGGCGTAATCCTCGTCGGAAATACCTTCGTTTTTCAGTCGACTGAAGAAGGCCTCTTTCGGCGGTAGAACGGTGTCGTTGAGCCTCTCCAGTCGATCCATGTACTCGTACGGGAAATGACCTTTCGTCACCTCGCATCCGTACGCTTTCAGATACTTGTCGTAACTGAACCCGGGGGCTATGTAGTTGGTCATGTCTAGGAATTTCAGCTGATCCGTCGAAAGACACATGAAAGTGTTGTTGCGCTTGATGACGAAAAACGATCCGACGCCCTCGTTCTCTTCTTCCTCTTGCTTCCTCTCTTCTTGTTCCTCTGTCTTTGCCGTGGACAGGAAGTAGGGTACGAGGAACTGTTTGACGACATTGAGATCGTACTGACCCGAATTGAACCCGACGACGGGTAACTGACGCATCCATCCATACAGTTGTCCCATCAGCTTTTTGTATGGATTTTTTGTACGTCAAGATTTCTTGTCGTTGGCTGCTCGTGTTCTTGTTCGTCCCATTGCGTCATTGCTTCTGCGAGTTGTTCCAACACGTTCTCGTACGAGTCTTTGACGCTGTCGTACGCGGCGTCACTCATCGATATCAGAATGGCCATCATGTCGATCACCAACTTATTGGTGTCTCCGTTCGTGACGAGACATTTCACTCGCTCGTGTCCTGGTACGTTTGACGCCACGCTGACGCTCAGTGGAACGTGACGCGCGACCCAGTGAACCTGGTCGCTGTCAGACGGAAGTTGTTCGGTGTCGAACCAACACTCGAAATCAAAAGTGGCTTGGTACGGGTAGTACCGCAACGATTCGACCACTCGGATGTTCTCGTCGTCCAGTCGTTCGAATATCGACGGAGTCGGATGGTACACGCCGCCAGGAAAGACTCGACGCACATCTCCCGTACACGTGCTCTCATGCTGACGTAACTTCCATGCGTGTGTCCACAACGAGTTGCATTTCCGACATCTGTACGAGTGACAATACATGCGCACATCCTGGATGAAGGAGAAATGCGTCTCGTGAGGGTTGAGGTAGAGCGTGGTAGGATATTTACAGACCGATCGCCGGACGAGTTCTGCAGTTGGCCGTTCGTCCTCCCCGTCCGGTTTGACGAGACTGTACACGCACACGTTCGTCTGGAAAGTCGTCTCTACTCGATAGAGGTCTTTCATCGTGACCCCTGCAAATTGTTCCATGAGTACACCGTCTTGAGCGTAAGCCTCGTACAGCGTCTTCACTGCCGCTTCCAGTCGATTTCGATCGCATCCTCGATGCAGGGCCAGACACCGGAAGAGACACAGGTTATCGCCGTACCTCTTGTTATTGGGTTCCTTTTCCAGACCTATGACGGCTATGTTCTTCTTGATGTAGACTGGAAGAGGGATCATGTTTACACATCCTATCGAATGATCGATGATGCGGTTAACGAAGAAGGTGACATTGGTCACGAGTTCGCACACCCACGCAGAATCCGGTCTTTGATTGATGGCCCACTGCAAGACGTCGGTTTCTCGGATGCGTTCGAGAAAGTCGTCAAAATCCTCGCTGTTGGTGATGAGACTGGGTTCGTCCAGGTATCGTCCACAGCAATTGCACGAGGAGTGATAGTACTTGTATCGTCCCGTGTTCTTGTTCCTCAGCACCAACCCGTAACTGAGGTTAATCTTGAAGGCGTTGGTCTGTTCCTGGTACATTTTCTTCAAAGACATCTCTAGAACGGTCGTGTCTAGCGTGGTTAATCTGTAATCGTACCTGCACTGGAGAGGTCCCCTCGAAACGCGTGTCCTTATGGTCGACCAGTGCGCTCGAACGACATCTAGCAGTTCCGTCGACAGGTTGTCGGCGAAGGGAAGTCGAGCGGGCGGGTCGACGGGATCTTCGTCGGTAACTAGCGGGTGATGGGGTGTGGTGTCTTCCACGTTTGATCTCTTCGGTGGTGGTGGTGGTGGTTTGATACACGTGTGTCTGGTCAGGTTGCGACTATTGAAATTCCTTCCGCATTTCGTACACGTGTAGGCGGTGGTGGTCTTTTTTTTAAGACGACATGCTGTTCTTACGTGATGCTGTAGATTGTCCCATCTTCCGAACGTCGCATCACATTTACACGAGTATTTCGTTTTCTTTGCACGGTCGCTAGGTGGTACCGATGGTGCTATCGAATAAGAATGATCGTTCACAGACGGTGTCGAATGACTCTCTACGTGACGTCGTAGCTCTGCATACGTATCGAGTGCGAGTTCGCAGTGGCGACATAGATGAAGTTTCATGTTGCTGCTGACGCGTCTACAACTGACAGACATTGATGTAATCATACATATACGATTCGACTTATACAATGATGATGATGTCATGCTGGGTTTGCGGATCTTTACGACCTCGTCAGTGACCCCTAGCTTACGATCGGTTATCGATACGGCAGCGGCTAGTAGATGAATAACTTGTGGGTTGTTAACCACGACAGAGGTTACGTAGGTAATGTTGATGATTATAAGTCTTTTCCGCAGAGATGTATAACAACATAACAAAAACAGTCTCGACTCGTTACCTTTTCAACTACAGTGGTTATATAGAATGTTCATTTCTACAGTGGTTATATATTCAACTACGAATGTTCATTTCTACAGTGGTTATATATTCAACTATGAATGTTCATTTCAACAGTGGTTATATTCGTTTCTACAGCGGTTATATATTCAACTACGAATGTTCATTTCTACAGCGGTTATATATTGAACTACGAAATGTTCATTTCAACTGCGGCTGGATAAGTCGAATTTGACGTCGAATCTCCTTCTGCCACTCCGTCGACATTATAGTGGCAGCGACGTCCTGACACATGTCATGAGTGATCGTCTCGAGAGACAAAAGACTGCTTCGACATGCGAATATGATCTTGTGGCCTATGATCTCTTCAAAGATGACGTCACAGACAACCGGTGTCATGTCATAGTCTGGCGATTCACGCTCCGTCTGCGGAGGCGACTCGGGACTGTCGTCTTCCGACCAAGTCGGCGGAAAGCCCTCCGTGTACGAAGGTACTTCCGATGATGCCGGTGACACCCGACCTGGCGTTTTTTGTTTCACCGCCAATATCCGTGAGGTGTCAACGTCATCGTCCGACGCCGCTCTCTTGTAGGCCTTCTTTATACGACACAAACCTTCGCCGCTCTATTGAACAGAAAGATTAGTTCATACGTGCACCATATCGTTCAATTAACACCTCTCTCACCTTGTCTTTCACGCGTTCTCGCCACTGCATGGTCCCGCACGTTGTGATTACTTCTATGCTTAACCACCGCAAGACATGCAAGATCGTAGCAGATGAGGGTATGTAATCATCGTTCTCCGAGTCTAAATTCATTACACGACTCACCTCATCGCACGCGTACTGGACAGCAGCGTTCTCTACAGCTATGTTAAATTTCTGTTCGATAACCATGGATTCGCCACGATCGACTATCCTATCTATTTTGTGCAGCGTCATCGCCATGTCCTCACTGCTGCTGCTGCTGCTGCTGCTGCTGTTTATGAAAACAACATCGGGTCTATCCTCCTCCTCCTCCTCCTCGTCATCTGTTATCACAATGAGTGATGGCAATGAACAACTGTCCGTCGAGGAAGAGGAGAATAAATCGTTGCAACTATTATCGTTTAACCATTTCCTCACCTTCACTTTTCCGTCGACAACTCCACTGTCTGCAGCAACAGCAGCAGCAGCAGCATCGTCCTGTCAACAAAGTCACACGGTTATGACATCAATCTCTGCCACATTTTAATTTACGTACTCTTTGGTCACGTGTTTCCTGATGACAACCATGACCTGACTGCCTCGCAGCATCGACATCGCCTCGTAGCGTTCTTCGTCTGTCTTCAGCGACACGTAATCGTTTGCGGTGAACCCTATAATTTTGACCACGTTTTCGTCAAAACAGGTACACCAACATTCACTGCCAATACTGTCTATCATGAGGAGGCGCAGAGCGAATCTGTACATTCACGTTGGTATCCGTGCCCGGGACAGACGTGACCGTCTCCTTTCTCGCTGACTCCTTTGGGGCATTTCGAACACGCTGCGTAAAAAACGTATTTATCTTGAACGCCGCATGCCGTTATGACTAACGGACGTTTAAACACAAAGCGGCCAGCGCTTACCTCGTGTTGCAGTTTCGTCAAAGTCATCTCGGCATCGTTCTGTTGTGAGGCGGCCATCTTCGTGTTCGGATAGAGACAACCAGAACAATTGTAATGTCCTGCCTAATACTCCTGCATTTATATAGTCCTCCTGTCGACTGTTATTGCGCAGTTTTGCTTGGCTCGTTGCCCGTTGAACAGCGCGTGATGTTTTCGCTATTGCCGACCGGTGCACTGTTATTGCGCAGTTCTCCAGGTGCCTGGTTGCAATCTCAGTTCACTCCACCCACGTTACATCAGACCCTCTTTTTGCTGTCTGGTGTGTTCGAATGAACTCTCTTAGTCGCATAAGTATATGACCGAGCATATTCTGGCCCGCTCGACCATCGTAGGTCAACGTACCCCAAAAACCCTCTTTACTTTTTACCCATTCCATCAATTCGCTTTCTCCTGTATCTAACAGTCGTTTCCGTAAGTGTCGATCACGGAATTTCACGGCTACTAGCGCGTACATCACGGAATATCTGTCTATTCCATTCCTCTCGTAAATGCGCCTTCTCTCGAATGCTCTTGCTCAGGTATTTAGCCTGCAGACCGCTGCGTGTGGCTACCATTTTTTCTGCCGTTTTCCAGTCGTTATTATGCACACATTTCTTCCACTGATAAGCGCTTTCAACGGTGTGAAATTCTCTATTCCACACGCGTATTCTACACGCATAAAATTAGACAGATAGCTATTACCGCCTCTGAAGTGAATCGGGCGATTCATGCTTGTATTATGATGCTAAAATGTACATTTACTGCGTTATATGCGTTGCACTACGAGTGCTGTTCACCTCGGTTTTTTGTCTGCTTGACAGATGGTTGCTGCGTCTGTTATCTGACAGCTCTCTGATATGACGAGTTCGCCATTGTTCTCGAGGTTGTCAACAATATTTCCTCTCTCTATATAAGGCTTCTCGTCATACTCTCGTCATCGCTGTCACAATGTTGTTCTCCTGCTGCCTTTTGATATTGACGCACGTAGCGTTGCTTATAGTCGCCCTAGGGATGACTATCGTTCGACTGGCGATACGATATATCAACACGTATTTCCACGACGTGAATATCGTTTGGCTACGCGCGCAGTTAATAAAATAAAATAATAATAATAAAAAAATAAAATAAAAAAAAAAGTCGCTGGGGGCGCTTAGGTTACCCAGAAGGTGCGCGCGCAACCGGAAGCGGAAGTGATTCGTGGACGTGTAATCCTGATTTGTTGATAGGACCTCATTCTCTACTACTGTTACCCATTGGAAAGCTATTTTCAGTAAATAAATAATCTAGCTAAGTTGCATTTGAAAAATAGTAAGAGTACCAAAAAAGCCGTCTTGCCCCCCAAAAATCGTTTTGCCCCATTCCCCCGTTTCGCTTATACGAACGAACTATTGCCTGAAATTAACATGCACATATATGATAGTAATATATCAGGCCATTATGTTTGTTAAATAACATTTAAATTGGAGTTAACGTATAATAAATACCGAATTGCAATACGTACGTAATATAATATTGGTTTAGTAATAGTCCATCATAAGTACAGCCTACAGGCCTTGAGAACGTCAACTGTGCATTGTTAACATTATATTAAATGTATTAAACATGATTGATCACGTGTAATACATTTGATACATTGTGACCATGTGCGTGTGGGAAAAGACATAGGGACCATCTTGCCCCACATGCATGGGGACCGTGTTCCCCACAGGCATGTACAACATGTGTATTAACACGATGTATACAAAACACAACATACTATTGTCCATTTTAGATTGTTTGACTTGTCAACTGATTAATAATATTTTCATGTCACCAATTAAATCCATCCATCAATTTCACCATTTCACTATTGGCAAAATATTAGATCAGTGCACATATTATAATGGTGCATATAAATGTTTTAAAACACACTGATTTAATTACGTTTGTCTCGTGTTGCTGATCTTTCGAGTGTGTATCAGATAGAAGTTAGCTTCATTTTGCACCACATTTGGAGACGTTCATAGTTTTATATTTTGTGTAGGCCTGTCTTATATCTAGGGGTCGAGTTGCCCCAGGTTACCCTACTGGGCTGTCTTATCTCTAGAGGCCGTGTTGCCCCAGGTTACCCTACTGGGCTGTCTTATCTCTAGGGGCCGAGTTGCCCCAGGTTACCCTACTGGAGGTTTGATAGTTGTGCACACGCCCCTCTTCGAGAAGTCGCGTATCGTCGAGCTCTGTACTCCCTTGACAAGAGTAGAACTACCGTCTTTGGTGCGGAGATACGTGGTAAATTTGCGCATCTGTCTATATAATTATAGCACTGGTGGCTGCGAAAAAATCACGCGTCCTATAGACATAGTTGTAGGCAAATTGCGTATTCCCATTGCATGTACAACCTTTTTCAGAAAGGAAAGATCCGGCACAGGACAGATTCAGTCATTGCAAGTTGGATATTCTCGGACAGTACGATACGATGTTTTTTTTATCTGAAAGGATGTGTGCTCGCCATCAGAGATAGAGAAGTAGAGTGTGACTTGTGACATAGATGCGAAAATACCCAAATTTATAGCGTACAACAAACGAGGGATTCATCACGTGCTCGACAGTAGGACGCGGTGGTTGGTAAGAGCGTTGGCCGTTCCACTCGCACTGCATGCCTCGATACCCAAAATGTGGACAAATTTTCTTTATCCCAGGTTCGAGGAAAGGGCCCGAAACCGAGAAAAGGACCAATGGTGCTGCCACCTTGCGAATATGACGTTTCTGCTCCTTGCCTTTATAGCTTGGATCGCTGGCTGCAGAAGATATTCGAAAGTTACAAAGGCGGTATATTTTGGGCAACAAGTTCAGTAACCATTTTACCACGGCGTGCGTCATCTCACACTGCACAGATAATATTTCGTTTGCAGTTGTTTCCATTATTTTATGCTGTAAAATGCGTATTTAGCCGTAGTTCACCAATTATCGCCCACTGAGTGACGGCCATCGGCATCGCTGTCACGTCTGATGTTTGATGAGATACTCCCTAAGCAGCTGATAACAGCTAAACTGTGAGTTTAAAGATATATATCACCAGCTCTGGGAGGCCCACTGAGTCCACGACAGTTTTTTTCTATTTCCTTGAGTCAATGATAGACTATGTCTTTGTATAGATTGGCATATCCTGTTATTCGATATTCATCATAGACATAGACATGGTCATGGAGACATAGACACACTAATACTAGGCATAGTCATTGTCATAGACAGCCATTTTCAAACGCCCCAATAGGGTTGTAGTTCCTGCTGGACCAAAAACTTGTCTGGGATATTTGGGACATTATAAAAATGCAATAAACACGTCTTTCGTGTATGCAATCATTAATAATAATAATATGTATTGTATATCACTAAAGACACAGTCACTTGATAATAAACAATGTGCAGATGCTATGTCACAGAATACACAAGTGAAACTGTTAATGCATGTCACGTTTTATATTGTGACAGGCGACATCATGACTGACAATGACGGTTGATACGTGGCTACCATGATCAGCTGTTCCATAATCAGGAGTATTCTCTGCAAACCCTCAAAGCTTTGCAGCACCCGAACTCTGCTACTAACAAAACAGACAAAAATGTCGGAAGCACGATCACATGCCCATGGCATCTTCCTGTCTGCAATAGACTCCGTTCTACCACCGACTATGGTCACGCGGACTCTCAAGTGCAGTGGTGACAATTTACTTGTGAATGGCACGACATATCTTCTCGATCATAACTTGCACATTGTCGCATTTGGCAAAGCTGTGGCAGGAATGGTGCGGGCCACCAAGGACATGAGGGTGGCCAGTGTACCTGTAGGCATTGCCCAGTCATTGCATGGTAATGGACACAGGTGGGTGGTAGAAATTAGAAATAAAGTCACAGGAAAAAGTCACAACTTTAAACATATTATATAGTTCTTTGTATATTTCTAATGTAAGTTGAAATTAAATACAAAACAACTGATCCCAGAAGTGTTTGACCACTTTTACTGTTTTGTTAGTGACACTTCAGAAGCCACTTTCAAAGCTGACTTTGTTGTTGGCGGCTAAATCCCCCTCCCCATAGTGTGTCCAATGTTTATTCAAGAAAACAGATACATGAAATGTTAAAGCTGCCAGGCTGCCATATATCTGTGGATAGAACAACGTAACAGGGTTGGAGTCATTGTAGTGATAATGAAACAATAATGAAGGTGTTAATTATATAATGATAATGAAAATGATAGATTTAAAATTCATGTAATGAAAATGATAACGATTTAAAATTCATGTAATGAAAATGATAACGATTTAAAAGGAAATAGCAAATTACACTGGTTTCTCCAGACTCCTGTGAATCATGGCCCTCAATGAGTTTACCCTGCAGTTTACATAGCAGGAGATTGTGACAGTATGACTGCTGCATGGCTAGTGGGATTCCTTTGAAGCCAGTTCCACCAGCCAACAGTCCTTTTCACACAAGCCTATGGGGACAGGCTCCACAGACTTGTCATTGAAGCCATTCATTCACTGGTGATCACTTAATTGATAAAGGTTCCAGACTTCCAGCAGTGGACCAGTGCTAAGGTTGCTATCTTTAAAATCTGTATCAATAAATCAATCATTACAGCTCCCTGCCCTGCCATGCTGGGTAATGTTTGAACAAACTCCAGCAGCTTATAGTGTTTTCTTTGAGGCTGCACACTATTGGCCCTAACCACCTGATGTAATTGTCCTTAAGCACCAATGAGCAAATACTTAATGAACTGTCCATCAAGCATCAGCAGAGCTGTATGACTCCAACCTTGCAATATATTAGCTTCATGTTATCAGTACTTTAGCACCATTGGGGCCAATGTTATGTCTACATACCTGTTAAAAGGTAACACAATTTTTTGTCAACTTTTTTATTAGTAATGTGCAATAACTCTAACACTATTCCAGTCACAAGTATGAAAGTTGGCACAGGTAAATTTCCGTACAAGTCCAGCATGTGTACAAAATTTAATTAAAATCGCAGAGGGTAAAGAATTTTATTGGTTGATTTCATAAGAAATGACCCATTATTGTATATATAAAGTCACTGTCATACAATTATATAAATGCATAATGTATACATACGTATGTAATGTATATACATATGTTAGTTTAGTATGTATGTATGTATGTGTGTTGCATAAATATAATTGTTACGTTGCCTGATGACAGTGACTTGTTGCCTCACGAGACCAGCATCATGAAGCTGCTAGAGGGTGCTGCCAACAACTTGCCGGACAAGCCAACACAAAGGGTGACCTCGCTCATAGTGGACTTTGCTGCCTCGCTCACTAAGGATGACATCCTCATCACTCTCATCTCAGGTAACATCTAATGTATTGGCTGCAGGGTTGCATGGTTTATGGCACTTTGTAGTAAATACAGGTATAAACTGTTGTTTATACCGTCTCAGTGAAAACTGGTTTATGACATCTATTGCAGCAGAATTTGTCAAAATTCATCGATAAGCCCCACAAAAAATCATTATTATCAAGAAATTGTAATTAAGACTAATTCCATGTTCATCTGTATCGATATAAATAATACTGGTCAGGGATAATTCCTTTTGGAGGTTTCTGACACACCAGTTTCTGCTGGCGGAAATTGTCAGAAACTGGCTAAAACAGGTTTATGATGGTTTCTGTCACTTTCTCTGCAAAAACAGGTTTCTGTCGGCGGAAATGCATCCCTGGTTGGTTGCCATGGTAACACAACATAATATGTAGATTGTTCTCTAGACCACAACATGTGTGATCTGCACACGTATCCAAATTGATCAGACTTGTTATTCAGACGCTCATACGATATTCAGTAATTGCATCCCAACATGCAGACATGCTGTTTTTTTGGTTGAAACCCGTAATGTTTACTTGACATTCTTTATAAATAGTGTACATGTAAACAAATTTATTTGTTAATCAGCCAATAGCATTCTGATTCCAATTGAGCGTCGCAATCTATCAGGTTAACACAAACAAAATCTGCTAGGTTTCATCTGAAATCTGCCTAGCTACCAGGTGTCTGCCTACTTTGTATGCAAACATCAAAACTTAATCTGCTTTGACAGCTTGCTATGCATTTTTCATTCCATTTTACACTTTTGTAATGAATATGACAAGATATGTACTTTTTAACGGCAGATTTTTCTGTAATTTGAAACAACTCAGTAAAAATACTCGCATGGTCATATTCCTCCAAAAAAACTGTGTTGAATACAGATAATCCACATGAAACAGCATGTCTGGATATATGGCTAAGTTTTGGTTTAACAAGATTGACATTCAAGCAAAAAACCCAGTTTGCAAGTGGAAGCCATTGGCTTATCGGGAGTTAAAAAAAATTTCATCTGTGTGTAATCCACCCTTCTGAGATATTTGTCAACATATACCTGTAAATTGTGGAATCAGGCTAATGGGGCAATGACCACCTGGAGAGGGTTGGGCTCAGCCAGGTCAGGAACTCGCCTTAAACACACCACATGATGATGAACAATACACAGAGCATATCGGATCAGTCATAGCCCGGGTTAACAATGACCGCACTATCTGCCCCTCACAAGGATGGACATGATAAGTATACTACTGGTGACCAAACAACAGCACAATGGGAGAGACAACATCACCATCGGAACGTGGAACGTTAGAATAATGAGACCAGCAGGGAAACTGAAAGAACTCACATATGAGATGGACAGGTACCGCTGGAACTTCCTTGAACTCTGTGAATTATGATGAAGAACTTCAGCGAAACAACCGGAGAGGGACACAAGCTGTACTACAGTGGTGAAGAGAACAAGCATGAATATGGCGTTGGTTTTTTTGCTCACAAAGACATCACAAAATCATGGGATGTCGTCCAATGTCCAGCAGACTCATTTCTGTCCACCTAAGGGCAGACCCTTTCAACATCACAGTAATACAAGTTTACGCCCCAACGACTTTGGGCCCTATGAAGATCTCCTGACCATGGTAAAGAGACAGAAGCTGAAATGGTATGGTGACGTCTCACGAACATCTGGCCTGATAAAAACCATCCTGCAAGGCACCGTTAGGGGAGCAAGAAGATGAGGAAGACAGGGGAAGAGATGGGAGGACAACATCAAAGAGTGGACAGGCCTGGACTTCTCAGAGACACAAAGGGCGGCAGACGACAGACAGAGGTGGAGACAGCTGGTTGCGAGGTCATCGGTGGGGTCCTAACGACACTCCGGGTTAAGGGACTGATGATGATGATGATGATGATGATGATGATGATGAACACAATTAACTAAAGGTTGAATATAAATTGTCATTATTGTACCTAATTGTCCATCTTCTGTTGACAGATAACTAAATGACTGAGAGATTGATGGAAGGGAACAACACACACAGACCTGTTCACAATGGTGTGACAGGAAACGCAAGAATCTTACACCGGAAAAGGTAGGCTGAAAGTCGTAGGAAAAGTAACAGTCATTTGATTTAAATCATTGATTTTGATTAATTTTAATAACATTTGTTTTCATTGCTTCATTTAATTGAATTGAACACAAATGAAAGTTCTTACAAGAATGAAGTTGTGTATATTTTCTAATACAACATCATATTGAACAAACCCTTGAGCATATAGCATATTGTTTCAATTGTATTATAATTACCCTGATATTAATTGAAATATAGTTTAGCCCCAATCAAGTAATAAAAATAAAATGCCATAATAGATAAAAAGAGATAAAACTTGTCGATGACAACATGTACCTATAATTTTTTTATAAGTAATCAGCGAATGCATTCTTAAAATAATAACTTAAACAGTTCCATTGAGTCTGTGACATGGATAGAGTCCGATTGGTTGACCCGTAGGAACAATGCCATTATGGAGAAATGACAACATGGAACGGTATGTTCCATGTTATGTCGTGGCACAGTGAGTAGGTTGCTGTTGGCGGAATGAAGCCGGTGCCCTGGTATAGATGGCGAGATCATGTCAACAGTATACTTGGACGTAGAATGTGGAATGCTCGGTAGGTGAACAAAAGAATCTTGTAATTGGTAACTACCACTCCAGCAGCCAGTGAAGCGCAGTGGGGTGGGTGTAATGTAGATACTGTTGTTGCATTTTTACAAACAAACATATTTCCTGTAGTGTTTTCCAGATCGAGGCAATGTCTGAGAAAGTTTTTACATTCGTGACAGAGGAACCACCAGAAGACATCATCATGACCTACCTGATGAGAAACAGTCTGTACTTGATATGCCAAATAAGAACTTTGAAATAATTGTTGTGTTAAATAACTGTGATGTATTATTAAAACTGAAAGCTTGTAAAATAATGCTCTCTTCGTCACAAGGCAGAAATAAATTTTTAAGAACTTGAAACTAGTGTGTGTAAACACATGCCTGCATGCAGATACGCATGCATGCACATGCTCGCACACACATGAAAGAACGGTTGTCTAATGATTTTTATTTGTATGTTAAACAATGATTTGTGCGTGCCTCTAAAGACCTGCAAATGTTCAAGCAAGCACTAAAAACCCACATGTTCAAACTATTTTATTTTATTGTAATAGTTTTACAATTGCAAATTAATTTTTTTTTCTTAATTTGAACAATGTTCAATATAATTGTTATATAATTTTAATGAGTGTCATCAAGTATTCCGTATTTTATTATATATTTATAATTATTTTAAAAACTAGATTTAATTGAGCATTTATTAAAAAAAATTATTTTTATAGATATATTTAAAATATTTTGATTATAATCATAAACATGTGCATAGTATTTATGTATTATTTTATTGTAAAGCACGTTGATTTATCTAGTATAGGAGCATCCACTATAACAGATCTGAAATTATTATAAAAAGTAATATATGTGAATTGTATGTTCCCTAAAAGTTTGTCGTCTCCGTTGCACTACCCGTGTCACATTCTGCAGATGGTGCCGTCCCAAATGGTTGACAACAACGGCAAACAAGACGACATGCTGACAGACGGTCATGGCAAAATGTTAATAACTACCCACTGCACGAAGACATCAATGGTTTCAATGGGAGGTGGCCTCCCAACAGGTCATCTATCAGGTTATGAAATATACCTACATAATACGTACCCAATGTCCATATAGTGTGCTGACAGGGTTCGTATGGGGGTCTTATTGGTTCTAATTCAAGGCCTTGAAATCCTTGAATTGTTCAAGTAGTCATGAATTAAATGTTATCAATTTAATTAGTGTTTAGTAGTAGCCGTTGGCAGGCACCTAGTCTGTGTGCCTATGTCATGATCGGTAGCGTAGAAATATGTGTGTGCTCATGGCAAATATATTGATAATATGAAATGACAAAACAACAACTCCGATATCATCATACTTTGGGAATGCTGCTATTTTTCTGCCGATATCAGACTATTGATTGTTTTATGCATTTGTATACCATAATAAACTATGAAATGGAGCCTTGATTTTTCTAATAAGGCAGTTGGACAATGCTGACACTGGATACGACATACAGTGCTAGGCTGCTATACAGGCAGTTGGACAATGCTGACACTGGATATGATGTACAGTGCTAGGCTGCTACAAAGGCAGGTGGACAATGCTGACACTGGATATGACATGCGTGCTAGGCTGCTATACAGGCAGTTGGACAATGCTGACACTGGCTATGACGTACAGTGCTAGGCTGCTACAAAGGCAGGTGGACAATGCTGACACTGGATATGACATGCAGTGCTAGGCTGCTATACAGGCAGTTGGACAATGCTTACACTGGATATGACGTACAGTGCTAGGCTGCTACACAGGCAGTTGGACAATGCTGACACTGGATATGACATGCAGTGCTAGGCTGCTTCACAAGCAGTTGGACGACACTGGATATGACGTACAGTGCTGGGCTGCTGCACAGTCAGCTGGACAATGCTAACACTGGATACGACATACAGTGCTGGGCTGCTTCACAAACAGTTGAACAATGCTGACACTGACTATGACGTACAGTACTAGGCTGCTACAAAGGCAGGTGGACAATGCTGACACTGGATATGACGTACAGTGCTAGGCTGCTACAAAGGCAGGTGGACAATGCTGACACTGGATATGACATACAGTGCTAGGCTGCTACAAAGGCAGGTGGACAATGCTGACACTGGATATGACATACAGGGCTAGGCTGCTACAAAGGCAGGTGGACAATGCTGACACTGGATATGACGTACAGTGCTAGGCTGCTACAAAGGCAGGTGGACAATGCTGACACTGGATATGACGTACAGTGCTGGGCTGCTTCACAGTCAGTTGGACAATGCTGACACTGGATATGACGTACAGTGCTGGGCTGCTACAAAGGCAGTTGGAAAACGCTGACACTGGATACAATGTACAGTGCTGGGTTGATACATTGCAAAGAGTTCTAGTAATTTTTACTCTGTGTAACGCAATTACCTAAAAGGTTGAATACAAATTGTCGTTATTGTACCTGATTGTCCATCTTCTGTTGACAGATGATAGACTAAATGACTGAGAGATAGACGGAAGAGTACAACACACACAAACCTGTTCACAACGGCATGACAGGAAACACAAGAATCCTATGCCATAGAAAAGGTAGGCTGAAATTTGTAGGAAAATAACAGAGTCGTTTGATTTAAATTATCAATTTTGATTCTTTTGAATTTCAATTGTTTAATTTATTTGAATTTGACACAAATGAAAGTGGTGTCGGATGTATGTTTCGGACACTTGAGCCATGCACTGCATGCTGGGATAGAAAGTACCACAACTTTTTACTTTAATTATAGGAGCCCACTATGACATCAGCAGGGGTGAGATTTAGCGGTTGCTCGGTCGCCAATGGTGCCCAAAAATTACTTCGGGCGACTTCAATTTTTGACTACAGTGGCCCGCATGGCAGCTAAAAATATTTACGGAGCTGCAATAATTTAGACGCAGCAAAAATAAACATCTCAGAAGTGTTGTCCTGGCTATATCGCATTTATGTTAACCATAAATCGTGTGTTTGTGACACGTTTTATTTTTTGTTATGTCATTTATATTTATATTTCAATGGTCTTATGTTGTGCCCCAAATTAATTTGGGTTTAGTCAGTGTAATTAGTTCCAAATGTATTAATCCAAATATATGGATAAAGAATGGTCACGATATTGATAATGTTTATAATGTTTATTACATCTCACAGAAATTGCATAAACACTTATATTCTGTTTAAAAAAATTGAACCCAATCAGCATAGTGTATGGTGTTGGAAGTATGGTGTGTGGGACATATGGGGCATTGGACATATGGGGTGTTGGACATATGGTGTTGAACATACAATTTTTTACATACACCACAACTGCCGATTAATTATTGCATAATAAAAAAAATGTATTTGTTCAAACAAATAAAATTAACATTATATCTCAGTTAATAAAATCTTGCAACCATCCAACATCAGTAAAGATTAAAAATGTAGTGTTGGATGTGCATGAATAACATACCCATTACTAATTTAGTAAAAATTCAGTTTAAAATATACTTAAACTTGTTATAACATGTACATCTACTAAGTATATGTTTGGGGTTAAACTCTGGGATTAAAACATAAAAATGAATAAGCCTACTTATAAATTAAAGTAGATAATAGTGAAAAATGTTTTGATGGAATTTGTCATAAAATATTTTTGCTATCATTGTCATGTCAGTAGTTGCATAATAAATGATTACATAACATCTGTTGAAAATGGATTAATGTGACATCTGAAACTATGGAATATAAGTTCCAGGGTTGAAAAAATCATGATTTTTTTAAAATAAAAAAAATTGGATTTTTAAAATTTAAATCGGATTTGTTTTATTTATTTTTATTTTTTTGGGAAATCTGGTATATAGACATTTATATAGATGTTTATATATGTAAACTCTTTCAAACGTGTTCTATTCAAATCAATTTGGGTTCTTGTCTTAACAGAGGGTACATGATTTTTGCTTATATAAAGACATTAGACAATGTCCACAAGGCCTCACCCCCTGTCTGTTTCCGTAATCTGTCTTGGAGAGGAAAGCATGCTGTGTGTCTGTGGCTGTAGCAGTGCTAATTATTGTTTGTTGAGAGGGTGGATTAGCACCTGTTCAGGGCTCTCTGTACTCTAAGGGTCTCTAACCAGAATACAAACTGGTACAGTATTAAACAACTGAGTCAACATACTGAATTGGTAACAACTAGCACAAGCTCTAAGTAAGGGGACTTTAACTCAGTGCTTCTGACTTGAAAATATACTTCCTCTGGAAGGCAAGTTTGTGTGGCTTCACTGCATTCAGAAAGGGAATAGCTCAAACATACACAATGTCATAAAATATTTGACTATCAGGCTATCTGATGTCAATACAGCTATACAAGTGTGCGCACTTTGTGTTTTATATTAAAAAACACACAAAACTTTGTTGACCTCAATGCTTGTAAACAATTATTTGTGTTAAATTCATATAAATCAGCGATTAAAAAAAACGTAAGCCAAAAAAATCATAAATGAATGACTTTTTTTTTTAGTGATTTAAATCATGATTTAAATCAATGATTTAAATCAAGCAACCCTGAATATAACCTTTCAAATTATACCACAATTGCCCCATTTGAATCAGTTTCTAAAAATGACGTGTTGGTTTACCTGAACGTGGAACTGCCCGTATGTTTTCTAATACGACATCACATTGAACAAACATTTGTATAGTGTGTCATGTCAGTTCTGTTATAATTACCCTTATATAAATTGCAATAAAATTTAACCCCAGTCAAGTAATAAAAATAAAATGCCATAATAGATAAAAAGAGAGATAAAGCTTGTCTGATTATATGTAGCTATAAAGGTTTCTATTTATAAGTAATCAGTGAATGCATTCTTTAAAAAATATGTCCTTAATTGGGACTTAAATTAGTTGGGGTGGCTATCATATGCTTGTCTTGAATTGAGTAGTTTAAGTGTAAGTTTTTAAGATAAATTAACCATTTCTTCACATATTGTAGTTTAAATACTATATAATATTCCAGATTAATAAAATGTTTTTCATTTATTTGGTTATGTTACAAGCAGGCATTGGTTCTATTACAGACAATCTATTACTATTACTTCTTATTGTTTCTATTACTATTACATTAATTATAATATATTACTATTCCTATTACCATGATATCTATTACTATTACTAGGTCATTAATACTATCGCTGAATGTCAATTAACTATTTTTGGTGGGTCTATGAACCCTAAAATTGCCTATGAACTCAGTCTTTGTAGTACTAGCTAAACATACATTTGTACACCATTTGAAGATCTGAGGTGAGAACATTTGTCCAAATTTGAACAAAGGGTCTGTGTGGCAATGTTATCATCTGACAATTGGCAATTTGAAAAAAGTACTCAGAAGTTCCGCTCAAATTAATGCTTACTTTGAATTCAATACAGATTGTAGCTCCTGCTCTAAGATAACATTTGTTGCCTGCCTGCACATATCTGAAACCATGCCCTTTGTGTGTGCTAGGAATGTGTGAAGTCATAGCCACCCCAATGGGGCATCTCAACAATTAGTAATTGGCTTGCTACTCCTGCATTGTTTCATTGAGCAGGTATTTCTGAATGCATAAAATGATCAGCCTACAGGTCTTTTCATGTTGTTTGAATAACGGCTCAGCCATTGTCTATATATATAGATTATTATCTATTACTTTGGGATCTATTACTATTATTATTACTATTACTTTAAAAAAAAGATTTCGTCTATTACTATTACAGAAAAAAATTTCAATTACTATTACCCCATGCCTGGTTACAAGATTTTAAAAACATTTTTGTAAATGTGAAAAAAATTGCCGCAAAATGTCAAATTATATCGTTTTGAGAAAATGACAAAATAAATAAATGACATAAATATAAGTATGACAGTGTCGCTGATAACGTTGAGGAATATTTTGGTTAACATAAACGAATTATATCTGCTACAACACCGTGAATAAGTTAGGGGAAAATTGAATGACAGCCTAAAGTGGCAGTGAGTTTTTGACACAAACCCTTCACCAATTGTAATTCAAGTTTGTATAATGTTGCCTAAATGTAAGATGCATTCATATGCGAAATTGCAGCTTAGTAATTGTTGTAATGAAAAAAAAAAAATTTTATTAGGTAACATTTCCTGGTTGTTAGTGATAACAGAAATGTCAATAGATGTGCTTATTATGCTTGAAATGCGATGTTTTTCTCTGGTGTTTTACGTATTGTTGACAAAACATAATGGCTATTTCTAATATTGACATGTCCCCTTAATTTTGCTGCATTTGTATCATATTGTCATCTATCAAGATTGGATTATGCCAGCCCATTATCAGGCACATGATCAGTTGTTTATGTGCACAAGATCATTTAATTGGCCTGTTATCCGGCGGGGTCATGGGCGGGGTCACAGTTACTGGTGGGTTCAGTATAGCATCAATGGCAGAGTAAAGTAACTTAGCCGCAGATTAAGAACAAGTTAATTTAAATAGGCATCGTACTGCAATGTACTGGAATCACAGAATGATATGTTTGGCGTACACTGCAAACAAATTTATGCTGGTTCAAAGAGGGTACCTGATTGAAGCACACGTGGTCATTACTATGAAAATGTTAGTTAGGGGGATTTCCCAAAGGACTGGTTTTTTAAAAGATAGATTGGCGATATACGTCGTTAGTGCCAGGTGATTGTTTGTGATGTCGATGTTCAGTTCAACATTTCCTAGCATGTTATGAGGGAAAAAAATCAACTGACATGTTAGCCACCCCATCTACCTTAAGTAGTAGTAAGTAATGGGGGTTGTCTTGTCTCATAGCCACAACGAGAACTCCTATAATGTTGTTAGAAAAACTGCCTACCTTGTAGCTGGGACTCTCCGCGAGAGGAGACCCGCCCTCATTACACATGTGAGCCCGCCGCACCTGGTCGGCCTTGATGGCAAGGTGCACCTCAAAGTATTTCTTGAGTGTGAGACACACGTGTTTCGCTACCTGTCGACTGGTGAACAGAACATGTTATGGTGTGGCACAGTGAGTAGGTTGCTGTCAGCGGAACGAAGCCGGTGCCCTGGTGTGAATGGTGAGATCATGTCAACAATGTCTGCGGGTGCGAAATGTGGAATACATGGTAGGTTAACAAAAGAATCTTGTAATTGGTTCGCCATGACACCCGCAGCCCGTGAAGCGCAGTGGGGGTGGGCGTAATATAGATACTATTGTTGAATTTATAGAAACAAACTAATATATCCTGTTGTGTTTTCTAGATCGAGGCAATGTCTGAGAAAGTGTTGACATTCGTGACAGAGGAACCACCAGAAGACATCATCGTGACATACCTGGTGAGAAACAGTCTGTACTTGATGTGCCAAAAAAGAACTTTGAAATAATTTCCGTGTTAAATAACTATAAAGTATTATCAAAACTTAAA
Organism: Lamellibrachia columna; assembly: GCA_963662155.1. Taxonomy (NCBI): domain Eukaryota; kingdom Metazoa; phylum Annelida; class Polychaeta; order Sabellida; family Siboglinidae; genus Lamellibrachia; species Lamellibrachia columna. Next base: position 10,495,092 of record OY759275.1, read on the forward strand.
GCTTGTAAAATAGTGCTTTCTTCGTCACAAGGCAGAGGTAAAAGGAAATAAAAAACTTGAAGCTAGTGTGTGTAAAGACATGCATGCACACATACACATGAAAGAACAGTTCTCTAATGACTTGATTTGTGTGTGTGTGTGTGTGTGTGTGTGTGTGTGTGTGTGTGTGTGTGTGTGTGTGTGTGTTCGTGCCTCTTAAGACCTACAGATGTTTAAATGAACACTAACAACCCACCTGTTTATTATATTTTATATTTGCTGTAATCGGTTGCTATGATAGTTTTACAATTTCTCATTTTAACACATTTTCTTAATTTGGGCAATGTTCAATATAATTATTATATTATTTTAATGTGTGTCATCAAGTATACTGTATTTCAGTTTATTTATAATAATTTTTTTTAAACTAAATATAAATGAGTTTTTTAATAATACATTTTTTTATAGTAATTTTTAGATATATTTAAAATATTTGGATTAGAAGCATAATTATGTGCAATTTTATTTATGCATTTTTTTTATTGTAAAGCACATTAATCTGTCTATTACAGGAATATGCACTATAAAACTAAAAGATCCAAAATTATTTTTATAAATATATGTAATATATGCGAATCGTGTGTTCCCTAAAAAAATTTCGTGTCTGTGTCACATTCTGCAGGTGGTGTCGTCCCAGATGGTTGACAACAATGGCAAACAGGACGACAGACTGATGGACGGTCATGGCAAAATGTTAATAACTACCCACTGCACAAAGACATCAATGGTTTAAATTGGAGGTGGCCTCCCAACAAGTCTAGCCAATGTATGTATAGTTTGTTGACAGGGTCCGTGTGGGGTCTTGAAACGCCTTGAATTACATTTGTTCTAATTCAAGGCCTTGAAATCCTTCAATTTTTCAAGTAGTTGTGAATTAAATTTTTTAGATTTAATTATTGTTGAGTAGCAGTTGTTTGCGGGCACCAAGTCTGCATGCCTAGCATTGCCTACGTCATGATCTGTAGTGTAGAAATATGTGTGTGTGCTTATGGCAAACATACATTGATAATACGAAATGGCAAAACAACAACTCCAATATCATCATACTTTGAGAATGCTGCTGTTTTTCTGCCGATATCACATATCAGATAATGACTGTTTTGTGCATTTGTATACCATAATAAACTATGAAATGGAGCCTTGATTTTTCTTCTCGGTAGTCATAAAAAGATCTTGAAATGTACAGATGCTGAGTGTTTTATCCCACATAATGCAATATACCGTTTGTGTTGAACAGTTAACTGCATACAATAAATCAATTTCAATAAATAAATTGTATTTCCACATGAACATTCTAGTACATACATACAATTTCTTGTGGAAATGGAGAAAACAAAAGTTTAGTACCTGTACTTAAAATACTGGTTGTAGGTAAGATGCAAATTTCTGTATAAAAATGTGATTTGTCTCCTTAAAAACTGATTTAACAATGGACATGCATTTTAGAATACAAATGAGCACAGTTAATTCCAAAAAATTTCTTGTTGCTTTATATTTTCTTAATCATATCCTTCACCTGTGTTTGTTTGTTTTACATGTTATTAAACACTCAATTCAAAAGGTTGCTTGTTTATTTACCCTGTAGAATTATGTGCCGACTGGCCGACCACGTGGGCGTCCTCGACTCAATAAGTCTGAGGTAAGTTTACCCAGCAATTGCAAATTTACTACATTCATCTTATCTGTTGTTAAAGTTGACAGAAAACTTTGGGCTCTCCCAATTATAGGGTTCCAGCAATAATAATAATTAACTTCTATGGTGCCTATATCCTCAGGAACCTGAGTTCAACGTGAGCATGATTAAAGTATGTGATATTTTTATCATAAATTTGGTGTTAACTATTTACTTAGATGCCTTCACCTATACTTGTCGTTGTCGTTGAGGCATCACTTCAGTCTCAGATACTTGTACAATGTTTCTCCATCCCACTCGGGCCCTCGTCACCTCCACACTCTGACGAGCTCAGTCCTGTCCACTCCCTGATGTTGTCGACCCACCTCTTCTTCTGTCTGCCTCTTCTATGTCCTCCATTCGCTGTGTTTGCAGAGATGCTTTGGAGAGGCCTGTTGATCACATGACATGACCAAGCCACTGCAGTTTGCATCTTCTTGTCATAATCATCAGTTTTTTATGCCAACTAATGGATTTTTCGATGAGGTTAGACTTATGTATATGGAATGTGTTCTGTACATGGAATGTGTTCTGTACACGGAATGTGTTCTGTACACGGAATGTGTTCTGCACACGGAATGTGTTCTGCACACGGAATGTGTTCTGCACACGGAATGTGTTCTGCACACGGAATGTGTTCTGCACATAGAATGTGTTCTGTACATGGAATGTGTTCTGTACATGGAAATAGTTCTGTACATGGAATGCGTTCTGTATGTGGAATGCGTTCTGTACATGGGATGTGTTCTGTACATGGGATGTGTTCTATACATGGAATGTGTTCTGTATATGGAATGCACAACACATTTTCAATGCCTGAATTTTTCTCTCAAGTTCAGCAATGAGAGTCCATGTTTCACACACATAGAGAGGTATATTGATATCACCAATGCCCTCAGGAACTGCACTTTTGAAGTTAATGAGATATTTTTCTTTCCAGACTAGTTTTAGTTTGGCTAGTGTTGTGGTGGTTTGTGCCATCCATGAAATGATTTGAGGTCTTGATCCTTCTTTAGATATCTCTCCTAGGTATTTAAAGGTCCCTCCCTCCTGAATGAGATTTTTTTGCCAGTCTCATTTAAAATTTATTTTGCAAAATATAAAACCTACAACATGCTAGCTCATTTGTGCAACTTTTTTATGTAGCTTTTGTGAAATCATCAGACAAACTATTAAATTACTTAATGTCTGGTCAGACATTAATTGAAGTGAACATGGACATGCTGAAAACTCACAAATTTCATCCTTGGTGAAAATTCATAACTTTGTCATGTGATTGGTGCAAGACCTGCAAAGTGTTTACCATTTTGGATATCCAGTATTTTGACCCTTACCAGATCTAACGACTAAAATAAATTCTTTCCATGATTTGAAAAAAATACACATCTTTTATTAAATTGACTGCACATGTTACTTAAATTATTCACACACTACATATTTGGACATCAACGAACTGGATTCGTGATAGGCCAAATCAGTTGAGGGAGTTTAATGGAGTTACATGGAACTCTTGGTCAAAACAGGTTTAATATTATATAATAATGACCATCAGAATCTGTAGATATCAATGTTTAGCTTTTATCAGTGCATTTTATTTTATCATCATGACTAGCAAAAATACCCATCCTCCGGATGGGATAACTTGGTAGTTTTTTTAAGTATACAATAACAGTGTAAAAAAAAAATTGTGGATACACAGTGCCTTGGTACTTGGTGCTGGCAGTCAATATATTTGAATCCTACTCTTGAAATTGCGATGTAATACTGGCAGTTATAGTAATGTCTAGCATAACAATTGTAGAAAAGACGCATTTCATTGTGAACAGTTGTATGTAATTGTTCACATGATGTTGTCAACAATTGTATGTCATTGTTCACATAATGTTGTCAACAATTGTATGTAATTGTTTATATGACATTGTGGACAGTTGTAAGTTTAAAAAAAAGGTAATAGCGAGTTGAATTTCAACAGTGGGATCGTAGTTGAACTCCTGAGAGTTTGACGCCCAAGATGCAAAGCATTTAGGAAGAGTAGCTTAATGTACAAACAAACTCCAGGTCAATTATAATAAGATGGTGATTAATGTTTGCTAGATGTGGCCATGACAGTGTACATTGGTGTGGCCATGACACTGTACATTGGTGCGACCATGACACTGTACATTGGTGCTGTCATGACACTGTTCATACATCGTCTTGTCTTTATCAATGTTAAGTAATGTCTTTTTTAAAACAATATCATGTTGGTGTTACCAGCCAAGTGACAAGTTGTTATGCATCTGTTATGTCTATGTTAGTGGGGAATGGACTCTCAGTTGAGAGAACCCGGGTTTGAATCCTCTTGTTGCCATTTCAAAACTGGCTATTTTGTTCACCCCACATTACCACAGTTCACTGATGAGTACCTGGCTACAGACATGGTGATTACGTTTACTCCACATTGCCACAGTTCACTCAGCTGTATAAATGAGCACCTGGCTATACAGACAGTGGTAGATATGTGAACGAGTAGTCTTCGCGCAGTAATTGCAGCATGACTGAATACTTCCCAGAGAAGTTGAGTTGTTTGAGTGGACAGGTTTGCTAGAGGATGAAGTGTAAAGTGCTTTGAACAGTCCCAAGGACTGGATACCGCGCCATATAAGAACGTACCTTTTACAACAGCGAATGAAGTTCAATGAACCCCTTATCATGTTAGACCAATTTGATCCCAAATAACACAAAGCATTTCTGTACAACCTGTGGTCTATACCACACGCAATGTCAGTATTTTATATCAACGGCTGGTGTAGCCACATACTAAACTGAGAGCAACACAAGTGGATTTTTTGCATAAAATAAACACGATGCAACTTTCCTGGATGTAACTGAACAAATTCTTAACAGCGCATTTTAGTGGAAGACTGGAACAATGTATGGGGAAATAGTACTGGTTCACGCTCATGATTAAACATCAACACATTTTAGTGGAAGACTGGAACAATGTATGGGGAAACAGTACTGGTTCACGCTCATGATTAAACATCAACACATTTTAGTGGAAGACTGGAACAATGTATGGGGAAATAGTACTGGTTCACGCTCATGATTAAACATCAACACATTTTAGTGGAAGACTGGAACAATGTATGGGGAAACAGTACTGGTTCACTCTCATGATTAAACATCAACACATTTTAGTGGAAGACTGGAACAATGTATGGGGAAACAGTACTGGTTCACGCTCATGATTAAACATCAACACATTTTAGTGGAAGACTGGAACAATGTATGGGGAAATAGTACTGGTTCACGCTCATGATTAAACATCAACACATTTTAGTGGAAGACTGGAACAATGTATGGGGAAATAGTACTGGTTCACGCTCATGATTAAACATCAACACATTTTAGTGGAAGACTGGAACAATGTATGGGGAAATAGTACTGGTTCACGCTCATGATTAAACATCAACACATTTTAGTGGAAGACTGGAACAATGTATGGGGAAACAGTACTGGTTCACTCTCATGATTAAACATCAACACATTTTAGTGGAAGACTGGAACAATGTATGGGGAAACAGTACTGGTTCACGCTCATGATTAAACATCAACACATTTTAGTGGAAGACTGGAACAATGTATGGGGAAATAGTACTGGTTCATGCTCATGATTAAACATCAACACATTTTAGTGGAAGACTGGAACAATGTATGGGGAAACAGTACTGGTTCACGCTCATGATTAAACATCAACACATTTTAGTGGAAGACTGGAACAATGTATGGGGAAACAGTACTGGTTCACACTCATGATTAAATATCAACACATTTTAGTGGAAGACTGGAACAATGTATGGGGAAACAGTACTGGTTCACACTCATGATTAAACATCAACACATTTTCTTCAATTTAAAGTTGGAAATGTAACTGACAGATGCCACGTTCTAATGGAGAAAATATTGTAATTGTTTCTGAGTGAAATTGTATCCAATCAAGTGACATTGTGAACATTTCCACTCATCCCCTGACACTAGTCCTTGCCATGTTTTAATGGGGAAAATATTGTAATTGTTTTTGAGTGAAATTCTATCCAATCAAGTGAATTGTGAACATTTCCATTCATCCCCTGACACTAGTCCTTGCCATGTTTTAATGGGGAAAATATTGTAATTGTTTTTGAGTGAAATTCTATCCAATCGAGTGACATTGTGAACATTTCCACTCATTCCCTGACACTAGTCCTTGCCATGTTTTAATGGGGAAAATATTGTAATTGTTTTGGAGTGAAATTCTATCCAATCAAGTGAATTGTGAACATTTCCATTCATCCCCTTACACTACATATTGCCATGTTTCAACGATGCTGTGCAATTTTGTTGTCATAGTTTTCTTTTCTCTCAACATGTGTTGGTATCATTGTTGTAGGAACAGAAAAGGCCTCCTGGAAGACCTCGCATTCATCCCGTCAAGGTTAGTGCAATAACATCCAGTATTCCACTTACTAACTAATCACTAAATGTTCCCTATAGTTCATCTAATTTCCTTAAAAGGACAGGCAGATCGAGAAATGGGTTATATCACATACCGTATTCGACTTATTAAGCATACATGCCCTAATTAGCGTACACCCCCTTTTATAATTGACAGGATCCATGATTATTGTAATTTCACTATTGTGGAACAACTCAAAAGTGTCGCCATCTGGTGTTAAACAGTTGGCACAACTTTTCAGTTGTTCAACACTAGTCACCAAATGACACCACTAGTGCTAAACTGCTACAGTATTGTCGAGAGAAACAAATGTTGGTGTACACTTATAAGAACAGATTCCTTGACTTATTGTCGAGAGAAACAAATGTTGGTGTACACTTATAAGAACAGATTCCTTGACTTTTTGGTGTACACTTATAAGAACAGATTCCTTGACTTTTTGCATCGCCCTATTTTGTTCAAACATACTGTACCCTTGTTAGGTTGAATACAGTTTGTTAAACTACTCATCCTATCTTGACCTAATTTATAGTTGTTGTTGCTCTCCTCTTTATCCCTGAATTCCAGGGTGAGGCTGGCACCGATACCTCTTTATCCCTGAAGTCCAGGGTGAAGCTGGCACCGATACCTCTTTATCCCTGAAGTCTGGGGTGAGGCTGGCACCGATACCTCTTTATCCCTGAAGTCCAGGGTGAGGCTGACACAGATACCTCTTTATCCATGAAGTCCGGGGTGAGGCTGACACTGATACCTCTTTATCCCTGAAGTCTGGGGTGAGGCTGACACCGATACCTCTTTATCCCTGAAGTCCGGGGTGAGGCTGGCACCGATACCTCTTTATCCATGTAGTCCAGGGTGAGGCTGACACCGATACCTCTTTATCCCTGAAGTCTGGGGTGAGGCTGGCACCAATGCCTCTTTATCCATGTAGTCCAGGGTGAGGCTGACACCGATACCTCTTTATCCCTGAAGTCTGGGGTGAGGCTGGCGCCGATACCTCTTTATCCCAGAAGTCTGGGGTGAGGCTGGTACCAATACCTCTTTATCCCTGAAGTCCGGGGTGAGGCTGGCACTGATACCTCTTTATCCCTGAAGTCTGGGGTGAGGCTGGCACCGATACCTCTTTATCCCTGAAGTCTGGGGTGAGGCTGGCACCGATACCTCTTTATCCCTGAAGTCCGGGGTGAGGCTGGCACCGATACCTCTTTATCCCTGAAGTCCGGGGTGAGGCACTGATACCGGTCGTCAGTTTTTTTTTTCCCTTCTTTGTCACTGACCCCTTTTTAGAGCTGCCTCCATCAACTGTGTCTATTAAGACTATAAGAAAAGAAGGTCATATCATAATATATATATAATATAAGCAATACGTATGACCATAGACATGGTAACCAGATAATCAAAATGTTGATTTGTGTGGTTTTTCCATAGAGGATAGTTTAAACAGGTGGGTTTTTAGTTTACAGCGAAATGCTGTTATATTTCCTACAGACTTAACACTAACAGGGAGTGAGTTCCTACAGACTTAACACTAACAGGGAGTGAGTTCCTACAGACTTAACACTAACAGGGAGTGAGTTCCTACAGACTTAACACTAACAGGGAGTGAGTTCCTACAGACTTAACACTAACAGGGAGTGAGTTCCTACAGACTTAACACTAACAGGGAGTGAGTTCCTACAGACTTAACACTAACAGGAGTGAGTTCCACAGAGTCAGTGCAACAACTGAGAAAGATCTAGTTCCGATGTTTGTCACTGGGAACGAAAAGTAGATTAGAATTAGTTGATCGAAGCTGTCTAGGCTGTCTTGCAGGAGTGAACATTGAATGTTGTTGCTTGGATGAAAGTGCTTGATAGGTAATTGTGCAGATCTTTAAAGTAATGCAGTATCAGACATGGAGCCAATGCAATGGTTTAAGTAGTAGTACTGAGTGAGAGAAACAAGGAGACAGGTAACTACTCTTGCCAAGGAATTTTGCACACGTTGAAGTTTCAAGATGTCCTTGAGAGCAATGTTGTGATAAAGTGAATTGCAATAGTCAAGTCTTCTGTTAACAAGAACAGTTGCAATAGTTTTGGTTGCAGAAAAAGACATACCAGCAAATACGACGAAGGTCACAAATGTGATAAAAGCAACCAATTTGTGTTTTGTTTTCTTTTTGTGCAGCATGCAACTATTTGTTAAAAGGAAGGATTTTCTATCTACCATTATTGTTTAAATATTTGTTCTTTCAGGATCCATCCTTGAAAAAACCAAGAGGAAGGCCTCGCAAAAACCCCATCGTGAGTCAGAAATTATTTTACTTTTAAGTTCATTACAGCTGTATCTAAATGAAATTTGACAATTTACCCCTTTTGCCGAGCCAGTGGTTACTGTAAGCACACCAGCAGCATATCATGTGCATGTTATGCTTAGATGTCACATGCATGTCATGCCTAGATGTCATGTGCATGTCATGCCTAGATGTCACGTGCAAGTCATGCCTAGATGTCACGTGCATGTCATGCCTAGATGTCACGTGCATGTCATGCCTAGATGTCACGTGCATGTCATGCCTAGATGTCACGTGCATGTCATGCCTAGATGTCACGTGCATGTCATGCCTAGATGACACGTGCATGTCATGCCTAGATGTCACGTGCATGTCATGCCTAGATGTCACGTGCATGTCATGCCTAGATGTCACGTGCATGTCATGCCTAGATGTCACGTGCATGTCATGCCTAGATGTCACGTGCATGTCATGCCTAGATGTCACGTGCATGTCATGCCTAGATGTCACGTGCATGTCATGCCTAGATGTCACGTGCATGTCATGCCTAGATGTCACGTGCATGTCATGCCTAGATGTCACGTGCATGTCATGCCTAGATGTCACGTGCATGTCATGCCTAGATGTCACGTGCATGTCATGCCTAGATGTCACGTGCATGTCATGCCTAGATGTCACGTGCATGTCATGCCTAGATGTCACGTGCATGTCATGCCTAGATGTCAAGTGCATGTCATGCCTAGATGTCACGTGCATGTCATGCCTAGATGTCACGTGCATGTCATGCCTAGATGCTCTACATTGAATGTGGACACACAAGAGATCAATAATGGTTGAAAATAGCAGTGTTTAGATGTTGTACATTATTGCAAGGCAAGACCTGTTTGTTTGTGAAATTATCAGGATGTAGACAGAACTTTGTGTCTCCAATGAGATAATATGTGTCCTTTGGTCACAGGTGTTTAACATAAAGCAGTCCCACGAAGAGGAGATCAAGCACTTGATGGCATTACTAGCAGAGAAGGTATGTCTACGTCCATGCTACACATAAGCGATTACTGGTGCTTTTGATCGGATTTATGTAAAAATCATACATTTATGTCTGTCATTTTCTAACATGTTTAACCATGTTACAACTAACTAGCAAAGGATGTAATAGTGCATGTTCCCAGTCGGACATCAGTTGATGAACGGATATCACCAGAACTTATCCTGCCATGACCTAAGATTTGCTCCTCAATTCATTGAGTCCATTGTGAATCAGGTTTCTTGATGTTTAAAGCTTTAGTGTGAATGGTTTAAGTAATATCAGTGTCTGAAATTAGCAAAAAAATTAACTGGCTCAGATTTTTTTTTACTGGCCCAGTTCTATTTTGAGCCGGTCCAGGTGGGTTTGAACTGGCCCCACAAAAATGTATAAATTATAAATTTACGTAATAAAACAAAGTTTTTATGCATAAAACTAAAACTGCTTTAAATTAGAATAAATAATAATTTGATAAATATAAAACATACCAAATATTTTGTTCATTTCTTATAACTAGCAGACCAATAAAATAACGTAATGAATTTAATAAACATTTCAATGTGAATTTTATTTTGCGAAACAGTTACAATTATTGAAAATAACATTACCATTATGTTTGATGGCTGTTTCACGCGCACTACCCTAGGCCTGACACAGCCACAGGCAAAAATCTATGCTGTTCTCAAGTCCTTCCAAATCGAAGCCTCCAAAGTTCACTTTCACAGCCAAATATCACATTAAGCAGTCAGTCGGATTGCCTGCCTCCTTAGTATCACCAGTACGAACCTATGAAGTAAATTAGCGTAATATCCTATACGATTCTCACAACTTCATCCGCCATCTTTGCTTTGGAGATTCCCTGGTATTCCTCAAGATACTGACGTCATTGAATATGGTTTCCCTTGCATGTGCAGACTTTGCCTTGCCAGCGACAGATCGGAAGAAGTAGTTTGTCACAATCATATTTTATATCGAATTAGCATAGATTAGTAAGTTCTGAAATGTTCATCACAGTCTGACACAGCCATGGCCGCCGGGATGAATCGGTGGAATGGGGCCAATAACTTGTGCATTTTGGCCTAACTGAGAATTGGCGGGAAGCATTTTGAATCAGTGGTAGGTAGGTAAAAGGTAAAGTCATCCCCCAGGCATTACGCCTTAGGAAGCCATGAAGGCTTATATGGCCAGTGCTTAAACCTGGTTACTATAGTGCGAAGCAACTTAGAGTGCAGTTATACTGACTCTCCTGGACGGGACACTAGTCCATCGCAGGTACCTTCCAAACAGTGTTTGTACTCATTCACACCTGAGTAGACTGATACAAAGTAGGGTAAACGAAATTGCCTAAGCTTCGAAAACGAACCGTGACCAGTGTGGGTCTTGAACTCACAACCCTTGAATTTAGAGTCCAACACCTTAACCACTAGGCCACGCCCCCATTTTTTGAATCAGTGACTGCCGAGAAAAGGCCTTATTTCGAACACTGAATATGCAGAGTCAGTTTGATAAAACAGTGCATACTTTTATTAAGATCATTGAAAGAATTAACCTTGATCGTTAGATTGGATAACTTGCGAAAGTGTAACTTATGTTATACTGTGTAGATCCGGACGACTTTGCCTTTTTTCACAAATTTTATTAAGATCCGGTACAAAATAATTTTATACTTACAGTTTATCCGATGATTTTATCAAAACTAAATAATACATTTGCACAAACGAGCTCCCATGTCATTGTGGATACTAGAGCTAGCATGTCATAGTAGATACAAGAGCTAGCATGTCGTAATGGATACTAGAGCTAGCATGTCATAGTGGATACTAGAGCTAACATGTCATAGTGGATACTAGAGCTAGATACTAGAACAATTATTAAAATATTAATTTAAAATTAAACTGGAGTACTGGCTTAAATAATTGACATAATTACTAAAAGAGGATCCTAGTTTACTAGTGTGCCAATTTAAGCCAGCCTAGGGTACTCCAGTTTGATGTTTACTTAATACTGTGTCATTATTTGTTAACCAACAACAGACTAGTCACATGACACATATATTCCATATCTCTGGCACAGAAACAACAATTGTTGACAATTTCAATAATTTCTGACGCTCAGTTTTTGGTGGGGTCCAAGAGAATACGCCTGAAATACCAGATAGTCCAATGATAATTTAATGGTATTGTATGTGTGGGTGAGACTTAACTAGATGTGTATCTTGTCCACAGGATGCAGAGATCTGCCTTCTACGTAGACGACTACATGAACTGTATGTGTGGGTGAGACTTACCTAGATGTGTATCTTGTCCACAGGATGCAGAGATCTGCTTTCTACGTAGGCGACTACATGAACTGTATGTGTGGGTGAGACTTACCTAGATGTGTATCTTGTCCACGTAGACGACTACATGAACTGTATGTGTGGGTGAGACTTAACTAGATGTGTATCTTGTCCACAGGATGCAGAGATCTGCCTTCTACGTAGACGACTACATGAACTGGGGGAAGTCATTCCAACGGCAGACGCACAGGTCAGTCCATAGATCAGATAGGTTGAATTTGCAAAAATACCCATCCTCTGGTCGGGATAACTTGGTAAATATCCATTTATGCCTTGGTACTTGGTGCTGCCAGTCAATATCTTGATTGTTTTCCAACTCTCAAAATTGCGACGTAATACTGCCAGTTATAGTAACATCTGGCGACACGTTGCCCTAGTGTTACATAACTTTGAACAATCGTAGAAAAGACGTTAACAATTGTACGTAATTGTTCACATAGCATTGTGGACAATTGTACGTGATTGTTCACATAGTGTTGTAGACAATTGTACGTAATTGTTCATATAACTTTGTGGACAATTGTATGTAATTGTTCACATAACATTGTACATAATTGTTCACATAGTGTTGTAGACAATTGTACGTAATTGTTCACATAGTGTTATAGACAATTGTATGTAATTGTTCACATAGCATTGTGGACAATTGTATGTAATTGTTTATGTAGCGTTGTGGACAATTGTACGTAATTGTTCACATAGCATTGTGGACAATTGTACGTAATTGTTCACATAGCATTTTGGACAATTGTAGATTAATACCTGAAAGTTTGGCACCCAAGATGCAAAGCGTCTAGGAGGAGCAGCTTAACATACAAACATACATATAAACACTTCATATTTGAACACAAAACATTTAAGATCTACATATTCACATGCAGATATTCAGGGAATTAAACACAGATGTGACTATGTTCCTGCAGTTTTTTCCTACCCTATGAACTTAAACAGAACTGTAATTTTTGTTTTTAAATTCTGCAGATCAAACAAAAGTATTCCTGATATCACATGTACAATTAAAATATATGTTTTGGGCATGATGTATCATTCATTTAGCTAATAAAGCATAAGTTGTATGATCGATTTAACTCATGGCAGACGTGCATAATTGATGTGACCTGATCCAAACAGTCACTTCAAAAATGAACACTGCAAGGGACATTGTAAGTCTACTTTGTTTGGTGATGCTGTAGTTTTTTCTTTTGTAAGGTTACGGGCCATTCACAGTTGTCAACATTTAACTAATTGTACTAAAGGGGGTCAAAACCTGTGTACTAATTTTTTTAATGTTGGTCGCATGCGAAATATGACCATCATTGTGTCATGCAGCGCCATATTGTTACAGCGATATATATGTTTCAAACTGGACAATTATCAACATTTTAAAGTACTAATTCCAGGAGGGAATCGGGGGGGGGGTCTGAGAATGAGTAAACTTAGTAGAAATAGGTAAATGTAGACAATTGTGAACAACCCCTTAGAGCAGAGTTTCACAGTTTTAGTTGCTGTACTACAGTCAGTGGGTGGATGTGGACACCCTTCTTGAGGTCCCCTAGACCCATATTCTCAAAAGACTTACAAATTTATAACTTGAGTTTTCCAATAAATATGGCGGCAAAGCTGCCTCCGGGGCTGTCACTCACAGAATATATAATATTAAAACAACATCACAACAACTTAAGATTATAACACAAGCCTACCAGTCTTGGATGAGATTCAACATGGATTATGTAATACTTCAGACGCCTGTTCAGTATTTAGCACTTCGGATAATATTTATGCAGATATTCCTTGAGTGACCCCCCGGACAGTTTTGCCGCCACATTTACGGAAAACATGAGTTACAAATTCATAGGTTTTTCGAGATTACGGGCCCTGCTTCTTGTGTGCTCAAGATACAGATGTACAAAATAATGTCTACACAGGAATTTGTTTGTCATTTGCTGACATCTGCAGATGAACAGCCCAGATGAGTTTCCGAAGTAATCATTGTTCTTTTGTTTTGTGAAACACTTGTTGGTCATTATTGATGCTCCGTTCATCTTCTAGAAACTGGACAACAACGATATGGCCACCAGCAAGCGACGCTTTGTCTACGTCAACCCCGACGGTTCGATACAGGACATCAATCCACCGGCAGCTCCTTGCAATGGCAGGATTGTCGAGTCAGCGAAATATATAACGATGCATGAGAGTTTGTCTGCGTCGGCTACTGAACACATCTCCCTCGGTAACGGGATCTCAGTGTGGCAGAACCACTGAGAATCACCCGCCAGTGATTCTCTCTCAACTACAGATCAAGTCTTTATTGTCTTGGTTATTAATTGTAAACCAGACATGTTTTAATGAACACTCCACTGCTGCTGGTGTATAGCTGCCTTTTGGATGTGTTCATCAGTTCAGTGCTGTCACTCACAGCTACTTGGTGTGTTTCTAGCATCAGTTCAGTGTTGTCACTCACAGCTACTTGGTGTGTTTCTGGCATCAGTTCAGTGCTGTCACTCACAGCTACTTGGTGTGTTTGTAGCATCAGTTAAGTGCTGTCGATCACAGCTACTTCGTGTTTCTAGCATTAGTTAAGTGCTGTCAATCACACCTACTTGGTGTGTTTGTAGCATCAGTTCAGTGCTGTGACTAACAGCTACTTGGCGTGTTTGTAGCATCAGTTCAGTGCTGTCGATCACAGCTACTTCGTGTTTCTAGCATTAGTTAAGTGCTGTCAATCACACCTACTTGGTGTGTTTGTAGCATCAGTTCAGTGCTGTGACTCACAGCTACTTGGTGTGTTTGTAGCATCAGTTCAGTGCTGTGACTCACAGCTACTTGGCGTGTTTGTAGCATCAGTTCAATACTATTGCAGCAAGTCAGTCCATATTTAGTTAAATGTAAGTCAGGTATCTGCGTATAAATCTACCTCAGTTTAGCCCTTGATTTACTAATCTTGGCATATCCAACATTTCCTTGGGGTGGGCATTAAAGCACCATTCTCTGTACGTCTGACAGAGAAATGATTATAAGCGTTTCATGTGTGAGATCCTTCTGATACATAACCTTGTGCTGTGGTACATAACCTTGTGCTGTGGTACATAACCTTGTGCTGTGGTACATAACCTTGTGCTGTGGTACATAACCTTGTGCTGTGGTACATAACCTTGTGCTCTGGTACATAACCTTGTGCTGTGGTACATAACCTTGTGCTGTGGTACATAACCTTGTGCTGTGGTACATAACCTTGTGCTCTGGTACATAACCTTGTGCTCTGGTACATAACCTTGTGCTCTGGTACATAACCTTGTGCTGTGGTACATAACCTTGTGCTCTGGTACATAACCTTGTGCTGTGGTACATAACCTTGTGCTCTGGTACATAACCTTGTGCTCTGGTACATAACCTTGTGCTCTGGTACATAACCTTGTGCTCTGGTACATAACCTTGTGCTGTGGTACATAACCTTGTGCTCTGGTACATAACCTTGTGCTCTGGTACATAACCTTGTGCTCTGGTACATAACCTTGTGCTGTGGTACATAACCTTGTGCTCTGGTACATAACCTTGTGCTCTGGTACATAACCTTGTGCTCTGGTACATAACCTTGTGCTCTGGTACATAACCTTGTGCTGTGGTACATAACCTTGTGCTCTGGTACATAACCTTGTGCTCTGGTACATAACCTTGTGCTCTGGTACATAACCTTGTGCTCTGGTACATAACCTTGTGCTCTGGTACATAACCTTGTGCTCTGGTACATAACCTTGTGCTCTGGTACATAACCTTGTGCTGTGGTACATAACCTTGTGCTGTGGTACATAACCTTGTGCTGTGGTACATAACCTTGTGCTCTGGTACATAACCTTGTGCTCTGGTACATAACCTTGTGCTGTGGTACATAACCTTGTGCTCTGGTACATAACCTTGTGCTCTGGTACATAACCTTGTGCTCTGGTACATAACCTTGTGCTCTGGTACATAACCTTGTGCTCTGGTACATAACCTTGTGCTGTGGTACATAACCTTGTGCTCTGGTACATAACCTTGTGCTCTGGTACATAACCTTGTGCTCTGGTACATAACCTTGTGCTCTGGTACATAACCTTGTGTTCTGGTACATAACCTTGTGCTCTGGTACATAACCTTGTGCTCTGGTACATAACCTTGTGCTCTGGTACATAACCTTGTGCTCTGGTACATAACCTTGTGCTCTGGTACATAACCTTGTGCTCTGGTACATAACCTTGTGCTCTGGTACATAACCTTGTGCTCTGGTACATAACCTTGTGTTCTGGTACATAACCTTGTGCTCTGGTACATAACCTTGTGCTCTGGTACATAACCTTGTGCTGTGGTACATAACCTTGTGCTGTGGTACATAACCTTGTGCTCTGGTACATAACCTTGTGCTGTGGTACATAACCTTGTGCTCTGGTACATAACCTTGTGCTCTGGTACATAACCTTGTGCTGTGGTACATAACCTTGTGCTCTGGTACATAACCTTGTGTTCTGGTACATAACCTTGTGCTCTGGTACATAACCTTGTGCTCTGGTACATAACCTTGTGCTCTGGTACATAACCTTGTGTTCTGGTACATAACCTTGTGCTCTGGTACCAGTATTTAGTTAGGACACAGGGGAGTGAGAATGTTGAGATGATGCTACGTCAGTTATACAGTGGTAGTTTCCTATCACGTTGCTAATCTCACACAGCAGATTCAGTCTCTTGTTGTAACTTCTAATTGCTAACAGCTCAAAGCATGCATTTGCACAGCATTGCTAGCAAACAATACTTGCACAAGGTCCCAAGACGTACGTTGTCATCTATCCCTTGCATCTAAACTTACTACTGTGGGTTCTCTGCAAAGTGTGACACTGCTGTCAGCGACTGTTAAAGCACTGCTGTAATGTTAATGTCACCAACTGAGTTAGGCTAGCATTAGACTTTGAGTGTTCAGGGAATGTCGTCAGAATTTTGTCCTAGCAATGTTTTTTTATTGTATTTGTTGTTGGTATAGAGTGCAAGAGTATGTTAGTTAAGATCAACGTGAATTAGTTTGCATGAGTTAACGTTACTGTTATCTGTGCTATGTTGATGACAACCGACTATGACAAATTCCCACCTAGTTAATTACCTACCTGCAACTTTGTCAGAATTAAGGGTAAATTGTGTAATTATTCAATTACCATGTTTAGTGTGTAAAACTGTGTATTTATCTACACGATTTCATTAAAATGTGAACAAATCTTAATAAATCCATTCAATATTTAATATAAATAGAAAACACGAGAGAAGGGTACGTATCAAATGAGAAACTGATTGGATTCTTAACCTTGTTCACGTGGGCCAACATACGATTTCACTTCACATGTTGGGTGTGGGCATATGTCTGAAGGGTTGTAATTGTTGTAGACACACAGTCGTAACACACAGCACATGCTGGCTCTTGTTCCCTGTAAGAGAGGGACCTGTCTAGGCACTCTTTACATGCTTCAGCAGGCCCTGGCAGAATACAGCTGTAGATAGTATGGTTGATGTATAATCTTTGACAGCCCGGTGTCCCAGTTATAGATAGCTTTTTTTGTCCAGTGTATCCACACTGTTCGCTAGTCTTGAGTTAATGCTAGGAATAATTACTGTTCACGTTTAAACACATCTTGGCATTAGCGTAGCTGATTAGGAAAAGTCACATGTGCTTATATTTTTATACTGATGTTCTATTTAGTTTGTGTTCATGGCAGCTAGGGAATGGCCTCAATATCATTCAGCTATGAAATGTTAGCTAGGGAATGGCCTCAATATCATTCAGCTATGAAATGTTAACTAGGGAAAGCTGGACATCACATTGAGTAAAATGTCAACTAGGAGGTCCCAGAGCAGCAACAATTGTCCTGAATGTGAGACTCAGCTAGGAATTCCAGAATGAAGTAAAAATGGGCAACAATATATTTAGGAAATGTACATGCTCGTAAAGTCAGGAATTTTACTATGAAGTTTTATTGGTTTTGATTTATCTATGTGTAAAACATCTGAATGCACTGATAATAACTACTTGATTGAAGTGTTTCAAAATGTTGGCCATTTTAAATTGTATTTTATATACAATACATGATGGAAAATTGATTTACTGATGTTTTGTTTGTCTGGTCTGGTGATTTCTTCATACTGACCGCTAGACGTGCTCCAGTCAAGAAGTTGATACATATTGGGGAGATAATGTTAAGGGGAACCAAGACGAGGGTCAATCTCTTGACCACATCACTGTACAGCGGTCATTGTGAAGAAGTTCATAGATTGTGGACGAAACGTCAGTGAAAAACCCGTGTTTGGTTGGGTATGTAATGTATCGTGAGGAACTATTTAAGATAAAATTCATTGTAATTGTTCACAAATGGAAATGGTTTACTGTTGAGGCATGTTGTGTACACTCTTGTAAAAAATCATGAATAATGTACACCCTTGTGTACATTCTTATTTTCACCCACTTGTAAAAAAATCAGAAATGACATACACCCTTGAATAAATTCTTATTTTGGTTGTTGCTGTAAAACTTACATAGAACAGACTTCATCGAGACTGTGAAAATATGTCAGTCTTAGACCAGGTTGTGACCCTACATGTGGATGGACCTCAAAACAATGTCCGTTATAGACTACATGTCTGTCTTTTATGGCTGTCTAATAATCTCTTCTGGCTGGTTTTACTGTTGTTAATGTGATCTTGTTTTGGAGGATAACATAATAAATATTTTTGTTTAATGTTAAAATAACTCGAATATTATTTTTAATATTGTTAGTTTTTGAAACCTTGGACCTCGAAGATAATCATCATTAATCAAGTATTGTTCAAAGAACAAATGCATGTTTGGTGTTGGTCTCTTGTTTTCTGTTTAAGACGATTGTTTCTAGGCCATTGTCTAAATACAACATTAGGAAGATGATGACTTGTATTTAATGTATTATTTTTTGCAATTTCCCTTTGCAACTACATGCATTGTAACTGCCATATAAAACTGAGTTTTACCAAACACATTCTGTCACATAGTTCATGCTTTAATGATTATATACCTGTTAAGGTCTCATTAATTTGATAATTTATTAAGTTTGTGATTTGTTAGCCTAACAGTAGATTACATGAAGGTGTTAAGTTTGTTTAAAAATTAAGTCTACTGTATGTAATCTACTGTTTGGCTAACAAATCATAAATGTGATAGTTTTAACTCAAGACGCATATACATTATATGTCCTGACTACCGTCTACACTCCAATAATGCTGCCTTCTCATCTCTACCCCCTGATGACCTCCTTACTGTGCTCCTCATTCACAATCACCCCCTCACACACACACCCTGATGACCTCCTTACTGTACTCTTCATTTATAATCACCCCCCCCACACACACACACACACACACCCTGATGACCTCCATACTGTACTCCTCATTCATAATCACCCCCTCACACACCCTGATGACCTCCTTCCTGTACTCCTCATTCATAATCACCCCCTCACACACACACCCTGATGACCTCCTTACTGTACTCCTCATTCATAATCACCCCCCCTCACACACACACACACACACACACACACACACACACACACACACACACACACACACACACACACACCTTGGTCTACCCACCAATCACAGTTGTCCCTCCCCTAGATCCTTAGCATGAGGCTGTAATATGTCCAATTACCAGGGTGCACCACGATAAGGTAATGTTAATGTATTGTATGTGGCTCAGATATACATATCTACAGGGGATGATGGCCGACTCGTCCCTTTTCAACCGTGACGATGGACATACAACTGTTTAAATATCGTGGAGGTCCTACAACCAAGGTGACTACTAGGAATCTATGTACTATATACTGTGTAAATATATGTAGTAATATCATTTCAACTGTGTAGCCCAGTCTTCTTGTGCAGCCTCTGTCTTGGCAACTGTCATGTTATCTTCCTTATGTATAAGACAGTTCAGCCGACAGCCTCTTCTTGAGCCCAGTCTTCTTGTGCAGCCTCTGTCTTGGCAACTGTCATGTTATCCTCCTTATGTATGAGACAGTTCAGCCGGCAGCCTCATCTTGAGCTCAGTCTTCTTGTGCAGCCTCTGCCTTGGCAACTGTCATGTTATCCTCCTTATGTGTGAGACAGTTCAGCCGACAGCCTCTTCTTGAGCTCAGTCTTCTTGTGCAGCCTCTGCCTTGGCAACTGTCATGTTATCCTCCTTATGTGTGAGACAGTTCAGCCGACAGCCTCTTCTTGAGCTCAGTCTTCTTGTGCAGCCTCTGTCTTGGCAACTGTCATGTTATCCTCCTTATGTATGAGACAGTTCAGCCGACAGCCTCTTCTTGAGCTCAGTCTTCTTGTGCAGCCTCTGCCTTGGCAACTGTCATGTTATCCTCCTTATGTGTGAGACAGTTCAGCCGACAGCCTCTTCTTGAGCTCAGTCTTCTTGTGCAGCCTCTGTCTTGGCAACTGTCATGTTATCCTCCTTATGTATGAGACAGTTCAGCTGACAGCCTCTTCTTGAGCTCAGTCTTCTTGTGCAGCCTCTGCCTTGGCAACTGTCATGTTATCCTCCTTATGTATGAGACAGTTCAGCCGACAGCCTCTTCTTGAGCTCAGTCTTCTTGTGCAGCCTCTGTCTTGGCAACTGTCATGTTATCCTCCTTATGTATGAGACAGTTCAGCCGGTAGCCTCTTCTTGAGCCCAGTCTTCTTGTGCAGCCTCTGCCTTGGCAACTGTCATGTTATCCTCCTTATGTATGAGACAGTTCAGCTGACAGCCTCTTCTTGAGCTCAGTCGTCTTGTGCAGCCTCTGCCTTGGCAACTGTCATGTTATCCTCCTTATGTATGAGACAGTTCAGCTGACAGCCTCTTCTTGAACTCAGTCTTCTTGTGCAGCCTCTGTCTTTGCAACTGTCATGTTATCCTCCTTATGTATGAGACAGTTCAGCCGACAGCCTCTTCTTGAGCTCAGTCTTCTTGTGCAGCCTCTGCCTTGGCAACTGTCATGTTATCCTCCTTATGTGTGAGACAGTTCAGCCGACAGCCTCTTCTTGAGCTCAGTCTTCTTGTGCAGCCTCTGTCTTGGCAACTGTCATGTTATCCTCCTTATGTGTAAGACAGTTCAGCTGGCAGCCTCTTGTTGAGCTCAGTCGTCTTGTGCAGCCTCTGTCTTGGCAACTGTCATGTTATCCTCCTTATGTGTGAGACAGTTCAGCCGGCAGCCTCTTGTTGAGCTCAGTCGTCTTGTGCAGCCTCTGTCTTGGCAACTGTCATGTTATCCTCCTTATGTATGAGACAGTTCAGCCGACAGCCTCTTCTTGAGCTCAGTCTTCTTGTGCAGCCTCTGTCTTCGCAACTGTCATGTTATCCTCCTTATGTGGGAGACAGTTCAGCCGACAGCCTCTTCTTGAGCCCAGTCTTCTTGTGCAGCCTCTGTCTTGGCAACTGTCATGTTATCCTCCTTATGTATGAGACAGTTCAGCCGACAGCCTCTTCTTGAGCTCAGTCTTCTTGTGCAGCCTCTGCCGTGGCAACTGTCATGTTATCCTCCTTATGTGTGAGACAGTTCAGCCGACAGCCTCTTCTTGAGCTCAGTCTTCTTGTGCAGCCTCTGTCTTGGCAACTGTCATGTTATCCTCCTTATGTATGAGACAGTTCAGCCGACAGCCTCTTCTTGAGCTCAGTCTTCTTGTGCAGCCTCTGCCTTGGCAACTGTCATGTTATCCTCCTTATGTGTGAGACAGTTCAGCCGAAAGCCTCTTCTTGAGCTCAGTCTTCTTGTGCAGCCTCTGTCTTGGCAACTGTCATGTTATCCTCCTTATGTATGAGACAGTTCAGCCAGCAGCCTCATCTTGAGCCCAGTCTTCTTGTGCAGCCTCTGCCTTGGCAACTGTCATGTTATCCTCCTTATGTGTGAGACAGTTCAGCCGACAGCCTCTTCTTGAGCTCAGTCTTCTTGTGCAGCCTCTGTCTTGGCAACTGTCATGTTATCCTCCTTATGTATGAGACAGTTCAGCTGACAGCCTCTTCTTGAGCTCAGTCTTCTTGTGCAGCCTCTGCCTTGGCAACTGTCATGTTATCCTCCTTATGTGTGAGACAGTTCAGCCGACAGCCTCTTCTTGAGCTCAGTCTTCTTGTGCAGCCTCTGTCTTGGCAACTGTCATGTTATCCTCCTTATGTATGAGACAGTTCAGCCGACAGCCTCTTCTTGAGCTCAGTCTTCTTGTGCAGCCTCTGCCTTGGCAACTGTCATGTTATCCTCCTTATGTATGAGACAGTTCAGCCGACAGCCTCTTCTTGAGCTCAGTCTTCTTGTGCAGCCTCTGCCTTGGCAACTGTCATGTTATCCTCCTTATGTGTGAGACAGTTCAGCCGACAGCCTCTTCTTGAGCTCAGTCTTCTTGTGCAGCCTCTGTCTTGGCAACTGTCATGTTATCCTCCTTATGTATAAGACAGTTCAGCTGACAGCCTCTTCTTGAGCTCAGTCTTCTTGTGCAGCCTCTGCCTTGGCAACTGTCATGTTATCCTCCTTATGTATGAGACAGTTCAGCCGACAGCCTCTTCTTGAGCTCAGTCTTCTTGTGCAGCCTCTGTCTTGGCAACTGTCATGTTATCCTCCTTATGTATGAGACAGTTCAGCCGGTAGCCTCTTCTTGAGCCCAGTCTTCTTGTGCAGCCTCTGCCTTGGCAACTGTCATGTTATCCTCCTTATGTATGAGACAGTTCAGCTGACAGCCTCTTCTTGAGCTCAGTCGTCTTGTGCAGCCTCTGCCTTGGCAACTGTCATGTTATCCTCCTTATGTATGAGACAGTTCAGCTGACAGCCTCTTCTTGAACTCAGTCTTCTTGTGCAGCCTCTGTCTTTGCAACTGTCATGTTATCCTCCTTATGTATGAGACAGTTCAGCCGACAGCCTCTTCTTGAGCTCAGTCTTCTTGTGCAGCCTCTGTCTTCGCAACTGTCATGTTATCCTCCTTATGTGTGAGACAGTTCAGCCGACAGCCTCTTCTTGAGCCCAGTCTTCTTGTGCAGCCTCTGTCTTGGCAACTGTCATGTTATCCTCCTTATGTGTGAGACAGTTCAGCTGGCAGCCTCTTGTTGAGCTCGGTCGTCTTGTGCAGCCTCTGTCTTGGCAACTGTCATGTTATCCTCCTTATGTGTGAGACAGTTCAGCTGGCAGCTTCTTCTTGAGCCCAGTCTTCTTGTGCAGCCTCTGTCTTGGCAACTGTCATGTTGTCCTCCTTATGTATGAGACAGTTCAGCCGACAGCCTCTTCTTGAGCTCAGTCTTCTTGTGCAGCCTCTGTCTTGGTAACTGTCATGTTATCCTCCTTATGTGTTAAACAGTTCAGCCGGAAACCTCTTCTTGAGCCCAGTCTTCTTGTGCAGCCTCTGTCTTGACAACTGTCATGTTATCCTCCTTATGTGTGAGACAGTTCAGCCGACAGCCTCTTCTTGAGCCCAGTCTTCTTGTGCAGCCTCTGTCTTGACAACTGTCATGTTATCCTCCTTATGTGTGAGACAGTTCAGCCGACAGCCTCTTCTTGAGCCCAGTCTTCTTGTGCAGCCTCTGTCTTGGCAACTGTCATGTTATCCTCCTTATGTGTGAGACAGTTCAGCTGGCAGCCTCTTGTTGAGCTCGGTCGTCTTGTGCAGCCTCTGTCTTGGCAACTGTCATGTTATCCTCCTTATGTGTGAGACAGTTCAGCTGGCAGCTTCTTCTTGAGCCCAGTCTTCTTGTGCAGCCTCTGTCTTGGCAACTGTCATGTTGTCCTCCTTATGTATGAGACAGTTCAGCCGACAGCCTCTTCTTGAGCTCAGTCTTCTTGTGCAGCCTCTGTCTTGGTAACTGTCATGTTATCCTCCTTATGTGTTAAACAGTTCAGCCGGAAACCTCTTCTTGAGCCCAGTCTTCTTGTGCAGCCTCTGTCTTGACAACTGTCATGTTATCCTCCTTATGTGTGAGACAGTTCAGCCGACAGCCTCTTCTTGAGCCCAGTCTTCTTGTGCAGCCTCTGTCTTGACAACTGTCATGTTATCCTCCTTATGTGTGAGACAGTTCAGCCGACAGCCTCTTCTTGAGCCCAGTCTTCTTGTGCAGCCTCTGTCTTGACAACTGTCATGTTATCCTCCTTATGTATGAGACAGTTCAGCCAGCAGCCTCTTCTTGAGCTCAGTCTTCTTGTGCAGCCTCTGTCTTGGCAACTGTCATGTTATCCTCCTTATGTGTGAGACAGTTCAGCTGGCAGCCTCTTGTTGAGCTCAGTCGTCTTGTGCAGCCTCTGTCTTGGCAACTGTCATGTTATCCTCCTTATGTGTGAGACAGTTCAGCTGGCAGCCTCTTGTTGAGCTCAGTCGTCTTGTGCAGCCTCTGTCTTGGCAACTGTCATGTTATCCTCCTTATGTATGAGACAGTTCAGCTGGCAGCCTCTTGTTGAGCTCAGTCGTCTTGTGCAGCCTCTGTCTTGGCAACTGTCATGTTATCCTCCTTATGTGTGAGACAGTTCAGCCGGCAGCCTCTTGTTGAGCTCAGTCGTCTTGTGCAGCCTCTGTCTTGGCAACTGTCATGTTATCCTCCTTATGTATGAGACAGTTCAGCCGACAGCCTCTTCTTGAGCTCAGTCTTCTTGTGCAGCCTCTGTCTTCGCAACTGTCATGTTATCCTCCTTATGTGGGGGACAGTTCAGCCGACAGCCTCTTCTTGAGCCCAGTCTTCTTGTGCAGCCTCTGTCTTGGCAACTGTCATGTTATCCTCCTTATGTGTGAGACAGTTCAGCTGGCAGCCTCTTGTTGAGCTCGGTCGTCTTGTGCAGCCTCTGTCTTGGCAACTGTCATGTTATCCTCCTTATGTGTGAGACAGTTCAGCTGGCAGCTTCTTCTTGAGCCCAGTCTTCTTGTGCAGCCTCTGTCTTGGCAACTGTCATGTTGTCCTCCTTATGTATGAGACAGTTCAGCCAGCAGCCTCTTCTTGAGCTCAGTCTTCTTGTGCAGCCTCTGTCTTTGCAACTGTCATGTTATCCTTCTTATGTGTGAGACAGTTCAGCCGGCAGCCTCTTCTTGAGCTCAGTCTTCTTGTGCAGCCTCTGTCTTGGCAATTGTCATGTTATCCTCCTTATGTGTGAGACAGTTCAGCCAGCAGCCTCTTCTTGAGCCCAGTCTTCTTGTGCAGCCTCTGTCTTGGCAACTGTCATGTTATCCTCCTTATGTATGAGACAGTTCAGCCGACAGCCTCTTCTTGAGTCCAGTCTTCTTGTTCAGCCTCTGTCTTGGCAACTGTCATGTTATCCTCCTTATGTGTGAGACAATTCAGCCGACAGCCTCTTCTTGAGCTCAGTCTTCTTGTGCAGCCTCTGCCTTGGCAACTGTCATGTTATCCTCCTTATGTATGAGACAGTTCAGCCGACAGCCTCTTCTTGAGCTCAGTCTTCTTGTGCAGCCTCTGCCTTGGTAACGGTCTCGGCAACTTTCAATGTAACGATGTTCCAAGGGCAAACACATTTTTCTTGATGCACTGGCTTGAGTTTTCTCCCATGCATGGTGGACAAAAGCAGGACAGTCTTAATTTAAATACGATATATATAAGGTCCCCGTGGGTTAAACTAAGGTTAAACTAAAAAGATACAGCAATATCACCTATTCTGTGGGGAAGGAATGGAGTCCGTACGGTTTCACAATAACCATATTAATATATTTGCTACATTAAAAAGGAGGAAGCATTTACTGATAGCTGATCTTGTGTGACACTTGACATTGTTTCAATTGATTCCTGCTGAGAAAACGTCACACTCGACAAAACAGTATGATGTGTTTGTTTACCAATACGACAAAGTTGTTCAGCCACTTCAAACAAATATGCAAACAAACCAACACGAATGTCGAATAAAATTGAAAGAACATTTTTCAGTTGAGTGTGTTAAAAGACATGGACTTGTGCATGACGCGAGTTGTGTTGTTTTGGACATGTGCCGTTTTCATTTATGCGTGACGTCGTACGACTCACGGACATACTTCACTTTACTTACCCTTCGTTCTGCTTGGCGCCATTTCTGATACAAATGGGAAATCAGTGCTGGAGGAAGTTACCCCTAAATCAACCCTAAATGTTGAAAAGGCGCGAAACGGATGTTTTTGTTTCTAATCAAAGATTGGTACATACAATTCATCCTCATTAAAAAAAAATTTACAATGTTCTGAATAGTTACCAATTAAGAATCGATGGTAACTCAAAACGTTGGATGAAACAAATCACTGAGGTCAGTTATGAAGAACATCACGCACGACCTACGTAACCTTTTCAATTAATAACAATTTAACAAAAAAATACTTATGTAAATAGTTTCATCATGGTGTGTCTTAATGAATGACAATTACAAGTTCATCTAGATAAGGTATACATTGTCAGTACAAGTATTAAACTGTTGACTGCATTTGTCCACTTTTTCAGATGGTAAACATGACATTTAGCACTTTCGCATAACTGTTAAGAGATACAAGTTTTGTCTGCAATATATCTCTTCATATTATCTTTGATATATTCATAACACAATGCAACAATACCATATGTCACTATATCAGCAAAGTTTTATTTGGCATGCTATGAGGGGCTCACATCACCCCCTTTTGGCAATGGCTCATATGTGTATAGGCCTGATCCCAATTAAACATCTCATTATATAATAACATTGCAAAAAGTAGTAGAACACTGATCATAAAAATATGAAAAGTCTTGGCCTGCACTGCCATTATCTCACTGAAATGTTGTTCAACATTTGTCAAAACGCATGCACACAAGTTTGTCTAATCCTGTCGCCAATATATTTACAAATCTGGCCATAAATCATGGTCATTGCATACATTTCGGCCAAATCACTGGCCAAATTCTTACGACTCTTCAAATTGAGTTAATACAGGAAATGTTTCAGCCATTCAAACTGGGGGCATTGCACCTGCCCTTAGACTGAACCTCAAGTCCTTCTGATTTGTCCTCCACATTCAGCCTTATCAGCCACTGGCTCAATATACATACATTCATTCTACAAGTTCCGAAAGGGAACTTACACACATATAAAAAGCAAATTGATCCATAAAAAGGCACACTACTAGGAACGAACCCCCCAAAAAGACATTTTGTGGTAAACCATATCAAGGCAATCGACATATTTTGCTTCATGATATCACACCACATGCATGCTATCATTACCTCTGCATTCCTACAATTAATATTACAAATACATTCTAAATCATCATTTGTTAGCAGTATGAATAATGTTTGTGAGTGCATATGAGCATGCATGCATATTTGTGTTTGCGTGCACGCATCATTTACTATGTACATCACCCATTCTAATGCTGCATTCACCAGTTGTGTCTGCATGTATTACAATATACAGTGAATTTACACTGAAATTACCTAGTTGTCAACTCACAGCAACATTTAGTTTGATACTATGTACAATGAAAATATACCACCACCAACAGCTACACAAATTTGTATGTGATACAAAACATAGTGAATAATAATACAATGCGGTTACCTTATTTGTCAACTCATAACTACATTTATGGTGAAAGTGAAAATTATCTAGTGACACGCACAATATTAACATATTCACTGAATGGATGGAACAAATACAAGTAAATCGTCTACATAGAGGATATAACACGTCTTGCTTCCTTTAAAGCAAACATAGAGGATATAACGCGTCTTGCTTCCTTTAAAGCAAACAATGCAAATGTGAGTTATTCTCTCAAATAGTCTGGAGGCCAACTGAGAATATGAGCCTAGAAAATAACTTTCACAGGGCACCCCCTGGAGCAAAGGTTTGACCTGCCAGAGTTGGTGCTTATGGGATAAGGTTCACTGTTTATGTGGATGGCATTTATGAAAAATTATTTCTTGGCTTGCAGGTAACGGCATGTTATCCTCCTTATGTGTGAGACAGTTCAGCCGACAGCCTCTTCTTAAGCTCAGTCTTCTTGTGCAGCCTCTGCCTTGGCAACCTGTCATGACTCTTCAAATTGAGTTAATACAGGAAATGTTTCAGCCATTCAAACTGGGGGCATTGCACCTGCCCTTTGACTTAACCTCAAGTCCTTCGGATTTGCCCTCCTCACATTCAGCATAGCACAACTGGCTCAATATACATACATTCATTCTACAAGTTCCGAAAGGGAACCTACACACGTATAAGAAGCAAATTGATCCATAAAAAGGCACACTACTAGGAACGAACCCCCCAAAAGACATTTTGTGGTAAACCATATCAAGGCAATTGACATATTTTGCTTCATGATATCACACCACATGCATGCTATCATTACCTCTGCATTCCTACAATTAATATTACAAATACATACTAAATCATTATTTGTTATCAGTATGTATAATGTTTGTGAGTGCATATGAGCCTGCATGCACATTTGTGTTTGCGTGCATGCATCATTTACTATGTACATCGCCCATTCTAATGTTGCATTCACCAGTTGTGAGCAAGTCTGCATGTATTACAATATACAGTGGATTTACACTGAAATTACCTAATTGTCAACTCACAACAACATTTAGTTTGATACTATGTACAATGAAAATATACCACCACCAACAGTTACACAAATTTGTATGTGATACAAAACAGTGAATAATAATACAATGCGGTTACCTTATTTGTCAACTCAACTACATTTATGGTGAAAGTGAAAATTAACTACAGTGACACACACACGATATTAACATATTCACTGAATGGATAGAACAAATACAAGTAAATCGTCTACATAGAGGATATAACACGTCTTGCTTCCTTTAAAGCAAACATAGAGGATATAACACGTCTTGCTTCCTTTAAAGCAAACATAGAGGATATAACACGTTTTGCTTCCTTTAAAGCAAACAATGCAAATGTGAGTTATTCTCTCAAATAGTCTGGAGGCCAACTGAGAATATGAGCCTAGAAAATAACTTTCACAGGGCGCCCCTTGGAGCAAAGATTTGACCTGCCAGAGTTGTTGCCTCTGGGATAAGGTTCACTGTTCATGTGGATGGCATTTATGAAAATTATTTCTTGGCTTTCAGGGCATGATAAGTAACGGTCATTGGGCAAAATATGTGTAAAACGATTTACCCATATTTTGGAATTATGGATGCATTAAACTATGCCATGTTCTGTAAAACCTTATTTTATGAATATGCAAATGCATAATTATATCCATAGAACTTATACTATACAAAATTATATTTATTCATCAACATTATATATAATTAGCACACATGAAAATGCAACATATTAGCTAACAAATCATATCTAGACTGGCACTTGTACAACTACCCACTATTTTCATCATCTCCGTCTTCTCTATCCT
Organism: Lamellibrachia columna; assembly: GCA_963662155.1. Classification (NCBI taxonomy): domain Eukaryota; kingdom Metazoa; phylum Annelida; class Polychaeta; order Sabellida; family Siboglinidae; genus Lamellibrachia; species Lamellibrachia columna. The sequence continues at coordinate 10,524,284 of OY759275.1, forward strand.
TTTGGAACACATACAATCGCAAAGTTCCAAGTTATAATAATCTAGGGCAGATATCATGTTGCGAGATCATCTTCATATATTAGAACAAATATCTCTGCCATCAATAAACTCATTCCTGGCTCTTATTTACGATTATGTTACTAATAATACAGTATAATTACATTTGGCAAAACACATTACAAAATTAGCCCAGACGCACTAAACTATCAAAGAATAATGCAGCTGTACAATTATGAACTACAGTGTAGTGCCCACATTGTTGTTCACTATTATCATTCCATTAGAATATCTGTCGACATAATCCTATCACCATAATAAAGGTGTTAGACATTTTAAAACAGATGTACCTACATTGACAAAGAAACAAAGGATATTCATAAAATTACATGCAACAAGTAATGACTCATAATCTTGAAACTAATCAGCATCATCATCGTCCTCTTCATCGTCTCATTAAGAAGAATCTGAATCGATTTGCAGATATTTCACAGGATTGAAGCAGTCCTCACCATTTTGACATGTGCACATGTCTGTGCATTCCAGAGTTTGCTTGTAGCAACAGCATCGCTGTGTCTGGCATCTCAATGATGCACAAGAGCAACATATCAACTCAGTACATGCCACAGGTGCTGGATCCTGACTCATAAACTCTGGCCTCAGTTCACCACCATCTCTCTCCTCCTGCTGACAGGTGATGGTAAGACTGGTTTAGCTATGTGGGCCTGCTGCCACACAGCAACTAGGACGTTGACCCCGAGGAAGTGATGACGCACTGCATCCGTTGTGGGTGGCAAGTGTTCTGTGCTGCTCTATTCCTGGGAGAACAGGTGATGGCGTAGTTCTTTCACACCCAGAGAGGAATCCTTGTCATACAAATGGACAATCAACTGTTCTAGTGAATCTTCAGCTTCATTGCCCGTTGGAAATATTCCCAGATCAGAACGGCCTGCTGGTCGACTTTCATAAAATCAAGTGCATATACCGTCCATGCAGTGGCTTTTCTATGTCCACATAAAACGCTTGTATTGTTGTCCAAGTTTATCTGCTACTGTGTGTACTGGGATGAATCTGCTGGTGGTCCCTGCTGATATCCAAACGTCATCAGACAATCGTACTGCATAGTGGAGAGCCAACACGGATGCCAATGGATGACAATCCATTGGCATCCGTTACATGCAGCATCCATAGCACGCAGACTCATCATGGTGTCGGCCTTTTCATGGGTAGCATGCAGTTGTGATACACCATGTTCAGTTCAGACACAGTCACTATTCTCAAATCCACCACCAACAATCATGTGTACCTGTGGATGGAGAGATTTGGCACGCTTGAGAAAGTGGTTAGACAAGAATGTGGCAAGGTCAGCTTTGTTCTGGTTATGCTTGATGAACTTTCTCCAAATCTGAGGGAGTGGCACCTCGCTTCTGATGTTGTTCTTCATGATCATTGTGATGTTGTTCTTCGTGATCATTGTGATGTTGCTCTTCGTGATGATTCTGCTGCTATTAAGGAGTCTGCAGAATCAAAGCCATCAAATATGACATCTATGCACACACCATTTTCTCCAAGGTTACTTAAGAAGGCATCTATAAAATTGTCTCAAAATTCTCTAAAGGAGGATATTCCAGGAGGTCTGCCAAAGATGCGAACCACAGCCAGTGTACATATGTAATTCAAGTACTAGCAACATCGTCCATCTGCCAACTGTGGAAGTTCCTGACAGTGTGGTCCACCAACACATTCTTCTAGTATATGGGATAACTTTGTTCCCCTTGAGCAGTTGCCCACTGACATCAGCCAAAGACCATGGCACTGCTGACAGCTCATAGCTAAAGACATCATCCAGGTTGACTTGACGAGTTTGGGCTGCTACAAGCAAACAGCCAAACAAATCATGGTCTGCTTTTGTGGCAACTGACTTCCCTATTTGTCACCCATTAGGAGCACCCTCCTTCCTTGATGAGCACCTTCCTAAATGCTTTACTGTTGTTTCTTGGCAATCTTTCATAGATGCTCATGCTTGAGTTCTTGATTCGCTGTTCCACAAACTCATCCAGTAATTTTCTTCCACAAGTTTGTGCTGTCAGCAGGTCATTCTGGACCACTGTTGGCGCCACAACACGTGTTGCCAGGCTAACTAACTTACCATCATCACTGGTGAAACTTGATTTGTGCAGTAATTATCCTGACATGCAATTAATATATCTTCAATCTTGTTTTGTATTGTTCCTTTGGTTGCTTGCTTCCTTCCCTGGATAAGCCAAGCATCTGGTGAGCATTGCCAGCAAGTCTACTTTGTTAATTGTGGTGAGAAACCATCAGTCATGTGCAGATGCATTCAAAATGATGCCGACTAAATGTCCCTTTACTGTTTGGAATATGTCGAGGTGTTCAACGGCTAAATCACTCGACACCTGCTTGAATGTCTGTTTCACAACAAAGTTTCCAGGTTCTAATTCTTTGTACAGAGATGGGGCAGTTGATGCCAGGCTTTCCACATAATAATATTACATTTTATTTGATATGTTTACTCTCATAAATATTGTGTGCAATGAGATCCAGTCTGTTGCAGATGTTTGATGATTTTGAAAACGTTTTTGTTGCATACATTATCATTATTTCTTTCTTTGTAAAATTACGACGTTTGGAGCGTGTAACACAACAACCTCCAGTCGCCGTGGAAATGATTGATCAGGTTGGTGTCCACCTAACACCTGTTCCACACACGTCCTAGAAACAGTTCAGTATGGATGACCTTTGCTACAGGGGGTGCCCTACAAAAGTTTGTAGTTTTGAATTTGGCCTCCAAACAAAAAGCATGTCATATATCTTGGTACATATGTACACCAATTAAACTATCAGGAAAACAAGTCACAGTGAAATGTATTCATGGCACCAAGAAAACAACTAATGACACCACCATGGAATAATAGATATCTCCATAATTACATATGTACACTGGTCTGTGCCAGTTATTCTTGAAAACTAAGTTATTTGGCAGCCAATATATACATTAACATTCTACTACATTATATATGAATATTTCAACAGTTTGCACAATTGGTTGATAACAGTCATTAGATATGCTACACAGATCAGTTGGACAAATTGCATGAAGACGACAACCAGTGAAAGATTTAGTGAGCAGATCTAACACAAGTCTGTATACACAGAAAATGCCACACAGACCACATTATTTCCTATTTGATACTTTTTTTGTTCATTTACTGCATTCTTAGTTTCACTAATGCATACATGCATGTCACGTGCACCTTTTAATCAAAAGCTCTGCCAAGGTCACACTTTCATTGTTTGCTTCTACACCTGTGACACTACATCCTTGTCACTGCGGTTGTCTTCTACACCTGTGACACTGCATCCTTGTCACTGGGGTTGTCTTTTACACCTGTGACACTGCATCCTTGTCACTGGGGTTGTCTTTTACACACGTGACACTGCGGTTGTCTTTTACACCTGTGGCACTGCATCCTTATCACTGGAGTTGTCTTTTACACCTGTGACACTGGGGGTTGTCCTTTACACATGTGACACTGGGGTTGTCTTTTACACAAATGACACTGCATCCTTGTCACTTGGGTTGTCTTTTACACCTGTGACACTGGGGTTGTCTTTTACACCTGTGTCACTGGGGTTGTCTTTTACACCTGTGACACTGGGGTTGTCTTCTACAACTGTGACACTGGGGTTATCTTTTACATCTGTGACACTAGGGTTGTCTTCTACAACTGTGACACTGGTGTTGTCTTTTACACATGTGACACTGTATCCTTCTCATTTGGGTTGTCTTCTACACCTGTGACACTGGGGTTGTCTTCTACACCTGTGACATTGCATCTTTGCCACTGGGGTTGTCTTCTACACCTGACACTGTTTGTTCTGTGATTTCCAACAACCACACACAATGACAGCAGCGAATCTTGTGTTGCACTGGTGAGGTCTGTTCCAGCAGTCATCAGAGACGTCGACCTGCATAGGAACGATTGTGTAGTTATCTAATCATATATGTACAAGAAAACATGACATGGTGCACTGCTCTACTGCAACAGACATACCTAAATTTGGGAAGTGAAATTTGGAGAATCAGTTTGTAAATACTTGATGTGCACAGACACATACGCACACATATATGCGATATTGTACTTCAATGATGATTGACAAGTACTTTTTGGGGGAAATAAAAATACTTTTAAATTAAGGTTTCAAAGAGTGGTCCACACAGATAATAGTGATGAAAATTCACTATTCTTTATTGAATGTTCAAATTACGTTGCTGAACAAGTTAACTTACAATTTAAAAATAAAATGTGAAAAATCAAATGCATTGTACTCATGATGAAATTACAATTCTTAACGACTATGACAAGGTCACTAGTGTACATGGTTGAAAAACAAATAATTCCAGAGCAGGGTCATTCCATCTGAAATCCACCAATTTTCAGAAAGGTCCCAGCTTGAGGGTCTCATATTTTGATTAAAAAAAAGTATTTGTGTAAAAGTATTTTTGAAAAAGTATTTTTCGAATAAATTTAACAAAATATATATTTAAAAACAAAATTATAAATAGTTTTAAAAACGTATTTGAAAAACAATGCATTTTTGTATTTTTTTCTTTGCAAAAGTACAAATAAAAATACTATATGACGAATCCCTGGACGTCAGCTACACATTGACATAGTCAGGTTGCATAAATGTTGTCAATTATGTCTTTGATGTAGTTTTGTGGCTACAATTATTGCAACAATGGTAACTCTTGGTACCAATGTGAGTGAGCTCTTCCGAGGTACCATAATTAGAAAAACATTGAGAATTAGTGATGTGGGTATGATGAATGTTTCGCTGGAAATTAGATTTTGTTTAAAGCTTGACAGCTTTGAAACGCCAGTATATTAACTATAAAAATTAAAAAGATTTTCCACAACAATCAAGAGGGTTGGCATCTTTGCTACAACAAGATATTGACTCTATTCAAGATGTAAAAGTGATCAAATAATTCTGAAGAACCAAAGAAATTAGTCTTCCTGAGATTCAATGTGCCTATAACAAACTAACCACAGCAGCAGCAACGTCCATTGCTAGTGAACTGTAGCTAAAGGGGCACAGAGACATTGTAACGACATAATTAATGCAAGACATATTGTTTACCTCTGGCAGTAGATAAGTGTACGTAAATTATACTACCTTCAAACGTAAACTCGATCGCCAAACTTTTTTTTCAGCCGCTGCTTATATCTGGCTGACAGATTATCTTGTAGACTAAAACATACAGAAATTTAGCAATATATAATCGTTGCTGTGCATGTACATGTGTCGAAGTGTGAATACCTGTATGGATATACTTTATACACAAGGACATTATTTTGCAAGTACACATATTTATGCCATTACAAGTGTGACTACATGTATAGGTAAATTTTATTCACAAAGTACATGTATTTATGCCATTACAAGTGTGACTTCATGTATAGGTATACTTTATTCACAAAGTACATGTATTTAAGCCATTACAAGTGTGACTACATGTATAGGTATACTCTATTCACAAAGTACATGTATTTAAGCCATTACAAGTGTGACTTCATGTATAGGTATACTCTATTCACAAAGTACATGTATTTAAGCCATTACAAGTGTGACTACATGTATAGGTATACTCTATTCACAAAGTACATGTATTTAAGCCATTACAAGTGTGACTACATGTATACGTATACTCTATTCACAAAGTACATGTATTTAAGCCAATACAAGTGTGACTACATGTATAGGTATACTCTATTCACAAAGTACATGTATTTAAGCCATTACAAGTGTGACTACATGTATAGGTATACTCTATTCACAAAGTACATGTATTTAAGCCATTACAAGTGTGACTACATGTATAGGTATACTCTATTCACAAAGTACATGTATTTATGCCATTACAAGTGTGACTACATGTATAGGTATACTCTATTCACAAAGTACATGTATTTAAGCCATTACAAGTGTGACTACATGTATAGGTATACTCTATTCACAAAGTACATGTATTTAAGCCATTACAAGTGTGACTACATGTATAGGTATACTCTATTCACAAAGTACATGTATTTAAGCCATTACAAGTGTGCACGCACTTGCAGGAAGTTGTTCATGAAAAACGCATACGTTACTTACTATAATGTCAAGTTCGGCTTCTGCATCAACAGCTTTTCCAGCACCTTCACATCTTCCAACCTGTGAACAGTGACAGCTTTGAGATGTGTTATCACTGCTGTGGATAAAGTAATGTATATAAATGATGTAAGTAAAAAGGCATTGTTAATACACTGTGCAGTAACCATATCATAGAGTTACATCATTAATCACCCCCCTATAAACAAGAGCAACAAGCCAGCTCATTGCAGTGAAGCGGTCGTGGACCACTGGCCGGCATTTCATTGCACTGCAGAAACAGTTGCATCCACTGACTGCATGATACATAGGATAGTACTGTTTATATTGTGAACATAGCATGTTACAAATAGTTGTCTAACATAAGTGAGTGAGTGAGTGAATGAGTGAGTGAGTGAGTAAATTAATTTCCTCCTCACCATCATCATGTACAATATAAGGCAAACAAAAGCAATGAAGATGAGGTGGCTACCAGAGAATTATAAACTTATCCGGCTAGTAGCCAGTGACGATGACACCAGGAACCAATTAACTTGAGGATTTGTCATTGACATTTGTTCTTAATGGGGCATGGCCACCAGACTGATAAATAATTTGGGTGAGGGTGGTCCCAGCAGTTGTGTTATAAGTGTGGGCAGTTGGGTTGTTCATACTGGAGTGAGCATCATGCATTAGTGTTAAACTCTTCAATACAAACATTTTGGAGGCTTGTTGGAGAAAGTTGTGGGACAACGAATATGGTTATTTCCTGTATGACTTACAGCTGTACGAATCGACAGAAGACAGGATCTAACATCTCGTTATTTTCAGGTAATTTATGTCACAAATGTTTGTGCTGTGTTAGTGTATATATGTGAATGAATGTAACAAATATCAATATATTACAGTTATGTTTGTTTTTCTTGGGTGAGCGTACATTAAGTGTTTCCCAGTAGTCACATTGATTGGGTGCAACATAACATGTTATAGGGGTAGGATTCAGTTTTATTATTTTATTATTCACCTTTTTGGTTGTCGTTTGCCTTTTCTTCGTTGTATGAACCACTATCATGTAACTCATGTTGTACACATTGCAACATTCATTGCATTCTATGCATTTGTTTGACAAACCATGTGAAAGGTTGCCTACTAAAACAATTGACAGCTTAAATGAGAGAGCACATTTCTTTACATGAGGCGTGTCCTTGGGCAAGTTGGCCAGATAACATTCGAGAAAGATCTTGATCTGCAGGTGGAAATGGCTGTGATGGAGCAGCTGGGGAATGTGTTGGAAGATGGGAAAAGAATATTTTGGGGACCTTAGAGAACAATGTCCAACAGGGCTTAATGAGATTTTGACCACTTGCAGTCATTAGCTAATACATGTATAGAGCACTTCAGAAAGTTCAGTTTCGATCATGTTTAGTGGTGCTACTGTTATAGTTAATATGTTATGATATTTGATACACAAGGTGCATGGATAGATTGTGCACGTAATAAGGTATTAGGTATATATAGCTATGTAGTAATAATCTCTTATTAGTACTGTATATCTATAAATCAATGAGTGATAAAAGGGAGTTTGTTTACAGGTCGTAAATTCAACTCGTGCATCGAGCTATCGTTTACATTGGCTAATATATATATAAGATAAAGTGATTTATTTACTTAAATTACAAACATAAGGTAATATCTGACATAGTGGTAGTAAACGTTTTCGGTAAAAAGGAATTAACAGCAGGATTTTAGCGTAAATTAGTACACACTGACTTCGTTGTTTTGTTACACAGTGTTCTCCGTATTCGCTAGGTGGCAGGTTTTTTCTCATGCGAGGTTAATAGAAGACACAGTTAGCAAGTATATTAGCCTAAAGTATTCTTTTGATCACAAAAACAGCCTTATTCAAGGCCAACGTAGCAAACAAATTAAAACTAAATTGTATGATGGCGCAGTGCAAACGGCAGTTAAAGGCCACAAGGCACTTAATTTGTGGCAGTTGCAGTAACTGGGTGGACTTCGTCAAGTCTGGGTGCGAGAAGTCCTGGGCTGAGGTCCAGGCAGATAGTTTTAGTTTTGAGTGTAGGGGATGTACGAAGATGAAGGAACTAGAGGTGGAGTTGGAAGAGCTGAGGCTGCTCGTTATGGCAATGGAGGGAAGGGAACAGGGGGGGTTGTGCCAGTAGTTCCGGTGGGGGAACAGTAGATGATAAAGTGGGGAAAGACACAAGAGATGCTAGGGAGAGCTCACCTCAGCCTGGGAGGAAGCTGAGAGGAGGGAAGGTGACAGGACGTAAGGAGACGGGAAGGAAAGGAACGGGAGGGAAGACAACCGGAGTGAAGGAGAGGGGAGTAGGGGAGACAGGAGGGAAGGAGAATGGAGTGGGGGGAGACGGGAGGGAAAACAACCGGAGTGAAGGAGAGGGGAGAGGGAGAGACAAGAGCAAAGGAGTGGGAAGTGGGGGAGACAGGAGCGAAGGAGACAGGAGGGAAGGGGTCAGGACAGAATGTGATGGAGGGGATCGAACGGAAGAGTTATTCTGCAGCAGTGATAGAGGGGGTGAGGAAGAGAGCGAGGGTGTTTGTGGGGGATTCGATAGTTAGGAAGACCGACAGAGTCTTAAACAAGGGAGATGATGTAGTGGTCTGCTTGCCTGGAGCCAAAATAGAGGCGATAACTGAGAGGGTAAAAAACATCGTAGGCTCGGGTAAGGGTGGATCTGTTTTAGTACACGTAGGGACAAATAACGTAGAGAGGGAGGGTACAACTGCCATAGTTAGGAAATTATAGGCAGTTGGTCAGAACACTAAAACAGACGCGGGTTGAGCAGGTAATACTGTCAGGGATTTTACCTGTAATGGGCAGGAGGGGTCACAAATATCGAAATTGTCGGGGGATGGCAATTAACATGTTAGTCCAGAAGCTATGTAGGGAAGAGGAAGTTGGATTTGTGGATTTATGAGGAAGTTTTGTTGGGAGGGCTGATATGTACATGAAGGATGGACAAACTTTCAGCAGCAGTAGATAGTGACTTGGGTACAATGACAAATATTTTTGGAAGTAAACATTGTTTAAACTAGAAGTGCAGGGGAGTTACCTAGACGTGTCTCAAGCAGAACAAGAGCCCACTAGCACAGATAAACCAATATCAAATCATCCGAAAAACATCTCTGAAAAAGGTTATAGATGCGTATGTTTAAATGCAAGGAGCATAGTAAATAAGAAAAACGAATTAAACATTATGGTAGAAGATATTGACCCTCACATAATTGGTATAACTGAATCATGGGCCAACATAGATATAACAGATGCTGAATTAGGACTGACAGGATATGTAATGTTTAGGAAAGATCGAATAGGAAGAAGGGGCGGGGGAGTTATTTTATATGTTAAAGAATCTATTCAGGCTTATGAAATAAAACTAGAAAGGGAAGCAGATTGCGATGAAGCTGTTTGGTGCAAAATTGTTTCAGGAAATTAAAAATCAACTATTGGATTAGTGTACCGAAGGCCAAACATAAACGAAGAGGACAACACAAAAATAAAAAACGCTATAAAGGAAGTTAGTAAAGGGGAATGTATCATAATGGGAGATTTTAACCATGGACACATACAATGGAATTCTCTAGAGAGCACAGGGATTGAGGACCAACAATTTCTATTTTTAATCCAGGATAGCTTTCTTACTCAGCACGTACTAGAACCAACCAGGGGAGAAAATGTATTAGATATAGTTTTGTCATCACAAAAAGAATTAGAGGACAATGTAAAAATATTTGAACCATTGGGTAATAGTGACCATAATCAAATACATTTTGACATCAATGTAAAATCAGAAAGTAAAAATAAGAAAACGTACAAGAGAAACTTCCACAAAGGTAACTACAAAGATATGAGAAAATACTTAGCAAAGCTAGATTGGAATAACATGCTGATGAATAAGACCGCAATTGAATGTTGGAATATTCTAAAATATGAAATTGAGAGTATCATCGATAAATTTGTTCCCTTCCAAAAACAAGGAAAACGGTGTAGAAAGAAACACTTGTCAAGAGGCTATTAGAAAAATAATGCTAAAACAAACTATGTGGAGGGTTTATAGGCGTACCAGAAAGGAAGAAGACTATGCAAATTACAAAGAGGCACTTAATGCAGCTACAACTGAAATCAGACAATCTAAAAGAAGCTGAGCAAAAACTAGCATGTAACATAAAAAATGACAGCAAGAGTTTTTATGCATATGTCAGGAGTACAAGACAAGGTTGGACCTCTAGAAGACAGTGCTGGAAATATAATATCACAGGGGTTTTTAATGGCGGAAGACCTAAATGGTTACTTCAGTTCAGTGTTTACCAAAGAAGATATCAGTTCATTACCAGTTGCTGATGCTAAATTTCAGGGGGCTAAATCTGACTATTTAGGTCCGTTAGTTGTAACTCCAGAATTGGTAGCTAAGAAAATAAAGGCAATGAAGGATAACAAATCACTGGGAGTGGATGGGATTCCTCCAAAATTACTAATGGAAACAGTAGAACAAATCAGTATACCACTTGCAAGAGTATTCAACTTGTCATTAAAAGAGGGAGTTGTTCCGTTTGAATGGAAAGAAGCAAACATCATACCATTATTTAAAAAGGGTTCGAGAAATAAGTCAGAGAATTACAGACCAGTGAGTTTAACATCAGTGATTTGTAAATTATTAGAAAGGTTAATTAAACACCATATGGTGGACTTCCTCGTTAAGCATAAATTATTAAATTCATCTCAACATGGATTCCTTAAAGCGAGGTCATGCTTAACAAATATGTTATGTTTTTTGGGAGAAATCACTAAGTGAATAGACGTGGGATCGCCAGTAGATATTATCTACTTAGATTTTCAGAAAGCTTTTGACAAAGTGCCACATCAAAGATTACTACTTAAATTAAAAGCCCATGGTATCGGGGATAGCATAACTGACTGGATAGAACAATGGCTGACTGACAGAAGACAACGAGTTGTAGTAGATGGAGAAGTTTCAAATTGGAAATCGGTTTTGAGTGGGGTACCTCAAGGATCAGTATTAGGACCTATATTATTCTTAATTTATATCAATGACTTGGACGACAGTATAACAAGTAACGTACTGAAATTTGCGGATGACACAAAACTGTTTAGAAAGGTTAATACTGATGGTGATAAACAACATTTACAAAACGATCTAGACAGATTAGTGAAATGGTCTGAGAAATGGCAGATGTTGTTCAATTTTGGGAAATGTAAATGCCTACATACAGGACATAGGAAATTGAATGTAAACTATAAAATGGGAGATACTGTTCTGGGTACTACTGTAAAAGAAAAGGACTTAGGAGTTACAATAAGCACTGATATGAAAGTTTCAGAGCAGTGTGGTATTGCAGCTTCAAAGGGTAATCAAATTCTTGGATTGATTAGAAGAAACATAACATACAAGGGAAAAAAGTTAATTATACCTCTTTATAAAGCAATAGTTAGACCTCATTTAGAATTTGTATACAAGCATGGAGACCATATCGTAAGAAGGATATAGATACGCTTGAACGGATACAAAGGAGTGCAACTAAAATGATTCCAGAACTGAGAGACCTTAGTTATGAAGAATGCCTGAAAGAATGTGGTTTAACAACTCTAGAGACAAGGAGGTTAAGAGGAGATCAGTTTGAAGTTTTTAAGATATTGAATGGGTATGAAAATATTGATAGAAATATGTTTTTCTCACTCAAGAAGGATAGCAGAACTAGAGGACATGAGGTAAAATTAGTAAAGGATCAATGTAGATTGGACATCAGGAAGCACTCGTTCTCACAGAGGACAATAAATGAATGGAACAAATTGTCTACAGATTGTGTAACTGCTAGCGGCGTGAATATGTTTAAAAACAAGGTTGACACATATCTCAGGAGGGCGGGTTATAAGTAGATGAACATTGTTGGACTCTCGATAAGCCAATGGCTTCCTTGTCCATTTGCCATCTGGGCCTTTGGCTTGGATGGCAAATCTTGTTAAATCTTGTTAAATATTGAAGACTGGGTGATGTATTGAAGACTGGGTGATGTACACTATAAACACTGGGCCTCCAGTGGGTTCTTGCTGTGCAGCAGCATGCATGTCACTGGTCCATGCCGGAATCACTTTATCATGTGTCAACTGATAAGAGCTCAGCTGTCTTGTTTTACTAACGGGTGTTCTATTTATGTCTATGAACCATATCAATCAATGCACTTTACACTTCACCCCTAGTACGTCTCAAGTGGTTATACTCCAAACAGCCCAAACTTGGGCTAAGGCAGGAGTTTGTGGTGGACTGTGCACATGCGCTGTGGGTGGTACATTTGACTAAAGGACTAGTATCTTTAATGTTGCTGAAATGGTTTTTATCTGATAGTTTTATTTATTTTATGTATTATGTTAAATGAAATTTTTTACTAGGTTGGTTATGTGTATGGATACTGTCGCTGCCTTGCCACATGCACACATAGACAGTCTCCATACCCACACCATGGATAAGTTTACGCTGAGCACTGTGTTTTAAAAGCAGTTTAGGTGAGGAGGTGTGGTGAAAGGGAGTTCCATAATAGCGAATGGCTCGTGGATAAAATGAAAAGACCATTGCATTTATATGACACCTGGGGGCTATGTATTGTCCACTGGTCCGAGAGTGGGTTAGTAGGCCTGGAGGGGGGGGGGGTGATCTCAATAATGTTATTTAGAATTTTGTAGAAGGTTGTGGCTTGTTTAATGATGCGTCTTCGTTCAAGGGTTGGCCATCCAAGGGCAGTAATTAAATCTGCTGGATTTGTGTTCCGTCTGTAATAATTTTTAACAAATCTGGCAGCAGAGTGTTGCACTCTTTCAAGGCTTTTAACTTGTGAAAAGGTGTGGGGATTCCATATGGGTGAAGAGTACTCGAGTTTTGGCCGGATTAGCATGTTGTAGGCTTTTTGTTTAACTTCGGGTTTACATGGGCCAAGAGTTCGTTTAATCATGCCTAAAAATTTCGAAGATTTTGAAGTTATGTCAGTGACGTGATTTGTCCAGGTTAATTTGGAATCCAATTTTACTCCGAGATATGATTGGCTGGATACAGTGGATAATGGCTGGCCAGAAAGCGAGTACGTGTGTGGGCTGGGTTTAGTTTTGTTTGTTATTGGAAGGTGGACACATTTAGATACATTAAATTCCATTTGCCGTTTGTCTGACCATGTTTGGAGTTGGCTTAGGTCAGTTTGGAGAATTTTGTGGTCGGTTTTGGAAGAAATTTTACGATATATAATACTATCATCTGCAAAAAGGCGTATAGAAGATTTCATGTTCCCATTTATGTCATTTATGTAGAGTAAGAAGAGGACAGGTCCTAGAACTGAACCCTGTGGGACACCAGATGTGACATCTGTGATGTCCGACAGGGCACTGTTAACTGAGACTCTCTGTTTGCGGTTGGATAGAAAAGATTTTATCAAATTTTTAGTGTTTCTAGTGATTCCGTAGGAGGTAAATTTTGATAGACGTAGGTGAGGCACTTTGTCGAAGGCTTTGGCAAAGTCAAGCAGGATTACATCAATTTGGGTCTTGTTGTCCACAGCAGTCATCCAGTCGTGGACTGTCTCAATGAGTTGAGATTCACAAGACAGTCCCAACTGGAATCCGTGTTAGAAGTGGAGAATGATGTTATGCTTGTGCAGGTGTTTCCACATATTGCTTAGGATGAGATGTTCCATTACTTTACAGAGGATGCAGGTTAGTGATATGGGTCTGTAGTTAGCAGGGTCAGATTTGTGGCTCTTTTTGTGTATATGAGTTACTAATGCTTGTAGCCAGTCGTTAGGAAGTTTACCTGTGTTGTATGATTGTTGGAAAATTTGGGTGATGATGGGAGCTATCTGCTTTGCAGTTTCTTTAAGGACTCTGGCTTGGAATTAATCTGGGCCTGTAGCTTTGTTCTGGTTTAGATACGTATGTGGTATGCACCCTATGAATGGGCTGCTCCCAGATATATGACACTTTATAAACTAATAATAAATAATAATAATTAATAATAACAATAAAAAATCTGTTCACCAAAATGCAAACACTTTTCCCATAAAAAGAATTATTAGCAAAATCCGATAAAATATTCCCATCAACGCTCATTGCTAGGAAATCTTTTAAGCTGAGACAATGGGAGACAAACCCTGATCAATGGACAGCATGACACTCCTTAACTAGACTGTCATGCCCCAAATATGACATGATGCGACAAATCCAGAGAAAAACTCTTGCAATATTGTTTTTAAGTACAATATCTAAAAATCATTGTTTTAAAAATCACTATTTATATTGATATATCCACAAATGCTGAATATCTCATGAATACTGGGGGTGATATTTTTACTACAGCCTCAATATTGTGATAGTTTTGTTGTAACTGTTGCATTGTTTTGATGATTATTAACATATTACAATAGAGGGAATATTGAAGAACAATAGACAAGTGGCTTTTGACTAAGTGGGAGAGAAGATTGCACCTGCAAGTAATAGGAAGACAGAGGAAGAGGGAAATGGTGCACAGAAATGTTGGTAGGCTGAGGGATAGAGAAGACTGCTCCTGAAGGAATGGGAAGGCTGAAAGGGAGAGACGATTGCACCTGGAAGGAATGGGAAGGCTGAGTGGGCGCGAAGACTGTACCTGGAAGGAATGGGGAACCTGGGTAGGACAGAAGATTGCACCTGGAAGGAATGGGAAGGCTAGGTGGAGAGAAGACTGCACCTGGAAGGAATGGGAAGGCTGAGTGGGAGAGAAGATTGTACCTGGAAGGAATGGGAAGGCTGAGTAGACAGAATATTGCACTTGGAAGGAATGGAAGGCTGAGTGGGAGATAAGCTTGCACCTGGAATGAATGGGAAGGCTGAGTGGGAGAGTGGGAGAGAAGACTGCACCTGGTAGGAATGGGAAGGCTGAGTGGTATAGAATATTTTACCTGGAAGGAATGGGAAGGCTGAGTGGTATAGAATATTTTACCTGGAAGGAATGGGAAGGCTGAGTGGGAGAGAAGACTGCACCTGGTAGGAATGGGAAGGCTAAGTGGACAGAAGACAGCACCTGGAAGGAATGGGAAGGCTGAGTGGGAGAGAAGATTGCACCTGGAAGGAATGGGAAGGCTGAGTGGACAGAAGACAGCACCTGGAAGGAATGGGAAGGCTGAGTGGGAGAGTGGATTGCACCTAGAAGGAATGAGAAGGCTGAGTGGACAGAAAAGTGCACCTGGAAGGCTGGGTGGGCGAGAAGATTGCACCTGGAAGGAATGGGAAGGCTAAGTGGGAGATAATATTGCACCTGGAAGAAATGGGAAGGCTGAATGGGAGTGAAGATTGCACCTGAAAGGAATGGGAAGGCTGAGTGGGAGAGAAGATTGCACCTGGAAGGAATGGGAAGGCTGAGTGGGAGAGAATATTGCACCTGGAAGGAATTGGAAGGCTGAGTGGACAGAAAAGTGCACCTGGAAGGAATGGGAAGGCTGGGTGGGTGGGAAGATTGCACCTGGAAGAAATGGGAAGGCTGAATGGGAGAGAAGATTGCACCTGGAAGGAATGGGAAGGCTAAGTAGGAGAGAATATTGCACCTGGAAGGAATGGGAAGGCTGAGTGGGAGAGTGGGAGAGAAGATTGCACCTAGAAGGAATGAGAAGGCTGAGTGGACAGAAAAGTGCACCTGGAAGGCTGGGTGGGCGAGAAGATTGCACCTGGAAGGAATGGGAAGGCTAAGTGGGAGATAATATTGCACCTGGAAGAAATGGGAAGGCTGAATGGGAGTGAAGATTGCACCTGGAAGGAATGGGAAGGCTGAGTGGGAGAGAATATTGCACCTGGAAGGAATGGGAAGGCTGAGTGGGAGAGAATATTGCACCTGGAAGGAATGGGAAGGCTGAGTGGGAGATAAAATTGCACCTGGAAGGAATGGGAAGGCTGAGTGGGAGAGAAGATTGCACCTGAAAGGGATGGAGGGACAACATTACCTGTTGATAGTAGTGTGTGAAATTGTTATGGAGCAGTGCGATGTGTGGGAGTCCCAGCAGGAGATACAATTGGTGCCAGCCACATAGTGTCTGATGACAGTGAGTAGTTTATCAGATCAAATATTGTAAGAAATGTTAGACAATATATGTTTTAGTATATGTATAGTATGACTGTGAGTGAACGTGAGTATGTATGCCCAAACAGAGAATGTCTCCTTTGTGTGGCTCCATGACGGGATACTCATGCACGCACGTATGCACAAATCATCTTGAATATATAAAAATGCAGAATAGTTCTAGTTATGCGTAAACGTGCTAAGAATGTGTACAATTGGTCATGGAATGTGTTTCAGATAAAAGATGACGCACAGACTACAATGACAAATTAGTATATTGTTCTTATGAAATTAGAACATAAATACTACGTTACACTGTTCGATGTTAAATGGAGGTAAACAGAAGGGAGGCACTTACTCAATACATTGGATGTCTTGAAAAATGTGTATGGTGACTGTAAATTACATACAAGGCTGAACATTGTCCAAGCCGTGACAGCAAGTTAGCAAATTACTGATTCTCTTGATCGGGCCCGCCATGGTGAAATTATATATTTAATCATGGCTTTCCGATGTTTTGATAAAAAAAATGACATAAGCTATTAGACCACTAAGTCAGGTAAGTCCAATCTATTGACTGCGTGGACCTATGTCGACTACTGTGATTACGTCTGTAGTGAAACAGACCCACCACACTAATATTTAATGACAATATCATGGTATCTGTATAAGTATTGTATTTAGTAAATCTACTTTGCAGGGGAATAAACATAAGTTTACACTTTAATTCTCTCCATTTCTGACACATGATTAGGTATGACTAATATATGTTTGCATACTGCTGTACACATATTAATTATGTTTTAGCTAATTACATAATGCCACAGCATACTGTAAAGTAAGCAAGTTTGACAACTGAGGATTAACAATGTGGACAAATCAATCGCAATACCAGCCTTTGGCATGAAAACTAGCATATGGGTTATGTTATATTAAAATTCATTAGTGCTATTTAATTAATAAATGTTTAATATAATATTATTAGTTGATGATTATCATAAACAATATAAAAAGGAAAAAATTCTGCTTGTTAGAAAGGGTTGGAAATAAATAAATGACCAAGGTCATGGTGTATTCATTAACAATTTGTATGACATTGAACACATTTGTGAATAGTTTACTTAATCCTGCAACAATTCCAAAGAAGTAATATTTTACTTGCATTGTCGACTAATATCTGCAACCTGCAGTTTTAATTTATTTAATGCTGACATTATTACTTCAGTGGTATTTCAATAAATTGTTATTTGTAAAGAAATATGTTGCAACACTGGGCCATTTTTGGAGCGTCTCAGTGAGTAAAACACAGTACCGCCATCTATCATGTAACAGAGGCATTACAATTCCATAGGAAATAGCCACCAGTATAAAGACTGTCTTGAAGTGAAGCAAACACAACTGATGAAGTAAATTATTTATGTCTAGAATTATGTCAAACACCATCAATTGTTTCAGAATCTAAATGTGCCTGAATTCAACATTTGATGATCCAGGCCACAAATTTAACAAAATGGGAGTTTTTTACTTTAATATCTTGGGCGACGTTTGATAAATGTGGATAATCTACTTACTTCAAGTACATGATAGACATCCTTGCAAGACCAACAGCATTTCCAGTCAACCTGTACAGTTACATTTATAAATACATCATACGTAATATTGATTAATGCATAATTCACTAAAATACAAACATCATAAATCTACAATCTTTACATAGCAGTAAGAACGTAACATTGTTTTGACACTTTCATGTCTACAAAGTAGAAATTACCATAACAAAACATTTCACGAAAAACAATAAATTAAAAAGAAATAAGCACAGATTGAAATCCTACAA
The DNA here is from genome assembly GCA_963662155.1 of Lamellibrachia columna. Lineage (NCBI taxonomy): Eukaryota > Metazoa > Annelida > Polychaeta > Sabellida > Siboglinidae > Lamellibrachia > Lamellibrachia columna. The sequence continues at coordinate 10,542,404 of OY759275.1, forward strand.
ATATAGTACTAAAACATGTTGAAGACATACACAAATAGAGGTCATGAAACTAATTTGTATATGAAACTCACACAAGGATCTCCAGTTTTGGGCAGTTGAAAAGGACTCTGACCACATCGAGCATTCCTGGAGCCTTGATTTTACAGTGCATCAGACTAAAACACGAAGAAGCACTGCTGAATGGTTCTTACAAAAACAACATTAAACATAACAACAATAATCGGGTGAGAACTAATTTGTGACAATGTTATACTACACAGTACGGTTGTGCAACAATTATACCTACCAACAGCTTAAACAAGATTTAACACGATTACCATCCAAAACTGCAAGTTCCAGATGGCAAGTGGACAAGGAAGCCATTGGTTTATCAAAAGTCCAATAAATGTATCATCTATGTATAACCTGCTATTATCAGATATCTGTCAATGTTATTTTAAACATATTCACACTACTAGCATTAACACAATCATTTGACGGTTTGTTCTATTCATTTATCACCCTCTGTGAGAATGAGTACTTACCTGTTTCTCCCCATATGTGATAGTTATCCTAATTATCCATAAAATGTGATTACTTTTTGAAGCAGCAAATCCCACATTGTTTTGACACTTTCATGTCAGCACTAAATGTTACCCCAAAGCTCTTTTCTTCCATTGTATATTCTTCGTCCATGTTTCCATATCTTACGTGTATGCATTTACACTTTCCCAAAATGAATAACATTTGCCATTTTTCAGATCATTTAACCAATTTAATAATATTAATAATCTTTTAATTCAGAAAAAATCCATAGATATACATAAAATACATGTAGAGAAATGTATGTACACTGTATACACACGCACGCACGCACACACACACAATATATATATATATATATATATATATATATATATATATATATATATATAAATATATATATATATATATATATAATAAGGTTATTGTTTCAGACAATCAACAGTTTGTTTATATAAAATAAATATATAAAAAAAACAGTATATTTAAAGATTATACAAGGATGCAATCCAGTGAATTCTCAAATTAGATGTACAATAGGTGTCGCAATTGGATTAACTGACTTGTCAATCCTAGTCATTAAACTATAAGTAGCATATCTGGTGATGCATTTACAAGAGTTGACATTGGCCGCAGCTAACATTTGGCTGGCGCTGCATCTCATAGGCAGCCTATTTAAAATTCTGTATGAGTTGTTATATGCCACTATAAAATGCTGGAAAACTGCTTTTCTATAATTCACTTTTCCATAAGGCGCACATATACACATTACTGAAGTAGGCTGTGAATAACTTGTTCTTTACAGCAGAAGAGCAATAGTGAAATTTTTGACGCAGCATGTTGCTCTTAGCATAAGTGAGTCTAACTTTGGCTTGAATGTCAGCCTCATCAGATAAATCGTTACAAATAACATGTCCAAGATATTTACACGAAGTGGCAAAGTTTAACTTTGTCCTTCCTTACAACAGTAAATAATCTGCATACATCAGGTGATTGACCACCGTTGTACCAAGACTACAACCAAGAGGTTTTGTGTGCAGTTGTACACTCAAGTCGTTCATATAAACGTTAAATAGTAATGGGGATAATTTCCCTCCTTGCTTAACACCGTTAGCCACAGGGAAGAATTCCGAGTAGGTATATCCCCACCGGACACTTTGGTTATTGTACTCATTGCAGATCACTCTTAAAAGGTATTTATGTACGTCACGTTGTGTTAGTTTTGTTATAAGCTTCTGCCGATTGACTCGGTCAAATGCTTTTGAAGCATCCATAAATGCAACATGCACAGCCGACCCATGCTTCGTGTAAAACCTTAGTAGTTCCTTAAATGTGAACACACACAACTCCGTCCCATGCTTGTTAGAGAGGCATATAGGCCTGTAATTGCCTTTGTCGTTTACACATGTCTTTAATAACCGGTACAATGACAATCAATCAATCAAATCAATGTTATCCTGACATAAATCAAAGTAAGCTTTATCACAACAACTGTCTTGTACACTATTAAAAATATTAACATCTTTCAGAATATACAGGGATCTTTTTGACACATCTTTTCAGCAATACTACCAGCAATAATAATTTCTTTGTCTTTCTTACATTTTCTGATAGCATGTTTAAATTTCATGGCAGTAAAAACATCCCCTTGTCTTGGTTTGCCAATCGCTCTCCATATTAAACAGGCACTGTGAAGCTCCTTCACTTTGTCATTCCAGCCTAGTACTACAGCGTGTTTATAATCACATTTACAGTTAGTGATCAATGATTGGCTAGACATCTTCAACGTACCCATAATGGCATCATAAAAATCATTGATATCGTCATGATAGCTACAATTGTGACAATTGGGGTCACTGCACTTCACACTGGGTGGAATATACACTTTACTGTTTTTGTGCATTCTGTATATACGTCAATATCGGATGGATGTAATGTTGATGCTGAATGACACCGGATGATGGTCCGATTTAATACAACCATAAAGCGCAGATATGTTAGTTATGCAGTCATTAGCATCAGAGGTGCATATAACATGATATAACCACGAGGTTGTTCCCCAAGCAGAGCTGACATACGTGTATGTGTCTATTGGAAGATTATCCTTATCATGTATAGACATGGAATATTCATTGCAGAAATCGAGAAATATATTCCCAAACACTAATTTCTTAGAAATATCAGCATTAAACTCACCAATAATTGTTACACATGTGCTATTAATAGTATCATTGCTTAGAGCCGACAGATCAAGCGAACTGTCGGGCAAAGAAAGGGGTGGTGGAATATGCTTCCTTGTCAATCATCGGTGGTGCAATGACTCAACTATTGTGTCCTCGTCCTGTTCTCCTGAACTTGGATCACTCACAGTTAACCGCAAACCGTTCTACTCGCCGAGGGAATTCTCCAGTGTTGTTTTAATGGGTGTTTACATTCCGCCCGACGCGAATGCAACCAGTGCAATTAACCAGTTGACTACCCGCGTGTTGGCAGCAGAAACAACGTACCCTGATAGTGTCATCATCATCCTGGGTGACTTCAATCACACTAATCTGAAGAAAGTTCTACCCCGATACAAACAGCATGTTAATTGCTCCACTCGTAACAATAAAACTCTGGACCACTGCTATACCATCTTCAAGGACGCTTACCGGGCGACCACCAGGGCTCCGTTGGGTGAGTCAGATCACGCTACAGTCGTATTGATTCCTACATACCGTCAGAAGTTAAAAACAATAAAACCGACCACCAAGACAGTGAGAAAGCGGACTGCTGACTCAACGATTGCTTTGAAAGCTTGCCTTGACAGCACGGACTGGCAAATGTTTAAAGATTCCTGCCACGACCTCGACGCGTACACTGACACAGTTACTGCCTACATCAGCTGGTGTGAAGAAACCTGCTACGAAAGTAAGTTAGTTACAGTATATGGCAACGACAAACCATGGTTTACCAGGGACATTAAACAGAAGCTAGCCATGAAAAACTCAGCGTTCATTAGCGGCAACAGGGAAGAATTTCGGAGAGACAAGTACGCAGTGCGCAAGGCGATTAGTTCGGCCAAGTACAAATACAAACGCAAACTTGAAAACCAATTTGCTTCCAACAACACCAGATCTGTATGGCAAGGGTTACGTCAAATTACACAGTATAAACCAAGCGCTTCAGCCATTTACAACGCCGATCCGTCCTTCCCCGACCAACTAAATGACTTCTACAGCAGATTTGACAAGTTAAACACATCGCCGGAACAGCGCCCCCTACCCACAGACACTCCGCTGTCGCCGCCTTTCACCGTTAACGTTGCTGACGTGCGGACATTGTTCAAGCGACTGAGTACGCGCAAGGCTTCGGGTCCTGATAACATCTCATCATATACATTCAAGAATTGTGCCGATCAGCTTGCTCCAGTATTCGCTGACATCTACAATTCATCTTTACAACAGTGCATAGTTCCAACGTGTTTTAAAACTTCTGTGATTATACCTATTCCCAAGAAGGCTAAAGTCTCTACCATGAACGATTACCGTCCAGTGGCACTTACCTCAGTTGCGATGAAAGTTTTCGAACATATTATGCTCCGTTATCTGAAATCTTCCACGGCCGGTCTATTGGATCCTCACCAGTTTGCTTATCAAACTAACAGATCTGTGGACGATGCAGTTGCCTTAGGTTTACATTATGTTATGAATCACCTGGAACAACCGAGCACTTATGCGAGGATTCTTTTCGTGGACTTTAGCTCGGCCTTTAACACCATAATTCCTGTGAAGTTGTTTGATAAACTTGTATCTCTGAATGTGCATCCTGCCATCTGTCACTGGACTCTCAACTTTCTTCTTCACAGGCCTCAATCTGTCAAGGTCAAAAACTCTCTCTCCAAACCTGTTATTCTTAACACTGGTGCCCCACAAGGCTGCGTGCTTTCTCCTTTCCTTTTCACTCTCTTTACAAACGACTGTGTATCTGGTAACCAATCTGTTCGCGTGGTTAAGTTCTCGGATGACACCACTGTAATTGGCTGTGTCAACAATGCTAACGAGTCTGTGTATAGAGAGGAAGTTCAAAGACTGGTCGGCTGGTGTAAGAACAACAACCTGGTACTAAACATATCCAAAACGAAGGAAATGATCATTGATTTTCGCAAAAAGAAAACACCCATCCACCCCCTTGTCATTGACGGTACTGAAGTTTTACAAGCCGACTCTGTAACATTTTTGGGTTCGACTATTTCTAAAGATCTTTCCTGGTGTAATAACACGATTGGCATCATTAAAAAAGCACAAAAACGCATGTACTTCCTTAGGCACCTCAAACGATTCGGCTTATCTCAAGCAATATTAACACGTTTCTACCGCGCAGTTATTGAAAGTGTCTTGTCATTTTCTATCACTGTCTGGTTTGGTCGCGCCAGCCAAGATGAAATTAATCAAATTGAATCAGTCGTCAAGTACGCCTCTAAACTAATCGGGTTAAATATGCCGTCCATCAGATCTCTTTATCTATCTCGCAGTTTGCGCAAATCCAAGCGCATTGTACAAGACGAATATCATCCAGCCAACCATCTCTTTGAACTCCTTCCCTCCGGTAAGCGCTACCGTAGCATAAAAACTAAAACGAAGCGATTTAACAATAGTTTCTATCCTCAAGCGCTGATATTTTTAAACGGAGAGCCATCATAAATGTCTTGCCTCTGGTAGGTAGATGCAATGTCGCCTTTTTAATTTTTTTTTTTTTTAATCTTTTAATTTTTTTTTTTAAATCTTGCAACCTATTATATTACTCTCGCTTGTTTTCAACTGTTTTTAGTATTACGATTGTGATATGTAATGTTTAGTTCCGTGTGTGATTGGGTGCATGAGTGTATGTTTGTGCTAACGCCACAACACTACAAATTCCTTGTACTTGCTACTTGGTAATAAAACGTATCTTATCTTATCTTATCTTATTATCAACATATATCGCAATTTTAGCCATATAATCATTAAACCTGTCCCGGGTTTCATCAGATTTGTAGGGCAAGTATACATTTAGTAAATAATACTCCTTATTTCCACTGCATATTCTTATGCCGCAAAGCCAGTCATAACAATCATCAAGTATGGCAATATATTGATCAAGAGAGCGTTTCCATAAGAAACCTACCCCAACATATGGCCTACCAGATATAATACCGTCAGAGGAGTTCACTGGTAAAACACCGTAACCAACGTAATCATCATGACAATTGTTAAGAATGTGACACTCCTGTTTCGTTAGCATAAGCTCATGAAGGCACAAAACATCACACTCATTTACCAAATTACTTAAAAAAGGCATAAAACCTTTAAAGTAATTATAATTACAAATTAGTCCTTGGGATTAAAGAACTTCCTCAGATAGACCCCAGCTGGCCAGTTTTCAGGGTTAAAGAACTTAGACGCGTTATTGCACACTACGTCAATCTTGAATGACGCATAATTGTCATGTTTCGTTTTCAGCTTTTTACACTTAGCATCTACGCTATGCACTGACTTGATATATATATATATATATAGAGACAGCTCATCGATGGACTCAGTTGGATCAAGTCTCGATATGAATACAGACAGAAACCGTCCACCATACACTTTCAGTTCATTGTTGCCGTGACTGCCTTTCCGTGTCCCAATTACCGATTGGACCACCTTCTTGCGATAATTTTTGCACGATACCAGGTGGAAACCATCATCATTTGTCTGCTGTGCTCGTTGCCTGCGCTTGTCGGGTCGGTTCGGTGAGTCGAGGACACGGCTCAAGTTGATGTTCGGAACTCGAATGCTCGTCTTGTTACTTGACGTAGCTTCATGAGTATCATTCGTGATTATGACAGGAGGCTCAACTGTCGATTCGGTGCTGCTATGCGGAGTTGGTCTCAACGGAGGCAGTTTGATGTGCAGCGGCTGAAGATCATCCAGTAAACTTTGTTATCTGTATCATTTTTAACCGTTCTGAATACTTTTTTATCATCTGCAAATGTCAGTACTTTGATAGATGTCATCTTCCAAATCATTTATATATAAATATCAACAATAGTATAAGCCCTAATACTTATCCCTGTGGTACCCCACTCAAAACAGATTTCCAGATTGAAGTTTCACCATCTATTATTAGTCTGTTTTCTGTGTGTAAGCCACTTTTCTATCCAGCTGATTACATTGCTATACCATGCCTATACCATGGGCTTTAACAACAATCTCGAAAACTCCTCCTCTCAGAAGTTCTGATCACAATATGCTCCAGCTAATCCCTATGTACCGACACAAGATCAAATGCGAAAAACCACACAAAATTCAGGTCAGACAGCCATAGGCACTCTATGTTCCAGTTTTGACTGCACGGATTGGAGTGTTTTTCGAGGCAAGTGAGGGAATAAATGAGGTCACTGACACAATTATGCAGTATGTTAGATTCTGCGAAAACTTGTGCATTCCATCTAAAACAATTACTGTGTATCCAAATAACAAACCTTGGGTCGATAAAGAACTAAAAGAACTGTTGTAAAACAAGCAAAAAGCTATAAGAGAAAACGATTGGAATGAACTGAAGAAAATCCAAGCAAAACTGAAGAAGAAATAAAGAAGAAGAAGGCTACATGCAAGGAAAAGATAGAAAAAGACCTTGGTGGAAAAGACGTTCGATCAGCATGGCAAAGGCTTCTTACCAGCACTGGCTACAAACCGCGCAAAAAGAAGGTCACATTAGACAACACACAGGAATTTGCGGAAGATCTGAACACTTTCTATACTCGGTATGATGTTCTGGATTTCTCAGACAAACAAACTGAAGAACTTGAAGTACTGCTGTCGAGAATGACTGAGTAGATCTTACAGAGACTGAGGTGAGGAATATTTTGAAAGGTGCCAGTTCCAGAAAAGCCACTGGTCCAGATGGGATCAGCAATAAAATTCTGAATATGTGCAGTGATCAACTCGCTGGCGTTTTTGCCAGACTATTCCAGCTTTCTTTGAATGCTCACAGTATACCTATGCTATGGAAGACATCATGTATATTACTAGTACCAAAGATCTCAAAACTAGTTCTGAATAATGTTTTTAATACCAACCCGTGGCACTTACCTCAAAAGTGATGAAATGTCTAGAACGTGTAGTCCTGAACCACCTTGCCAAAGCAATAAAGCCATTTCTTGATCCGCGTCAGTTCGCATATAAGACGAATAGAAGTACTGATGATGCTAGCATCACTTTGTTATATTATGTGCGCCAACACTGTGATAAGCCAGGAACATCAGCTAGATTGTTAGTTGTAGATTTTCCCAGCATGTTCAACACGATTCAACCTCATCTGATGACATCTAAGCTGAGGAACATGAACGTGAATCCAACACTGATTCTATGGGTACTTGACTTTCTCACGAATAGGTCACAGTATGTGAAAATTAATGGTGCTTCATCTTCCAGCAGAAACATGAACACAGGCAAATCTCAGGGAAGTGTTATTTCCCCTGCACTGTACTGTATTGCACTGTACTGCACTGTACTGTACTGTACACCCTGTACTGTACACCCTGCACACGAGTGACTGTAGGCCAATCCAACAGAATAGCAAGAATATACTTCTCAAATATGCCGATAATACATGTTTGGCTAGATTCATCTGCCGTGATGACAACACAACGCATGAAGACAAAGTGCAAAGACTAACTTCATGGTACAGTGACAGCTTTCTGCAGTTCAATGTAAAGAAAACCAAAGAAATTGTAATTGACTTTAGAAGAAATAGAAACCCACCAACACCACTGACTGTTAACGGTGAAACTGTAGAGCATGGTACCACTTATAAATATATGGGTGTGATTATTTACGAAAAACTGAACTGGAATGAAAACACAGTATCTGTGTACAAGAAATGTAGACAAAGACTCCACTTCCTCTCGAAACTGTCAACGTTTGAGGTTAGTCAAAGTGTGCTGTCAACCTTCTATCAGGCAGGAATGCAGTAAGTTCTTTTGTATTGTTTTCTGTGCTGCCATAGCTCACTCTCAGCTGAACACATAACCAAGCTAGAGGTAAAACATGCTGCTAAATCCATCCATGTTACACCACTTTGCAGCTCGCGCTATCATTATATGACAAAGAAGACAGAAAACATATTACGCGATGCAACACATCCACTACACACCACATTCATTCCAGTGAGATCAAGCAGGAGGTATCTGTAAACTCCTTTGAAAAAGTTACTGAGCAACACATTTATTGAGAGGGGGTTCACTATTTTGAGGTTACTGTGTAACGTCTGTTCATGCTTTTGAGAGGGTTACCGTGTAACACATTTATTGAGAGGGGGTTCATGCTTTCGAGAAGGTTACAGGGTAACACATTTTATTTATTGATTGATCCTCCATTTAAGCTCCAACATTTCTGCGATTGTGTGGCAATTGTACCAAAGCACTATTGATAACGAACTGGGTAACTGGAGCTTCATCAACAACATAAACCATAAATTACTGATTCTATATATCGAATAGGATTCAGTTTGAACTTTACTATGGTACAGGAAAAATTCTTTTGATTCTAGCATTTGCCCATATTTATTTCATGCATTGTTTTGAGTCTTGTCTTCACGCAATGTGAATAAAATCTTGTTCTAAGGATAATTTGTTAATATATTTGTTCTACACCTTTTTTAAGATTTGATCAATAAATTAAATAAGATATCAATATCACAATGAAAAAAATTACTTCAGACAGAATAACAGAAAGCCATAATAATTCGATAAGAGCATTGTTATATATATATATATATATATATATATATATATATATATATATATATATATATATATATATATATATATATATATATATATATATATATATATATATATATATATATATATATATATATATATATAAAACTAACTATGTTAACAATTATTACATTTTAGGGTGTAATCAGTATGTTACAACATGTCAACCATTACAGCTTTAAAGCAGGAAGGGAGTGGAGAATGAGAGCGAGGGACAGAGGGGAGTAGAGAATGAGAGCAAGGAATAGAGGGAGTGGAGACTGAGACGAAGGACAGAGGGGAGTGGAGACTGAGAGCGAGGGATAGAGGGGAGTAGAGATGGGTGGAGGAGATAGCAGTGAAACAGGATTAATGACAAAGAAAGGAAAAAAAAATCAACGATCGGTATCAGTGCCAGCCTCACCCCATACTCCAGGGATAAAGTAAAGAGAAACAACAGCATTGACGACCCATCTCTCCCTGGATGTGTCACTCTGTACATGGGCTAAGTGGATTAACACTATAGTTATCTACGTCAGTGTCACCCAGATATCTGATTGAACTCAGTCTAGTGTGAATATTCAACAACAGATTTCACTAGGCAAGTATAAATGCCAAACAATATGAATATACATTTAATCTCTACCATTGGTCTTGTTCTCTAGGAAAATTAACATATTTGAATGATTTATTTATTATATATTTATTATTATCAAAACTGCCACCTTAACACCTCGTCAGCATTATTTTCGAGGTGTCAGGTGTCTGGTGTGACTATTCAGCTGGTGTGATTATTCAGAAACTGTCTACACCCATCTTTCATTCTCAGTCATCACAGTGATGACATCCGGGAACTGTATGTTACACAATATTCTTCTATTTATGTGTCATCTGTACAATTTTGTGTATTATAAATTTACTTACTGCTAACATAATATCAAATGCACTAATTACTATACACCAACTTCTGCGACATTACCTTGACTGTGTTGTACACATGACGTTTTATTTCTCACCCTCATTACCCTACCGTCAACATTTACACTGGCCTCCCAGTTACACTTACTTGTTGAATCAAATTTAAATGGTCCAATGAAACAGTGTGCTCTATCAACTCAACAGCCATTCTATTTTATTAGTCTACAGCGTCTTTCAAATATTCCGATGCAGTCCAGATAATCTATTGTTTTACAATGTTTTGTTCGTAACACCAAGCTTAACCTGGCCAAACGAGCTATTTCTGTAGCTGAACCCGAAATCTGTAATGAACTCCCCGATCACCTTAAAACAGTCTGAAACTGTAGCTATCTTCCACAAAGACATATTTAAAAGACACATTAAAATTTTTGGCGGAGCCTGTTAATTATATCATGCATAAATACATCTCTGGGCTCTGGTTTCTGGTGATTTTGATTGTGTTATTACTATTATTACTACCGTTTAGTTTGACAAGGCTAGTTACCCGGTTTACTCGTTTCTCTCACTCAGTACCACTTCTTAGATCATTGCATTGGTTCCCTGTCCAATATCGCATTATTTTTTAAGATCTGTACAATTACCTATCAAGCACTTTCATCCACGCAACCAGCATATTTACATTCACTGCTCACTCCTGCAAAACAACCCAGATAGCTTCGGTCGTCTAATTATAATCAACTTTTTGTTCTCAGTGTTAAAACAAATGCCAGAACAAGAGCTTTTTTCAGTTGCTGCACCGACTCTGTGGAACTCACTCCGTGTTAGTGTTAAGTCTGTAGGAAATATAACTACATTTCTAAAATGTAAGTTAAAAAATCACCACACCAGGGGATAAACCACAATCAGTTTTGTCACTAGTGTCCATTTTTGTGATTGTTTGGTTACTTGGACATTGTAATATGATATTCCTTTAATCACAGCAAAATAGTCACCAATTAAATTACCATCAGTGCATAATTCGCATTAAAATGGCAAAATCATCTTTAAAAAAATAATTATCATATCTTAGTCCAGGAGTTTTAGACAAAACTTAACAGTTCAATACAAAAAGTTTTATTCTGCACCACAGATCCCTGAAAGGGTCTAGAATAACATATTAAAAATCCCTATGAATCCATATTGAGCTAAGCACACACTCCAAGAAGGCAGCAACCTGTTGTTTAACTATATAACTTCTGAATCACTAAGGCTAGAGGGGAAATGGTGGTGTCCAGGGTAGGGTTTTCCACCATGCTCTATCCAACTAACACCACTAAAACATGTTAGAGTTGACTCTAATCAGGGCAAACATAAAGGAAAAACGTGAATAATATATAAAATTCCAATCGTTTTATTACTTACAACAGTGAGTATCATAACATTCAATTGAGCATTACATACTGATATAGGCAAACTACCTCAACTGGCTTCCCACAATGGCCCTTACAACCACAAGAAACCATGTGGATGGGATTGTCTGGGGCTGGGGTTGGGGGTGGGGGTGTTACTTGGTACAAGACCCATTTATTTGTACATCCTCTTGCAATGATGAGCCCCAGTCAGTGGGAGGCAGGGTGCTTCCACTCCATGGCTGCACAGTGTGGTAGGTACAGAAGGAATTCTGCCAGGCAGCCACAATAGTCAGAGGAAGTGTCTCCAACATGAATTCCAAAGACAGTTGACACTTCCTGATGGCTCTCCCGTATAACTTATATCTCAGGGCTTCCAGTGCGGTCCTCTAGTGCACTCTGTACAATGTGATCAAGAATATATATCCAGCTGCCAACATGTTTTCCTTTTTGTTGTCAATGTTGATGAAAGCTTCCAGACAGCAGATAATTCCCAAACTCGTCTTCACCTTATGCTGCACGGTCTTCGTACCCTTCTTGAACACCGCTGACACACGGTCACATCCAGAAACAGCATGGATGAACAACACGTAGAGCTCCGATCTTCTCCTGGGTGTCAAGAACGTTGACACAGGAAGGCAGGCCTCGCACCATGTGCACACTGCCGTGTGTGCAACATGCCTGGTTCACCAGCATTACCAGGATTTCAGTGTCAGTGGCAACAACAATTGGATTGGAAACCTCCCGGTCTGTTGAGACAATCAGCCTGTCCACATCCCTGTCAGCCTGCCGGCAGTGGACAGAATCAATTTTAATACATTGTGCAATAATTGAGATGAGGCGTGTGTTGTTGGCTGTGTAACTAGGGTTCCATAGAACTATATGCTGAGGGACTACTAACTTCATGGTGGCATTGAACAGTAAGGTAAACTGCCGAACCCTCGCTGCTATGTTACAATCCAGTCACCCCTCTTCATCTTGGTGTCTGCGAATGGAACCCCGACCAACCTCTTAGCAACGAACATTCCCTAATCAGCAAACATCCTAAACTCAGCAGCACGCATCACCTGCTTAATTTTTCTTGTCTGATGCAGATAGAGATGCGCACACTTGGCGTAGGCGAAGTGGCCGTAGCATTGAATACTGGTATCATTTCCTGTATACAAACCAGCAAATCAGACATTAGTGATGCAGTCGTCACCTAGCAAGCCCCAAGAGCCCACGACAGAGAATACACGTGGCCTGTCATCATATGCACCATTGAGCTCCCAGCATAGACTGTCTCCTAGCAAGCGTCAATTCCACCACCTGACATCACGTAGCCTATTGAACCCATGTACGTCATCACATAATGAAAGCCCCTCAGCCTCAAGATGCCATCTTCAAGTTGTGAAGAAGAGAGCATTATCTCAACTCCCTTGATATGCTGTGGCTGGTCAAAGGTGATGAAGCAACATTTCAGTCACGTATGGTCACTATTCTTTTGGCAAAAAACATTGCCGAGAATACCGTTTTCGGCTGTGTTGGATCGCATGTTATAAAGGAGAATGGCACAATGCTGTTATGGTCTTCTCATACCCTCCAGTACGTTGGCTGCCTCACCATCCCCAAGGAAAAATTGGACACAGTAACAAAAGTACACAAACTCCAATATCAATCGCAACATCCTCAATGAGTTTATGGATATTATGCAACCGTTCGAGGAAGCAGTGGACAAGACACAAGGCCAGAACATCGTGACAGCCAGCACAATAATTCCAGGCATCAGAGACCTTCGGCATCACCTTTCCAGCTACGATGTCCTGTACAACAGTAGCCTGCTATGAGTCCTGTCCACCAGCGTGGACAAGCGTCTCTCCACCATTGAATACAAGAAGGCGTATAAGCATCCAACAGCCATTGATCCAAGATGCAAACTGCGCTGGTGCAACCAGACAGAGACTTCACAGCTGAAAATCAAGATTTACCTCATCCACACCGTTTTATTCTACACACAGCTCGATATGCGTGAAAGTCGCAGCGACGTGCACCAGGAAAAGCTTCACTAGGATGTAAATGTGGTTATTATCTACACAGAAGTGTGACATCAAGTTGTTCTTGTGAATGATCTTGGCAACTGGAGCTGCACTGACAGAGAACGCAATATGCAATAAGGAGAACGAGGAAGTGATGTAGCTCCTTGAATGTGGACGAATTGAACTCATTCACTTTGTGGTCGATGGTATAAAATGCAGCGGACAAATCAAAAAGCACCTTGATGACAATGACTGGTTGTCCATTGCGAGCAGAATGCAATTCTGCACACATACAAGGGCTGTATCAACAATGTGATTGGACAGGTAGACGGGCACCCCTTCAGATGAGTAGTACTATGCCAGAAACGATAACAACTTCCGTGAATATCGCCACAATCTCATGCGCATGTCTCTGGGAAGCCATTTTGGAATGGGATAAATTTCACGTGATTTCACCGGCGACAACTGCAATTTGGTCCTGACTTCAACCTCAGTGGCAAGACCCAAAACATTTAATTCACATTCTGACGGTGCATTTCCGACGGAGGCATCGACTTTGGCGATTTCAAGATATCTATTTAAAGAAACGCATTTCAAGTGTGTTGAATGAGTCACATTGGCGGAGCGGTGTATCATCATCGGTATGTAGCAGCTTGGCGATGGTCTTGAACAGTGAAAATGGAGTGAATTCAAGAGGTCTGTTCAAAGAAACAACTCTAAGAAATGCATTGTGTGTTGAATGTGTCACATTGGCAGAACGGTGTATCGTCATCGGTGTGTAGCAGCTTGGCGATGGTCTTTAACAGTTCCGTCTGTTCATCAGATGCATCGGCGATTTGACTGTTGTGGAACTGAAGTTTTGCACATGGCATAGATTATGTGACGGCCTGGAGCTGGTGACAGTAAAAAGTATGTAACTGTCCTGCACGATCTTCATCCATTTATGCTCCAACACTTCTGTGATTGTGTGGCAATTGTACCAAAGCGTGTGTAAAAACATAATTGTCATAATTATAAATTTTCGTTTAGTAGTACAGGTCAGCAAATATACATACAATATACATATATCGTTCCAGGAAGTAGGTTATATTTAAGCATAGCTCAATGGAGTGCAGAAATTGCTAATGTGGGACATTGCTATAAAGAATTGATGAAGATCCAGAAGTAATATTGGCCCAGTCAAACCATGTATGGCGATAATCAGCCTAAGACTACACCATGTCGATACATGTCTTAGCCCCAAGACATATAAAAATGTTGATGGTTGGTGCTGCTGTTTCATACTAGTGGCAATTTAACTATAATCGGCAGTGAATGGTTGTGGTGAATTGGATGTTTCTCCACGATTTCTTACCCCATGATAGTAACTACTTATCGCTGCTTTACGTATTGGTTGGGTTCATTTCATGTCGAAAATCGATATTACACCAAAGAAAATCTCATATTCCATTATTCGTACTCAGACTCAAATAATTCCACATGCAGATACCAGTTACCAGACATGGCAACCACATAAAACACCAGAATGCATATCAATAAGTTCTGTTTCAAAGAAAATTCAAAATTAATCTTTAATAATTTGGTTGTGTGTTGGTTGGGTGTAATGATAGCACTCAAATTGTAGATTGATGATTTCACTGACGATGACTGCAACAGTGTCCTGATTTCAGTGTCAGTGGCAAGCTCAAAAGTAATTAATTTACATTCTGGTGGTGCATTTCCAATAGAGGCATCGACTCTATTGACATTCTGATTGAGTGCGAAGCGAATTCAAGAGATCTGTTCTAAGAAACAAATCCAAAATTCGCTGTGCAAGTGTGTTGCATGAGTCACATGCCGAGAACAGTGTATCGCCGTCGGTGTGTAGTAGCTTGGCGATAGTACTGAACAGGTCAATGAAGGTGGTGAACGGCTGTGAGTTAGAGTGGACGTTGTATGGGTGGCGGTCGGTAGATGATAAATAGGCATAGTGTATAGGCGACCATGTGGCAGCGTAATTAATGCTTGATAAACTCGAACCGTGAAGCGACCAAAATTGGGAGTGTTCGATTTTATCATTTATTTAAGGGTGTTATATGCAATTATTCATAATAATAATTACTTGCATAATTATTATGTAACTAACGTTGATATATAAAGTAACACAACATGTTTAGATCACACACTGGTGCTTTGCGTTACCTTACGTAAAATTATTAAGAAATATGTAGGCTATTATATAAAACGTCTGAAGAATACAGTAAAACATATTTTGACAAAAAACAAGTTAAGGGATTGGTACGGATCAGGATCAAATATGTTGATGAATCTTAAACTTTTTTAATAATAGGAACTCCATTATAAGAAAACATGTCAGCCATTGTATTTATCAACTGCCGCTATAATTCTTAAGTTTGATGAGTTGGAATTAATCCATACATGGAATTAATCCATACAAGCAAAGAAACCATTGTGTGATCAGAAGTTCAGAATTACAGGATAAATCTATTTTGTATCACAGCAGCAATACAGTCAATATAAACTATATCAATAAACTACTTACCACAATTCTCTCAAAGATGTCATCTCCTTGATGGAGTCACACAGAGCTTTGGCGGCCGCAGGATCACTGATGTCGTTCTTTGACAATCTGCACAATGTTGTGTGTATTATTATAAATGATAATTACTAATATGGGTTGGTTCAAGCACACACAGGCACGAACGCACGCACGCACTCAATCACGCACGCACGCACTCACTCACTCACACACATATTTGTGTATGTGACTGATAAAAGCAAAGTGCAGGTTACAAAACAAGTTTGAATATACTGTCATGAATCAGGGCCATGAAACGTTACACGTGTGATGGAGACTTCCAACAGGGTGGAATTGATCATAGGTTGGGATTGACCGTTTGTTGGTTTTGAGTAACCTCCCAGCGTTTTGTCATTCATCTATGAGATCAGAGGCTGTTAGCCGTTGATGACCTTACTTGGAAAGTACCATGGATCTAGTTAGAGGCATTTGATAGGTATATATTAATACATCATAGTAGTGTTTAACAGTGAAGAAACGTAAACGCTGTACGCGGGTTGTACGCGGATATATATTTTCATTAACACTTGTTTTCCACAACAAACTACGATTTTGTCTGATACCTTGCCAAATACATCACGTAATCTGGCGTTAGCCATGAAGAAATCTGAATAATCAACTGAACATTGTGAAGAAAAAAGCATTACATAGTTATCACCGCAATAAGGTAGTTCGTAGTGGAAATATAACATAACCGATTTAACACGTCATAGTCGGACACTGAAGGCAACGAACTGCAGGAAACAGTCCTACACAACGTTCCGTTCACAACCAAACGGGTAGCGGGTGCTGGTCAACTCCAAAAAAATGGAAGCATTTTAAAATGGCCTGGGTAAATTACACAAGCTTCGTGCACGAACTATCAACCAGCATAAATACGGGTTGCCACAGTCAACTCGTAACTGTGGGAGCAGGTAATGGACGTACCGGATAAGGGAAACAAAAAGAAATGTCCTGTATGGTAATGGACGCCAGTCAACTTTCCATCAATTGGAAGCATTTCAAAATGGCTTCGGCCAACTACCTTACTACATTAAGTGCAGGCTACGGAAGAACTTGAGGCATTGTCGCTTGTATACCGACTGGGAAACTCGGTGTAGATTAAATAGAGGCACTTGCAGACTACTTCGTTGGAGCGACAAAGGAAAACTACAACCGCCTATCGGGTTATGAATAACCGAATGACGGCATTAAAAAAATCATCGGCAGGCTGGCTGCTACGCACAAATACAGTATTGGACGTTTTTGGCCGTTTCAAAATTAATTATGATCATTATTGGTAGATCAAGTTGTTATTTTCTTAGTTTAATTTTAATATTATACATTAAAATTTCAGATTCATAAAAAGTGTAGCTCATGGAGGTCAATGAATACATTGCAAGTATATCGAGACAAATTCCCCGTTTTATGGATATGTTGTCGGTGTGTGTTCAAACGCACTTTTATGTATGCAACGCATTAAGGGTATAAAATCACAAATATTAGGTAATTAAGGGTATATATTATGCCACGTGAAAATGCGCTTTCTTTTACTACAAAGGGTGGAAATTGAGAGGAGCACGTAATTGCAAACAATAGGGGGCTAATTTATGTATTAGCCAACACGCGCTTACTGCTGATCTCAGCAAACGTTTAAGTTGCGCAGTGAGTCAACACCAGCCAGCCTACGCGGTTCCCTTTGAACTAGACTGCCGTAGCCAATTTCGAGGGAGATTTCAATGATCCATAGAGGAATACCGATAATTGTTAAAAACATGACAGTGATACATCAGAAATTGTAAAGCGAGTAATCCAACAATTTATAAAGCAAGTAACCAATATTTTATTATATTAAAACAGTGCTAGTATAAGAATAATTAACATATTTAAAGTGCTACGGAAATCACTGGAATTCGATTGGTGCACCACATCAAAACGATACATTCCAAAGCAGTGCCTTTCGCCCTGTCACTGAAGAGCATGGAGCCAAAATTAGCTTGGTGCTGAAGTCATGCTGTCAAATATACAAAGAAGCATGGTTCCCTGGAGAAGTGACAAGCAAATCTACTATCAGTACTGACCAGCTGGACGTTACTGGAAATGGTCAAGCCAGAGAGAGAGAGAGAGAGAGAGAGAGAGAGAGAGAGAGAGAGAGAGAGAGAGAGAGAGAGAGAGAGAGAGAGAGAGAGAGAGAGAGAGAGAGAGAGAGAGAGAGAGAGAGAGAGAGAGACAGAGACAGAGACAGAGACAGAGACAGAGATTAAATGGTTAAGGCCCTAGACAAATCTGATGTTGCCAACATATGTGGACATTTCAATATTTCTACGTTTTAGAATATAGCGTTGTAATAATATAGTAATATTAGTGTTCTGCTATGATATATGACTTTAATTATTTGGAACTTTTCCTCGTACATTTTTGTGGAACTCAGATGTTTAAAAAAAAAAAAAGGTTTGGAACTTAAAACCTTTGTCTTTAATATATGTATTTTAGCTATTGCTAAATGGAGGGTCATTTGTAATGTGAGTAACCGTATCGCGAGCAACTGTTTATTTTGATTATTTAGTAAGGACACCTTGATACTTTAAGTTAAATGACGTATGCAGCCATTTTTTGACAGAGACTAAAGAAATATATTACATTCAACAATCGTTGGATTTATTGACTCATTACCCTGATATGACTTTTATTTGTTGGTAATTTAGCCAGTAAATTGTTGTGGACATCTGATATTTAAATAAAGACGTTTCTCATTGAAGACCTCCTATTTGTCTTTGCAAATTATTTTATTTTAGGAACTATTATTTTAGCTATAATTAAACAGTGGACAAATTATATTGCGAGGACGCAGGACACCGTTGAATAAATGACTGCATTGTCCCAGAGAACATTAAAAACATGCAGTTTTTGTATATGGTGATGTTTGATAGTCTTAGAACATATTATATTGTAGTCTGGGATATTGACAACATAGCATTTTTAAAACAATTGAATGGCAAACCAGAAAACGGAAAAAAGCAAGAAACAGACGGACGAGAAGATGACGCGATTACGATGAATTATGCAGCACTTTGGACAACACGTTAATACAATAACAAATACTGGAAACCCAACACTTATTTAGACACTTATAAATAAACAAATTGTTATACTAGATAAAATGTGTTCTTCGCAAGAGAATAAATAATGAGCACCCGCTTGTTGACTAACGCTGACAGAAATTCCGGGGAATACCTGATAATAAAAACTCGTCTAACAAAGTGACAGTCTTAAACGTGTCCTTATTTAAGAAATGGTTCAAAGGCTCTATGCAAAACCCAACAAGTTTAGTTTTATTCATCAAGTTATCTAACAAAAAAGAGTTTACGCACATGTATGATAATGCTGAGCAACTACGTAGTTTAACTAGCCGACATGAAACTGGCCCGCGGCATATAGGAATCCTCAGCATCTCAGACACCCTGTCTGTATCGTCTACGTCGGCGAGTATTATTCAGCAATATTCTTGTTGCCTTTGTCCAGAATTGGCCATTGAAACCTGATTATATCGATAATTGTAGACAGGCCAGAATTGTTGTTATGTTTATCATCATCACGTGGTCACAGTGCATGTTGTGCCACAACATGGTAGAGTGGTAAACTAATGGGTGAGATCCTAGATACGCCACTGAGCGGTCAGGCAGAGAGCTGTCAGCAGAGACACTCGAGGCGGAATATATTTTTTGGTTTGTGATATCTTAGCAACCAAATTTTATACATACATCAATGTATTCATGACAAACACACTAACTAAATTTCAAAGAGAACATGATAGTATATGGTTTTAAAAGTTATATTGACCTGTTTAGCTGGTCTCCCGAAAGTCTTCAGGAAAAATAGATCATGCGGTTCATTGCTAATTACTTTATTGTTACAATTAATACATCACAATTGCTGTGTAACATCAAATAATAGTCCCTTATACGTTAGCATGTTAAAATTAAACAAAACTAGTATGATTAATTAAATAATGTCCAATAACTATCAGTAGACATGCTACAAGTCTCCCGATAGTCAACATGCTCCCGATAACCGCGAAAAGGTCCTCCAATAACCGCATTATTATGAAAATATATATATACATATATATATATATATATATATATATATATATATATATATATATATATATATATATATATATATATATATATATATATATATATATATATATGGGTGTATGTGAGTGATAAAAGCAAAGTGCAGGTTACATTACATTTATTTGATTCATTTGTGTCAAACCTCTACAATCTAGCTGAACCATGCCATTTCAAAGATATGGAAGGCAGCCTGCAACGAGACACTTTTGTGCTGGGAGTCAACAAAGCGATCAGGAAGAGATTTCTGGCAGCAGACGAACAACCAAAGAGATCATGCATTCGCATCTGATTAGGTGTGCGTGCGTGCGTTCGTGCATGCGAGCGTGCGTGCGTGCGTGCGTGCGTGCGTGCGTGCGTGCGTGCGCGTGTGTGTGTATTATTTATAAGTATTTTGCAGTTACAATTTTTTTCAAAACTGTTCCAAGTCATGAAAATCAACAAATTTGCACAATTGTTTTGTTGACGAGATTACGAACACTGTTTTTGTTGAAGGTGAATATATACAACACAAACTCACGTAAGTATTTCGACTTTTGGACAGGTCTGTAAGGCATCTGCCATGGAGATCATGGGTTTAGCTGCAATTCTGCAGCCTTGTAAGCTGCAAAGAAGCAATGTAGATAAACGGCTCAATGTGTAACAATGACACACTTATTATAGTCAACAAAGAATTATATATAGAATATCAGCTCACTATTAAAATATAATATCATTTAAATAAAGCTAACATAGCGGCAATGCTAACAAAAACACTGTTAACACTCAGGGTGTGAAACAGTTATTATGAATTAAAGATATGTGTACAAAATACAGAAATGGAATATCAGCTCACTTTTAAAATGTAACATAATTGATGTAAAACATAGCAAATGCTAACAAAACATTTTTGTACAACTTAAGAGTGCTGAGATTGTTAATACTCAAGGTATGACATTCTTATTAGGGAAAAAATGCTTGCTAATCATATAAAAATGGCCCACTTTGTGCAAGCATGTGGAAGAGTGGCAACCAGACTGATCCGACTGGTGATGCGAGTACCACAGACTACTGTTCGGACGAGACTGAAAACTGCTTGGAGCCTGACTTGTGCCGGAATACCTCAAAGCCACTGCTACGGACGACGAGCGTGGGAGCGACGTCAACAGATGATGAGACAGACAGTGCATGGAGCCTGGACAGTGATGACATCTAACGCAATCATTAGAACAATAAGTGTAGTAATAATTATATTTTCTTAATGAATATATAATTGGACAATGAACAATGACTGTACACATTGTTGAGTTCTTTGTTTAGCTATATAGAAACAAAGTTCTTCAATGGATAGCCTTTGAGCAACATCACACTGAACTGTGTTGTATGATAGTAGTATTGGCTTTGTTCAAACTTGTGGGTTTTTGGGTTTGTTATTTCCATTGCTGGAATGAACAAGATAGTGTTCAGTGATTTCGTAGTATTATTATATTTGTGCAAACCAAATTCGTGATGCCATCCACAATAACATCCATGTGGCCACCCAATTCCGCATTCTCTGCAGCCGTTGTACTTGTTTGTGAGGCAGTCAGTGTATGATTTAATTTCGACTTGACAGTGTCAAGCTAAAAAGGTGTTAATTTACATTCTGGTGTTGCGTTTCCAATGGAGACACTGTTGACATTCTCAGGGAGTAGGCAGCGAATTCGAGACATCTGTTCAAAGAAACAATTTAAAAAACGCATTGCAAGTGTGTTACATGGCGGGAGCGGTGAATTGTCATCAGTGTGTTGAACAGTTCCTTCCGGTCACCAGGTGCATCGGCGATTTGACTTGTATGGTATTAAAGTTTTCCAAATCGAATTGATGATGTAACGTGCTGGTGCTGGTGGCATTTACACTCCACCTGGCATATTGCACACTTCTGCAATTTTATGTTAATTGTACCAGAGCATGTGGAATCGGGCAATCACTGCAAGCATTTTTATCGGCACGTGTTTGTCGATGATGGCACCCACGTTTTTATTGTACCTCTAGATAACACAGTTCATGTCACCCGATAGAGACTCTGACAACCGATCGGATGTCTTCACATGTTGCAGGGGCACTGATATGTTTATTGCTCCAAATGTCAGGTGGCTTGGCAAGTTGCAAAATGCAGTGAATCGCCGAGTGGTCAGATATGTGTGGAATGTCCACTCTTATATTTCTCAAAGACGAGATAGATTCGATCTCTTTGTAATAATAATCTGCTTGCGTAGAAGCTAGAGTTCGACAATGTCCATCACGAAGCTTGGCATAACTTAACTGGCGGTCATCGGTTCTGCTGCGTCGTCGGCGGAGTTCACAGTGACGGACCTCAAGTTTCAACTCAACTCAAGTTGCTGACCCCACTATGGAGTAGGCGGGCGTTCTGTGAATGTACACTACACAAGTGGTGCGTTATGGTGGATAAGGCAGGACAGCTATGGTTGCGTAGTCCACCTACATCACTGAGAGATCGGGTGATGGGCTCACACACAGAGAGATATGTTGTGATGTTGGATTGGTCGATTACAGGATATAACTGTGGGTGGTCTTCTTCCGAAGCGGGCATAGATTGGTGATGATCACAAAGAACACCAAGGTGATAGGAGACAACATCGTCAACGAATTTGCATGTAATAAGATTTAACAAGATTTAACAAGATTTGCCATCCAAGCCAAAGGCCCAGATGGCAAGTGGACAAGGAAGCCATTGGCTTATCTAGAGTCCAACAATGTTCATCTACTTATAGCCCGCCCTCCTGAGATATGTGTCAACCTTGTTTTTAAACATATTCACGCTGCTAGCAGTTACACAATCTGTAGACAATTTGTTCCATTCATTTATTGTCCTCTGTGAGAACGAGTGCTTCCTGATGTCCAATCTACATTGATCCTTTACTAATTTTACCTCATGTCCTCTAGTTCTGCTATCCTTCTTGAGTGAGAAAAACATATTTCTATCAATATTTTCATACCCATTCAATATCTTAAAAACTTCAATCTGATCTCCTCTTAACCTCCTTGTCTCTAGAGTTGTTAAACCACATTCTTTCAGGCGTTCTTCATAACTAAGGTCTCTCAGTTCTGGAATCATTTTAGTTGCTCTCCTTTGTATGCGTTCAAGCGTATCTATATCCTTCTTACGATATGGTCTCCATGCTTGTATACAGTATACAGTCCTTTTCTTTTACAGTAGTACCCAGAACAGTATCTCCCATTTTATAGTTTACATTCAAGTTCCTATGTCCTGTATGTAGGCATTTACATTTCCCAAAATTGAACAACATCTACCATTTCTCAAACCATTTCACTAATCTGTCTAGATCGTTTTGTAAATGTTGTTTATCACCATCAGTATTAACCTTTCTAAACAGTTTTGTGTCATCCGCAAATTTCAGTACGTTACTTGTTATACTGTCGTCCAAGTCATTGATATAAATTAAGAATAATATAGGTCCTAATACTGATCCTTGAGGTACCCCACTCAATACCGATTTCCAATTTGAAACTTCTCCATCTACTACAACTCGTTGTCTTCTGTCAGTCAGCCATTGTTCTATCCAGCCAGTTATGCTATCCCCGATACCATGGGCTTTTAATTTAAGTAGTAATCTTTGATGTGGCACTTTGTCAAAAGCTTTCTGAAAATCTAAGTAGATAATATCTACTGGCGATCCCACGTCTATCCACTTAGTGATTTCTTCCAAAAAACATAACAGATTTGTTAAGCATGACCTCGCTTTAAGGAATCCATGTTGAGATGAATTTAATAATTTATGCTTAACGAGGAATTCCACCATATGGTCTTTAATTAACCTTTCTAATAATTTACAAATCACTGACGTTAAACTCACTGGTCTGTAATTCTCTGACTTATTTCTCGAACCCTTTTTAAATAATGGTATGATGTTTGCTTCTTTCCATTCAAACGGAACAACTCCCTCTTTTAATGACAAGTTGAATACTCTTGCAAGTCGTATACTGATTTGTTCTACTGTTTCCATTAGTAATTTTGGAGGAATCCCATCCACTCCCGGTGATTTGTTATCTTTCATTGCCTTTATTTTCTTAGCTACCAATTCTGGCGTTACAACTAACGGACCTAAATAGTCAGATTTAGCCCCCTGAAATTTAGCATCAGCAACTGGTAATGAACTGATATCTTCTTTGGTAAACACTGAACTGAAGTAACCATTTAGGTCTTCCGCCATTAAAAACCCGTGATATTATATTTCCAGCACTGTCTTCTAGAGGTCCAACCTTATCTTGTACGTTTTGTTTACTCCTGACATATGCATAAACACTCTTGCTGTCATTTTTTATGTTACATGCTAGTTTTTGCTCATAGCTTCTTTTAGATTGTCCGATTTCAGTTGTAGCTGCATTAAGTGCCTCTTTGTATTTTGCATAGTCTTCGTCCTTTCTGGTACGCCTATAAACCCTCCACATAGTTTGTTTTAGCATTATTTGTCTAATAGCCTCTTTTGACAAGTGTTTCTTTCTACACCGTTTTCCTTGTTTTTGGAAGGGAACAAAAACAAGGAAAACGGTGTAGAAAGAAACACTTGTCAAAAGAGGCTATTAGAAAAATAATGCTAAAACAAACTATGTGGAGGGTTTATAGGCGTACCAGAAAGGACGAAGAAGTGATTGGCGGTGATAATACGATCAAGCAAGATCAAGTAAGATCAAGCACAGGTTGTCCATCACGTCGGTGACGTTGTGTAGAAATACGCGACAATTAACAGCTGCACAGGCAGACGACTTTGACCTTTGGCTTCGTCTTGGCCATTTTGTGTGCACAGTTGGTGCTGCCCTAATCAGCAGGCATGTGTTGTAATACGGGTAGTCTTTACTGGGGCAGGTTTCAAGGCAAGGTTATTTAACATGCACTTCCGGCTAACATATTTCAAATACAGTAAAGTACGTTTCTTTTAAATTACAAATAAATGGATAAACAGGGCACACACAAAATTATCAACAGGTCCTCAGGGAAATCCCTGCATAATTAAAATAACCCACAGTATCCAGGTGCCAGCACAAAGTCGAATACCTGTGACTAGGACTATCTGGTGGACAGGTTCTGTTATTGTTACGCGTATGTGCTACTTAAAACTTAAGTTAAGCAAACGTTTTTGAAAACAAGGTTTGTGGAAATAAGTCATCACAGTCGTGAAAACGACATCCTATTAAGTGTATAACATTATCGCACGGCCACTCTATGTGTACATTGTACAATCATTAACATTAACAAAATGATGTTGGTGTGATCACATGCCATAGCTGTCAAAGCAATTACACTGATTGAGTGTGTGTGTTGTTCTACAATATAGATATGCTTGAACGCATACAAAGGAGATCAACTAAAATTATTCCAGAACTGAGAGACCTTAGTTATGAAGAACGCCTGAAAGAATGTGGTTTAACAACTCTAGAGACAAGGAGGTTAAGAGGAGATCAGATTGAAGTTTTTAAGATATTGAATGGGTATGAAAATATTGATAGAAATATGTTTTTCTCACTCAAGAAGGATAGCAGAACTAGAGGACATGAGGTAAAATTAGTAAAGGATCAATGTAGATTGGACATCAGGAAGCACTCGTTCTCACAGAGGACAATAAATGAATGGAACAAATTGTCTACAGATTGTGTAACTGCTAGCAGCGTGAATATGTTTAAAAACAAGGTTGACCCATATCTCAGGAGGGCGGGTTATAAGTAGATGAACATTGTTGGACTCTCGACAAGCCAATGGCTTCCTTGTCCACTTGCCATTGGATGGCAAATCTTATTAAATCTTGTTAAATCTTGTTACTA
Source organism: Lamellibrachia columna (assembly GCA_963662155.1). Classification (NCBI taxonomy): domain Eukaryota; kingdom Metazoa; phylum Annelida; class Polychaeta; order Sabellida; family Siboglinidae; genus Lamellibrachia; species Lamellibrachia columna. The sequence goes on from OY759275.1 coordinate 10,568,527, forward strand.
TCTGAGCACTACATTTGATGTTGATGTATGATGCAACAGGCAATGCAATGTGGATTTCAATTGCCAACTACTTCACACTTGTGGCCATATGGGGCGTCCTACCGATTGGTAGCGGACTGCTCAATAATGCTGCGTTCCAGATCATCGGGAAACAATCGAAGGCGCAGGGGCGGGCCAAGAAAAGACTGAGAAGAGCGCTTCAGGCAGTGCACCTGGTGAACCAGCGTGTGAGGCCGGAACCCTGATGCACCAAATCTGGAGGTACTCGTGGCCACCATGCTGGCGAAGATGGAATAAAAGTTTGAGGCGTTTCATCGAGAGCAGTTGATTCCCGTTCCCCCTGTCACTGGCCCGTCTTCCCATCCAGATGAACAGCAGCCTGCCGCTGACGTTCAACCTGCACCAGGCAAACAGGTGCGGCAGTGAGAAGGGAAGCGTGAATGTCACACGCCATCGTCTGAATGGGCGTTGAATTCCTCCGACTCTGAGTTCACTGGCAGCGACTTCCCTACTGAGCAGTTTGATAGATGCACCCACAAGAAGCGAAGAGCTTGAGACCATTAACATCAGGTACCACCACTTTCGACATGGGTTGGGCACAACTGGGGGATGAAATCGCATATAGGTGCTCAAAATGTATATGTACAAATGAATACTTTGACCCCAGGAGGACCTGACCTCTCCCACCACAGAGAGGAAGTGGACAGTCGTCCTTGTAGATCGGATAGGGGAATGGCTCCACCTCTGACTTATGCAGCCACAAGGACCAAAAAAGTACCCTGAGGAAGGTTGGGCATGTTTGGTTAGAGTACGTCTACTGTTTCCTTGTCAGGATGGAGAGGATCGATGCACCTTGGTATGTATTTAACTACCCTGTCTAGACCAGCGATTAAGTGAAATGTAAAGCTAAAGCAGTGAACACATCTATGTTATCCCAGCCCTTTCGTGACTATACTTCCAGAAGCACTCGCCCCCGCCGCTCCCGCTTCTGATTTTCCTCTAACAATGATGATGATAACAAAGCAAATGTACAAAGAGGGACTACTGACACACGCGTGGGTGTTCCTTCTGCAAAAAGGAGGGCTACATTTGGCGCGTTTGTGAATCCAAACTGGCTTACAGCAAGACATACTGCACAGTCACCCCTAAAATAATATGAATTTTCCACACGGGTCAGCGACGATGCACTGATTTAGTCTCCAGCAACATTGACCGGTCATGTTGTACCACCGGTTGAAAAAAATCAAGATTTAACCAAAAAAAATCAAAAAAATCGGATTTATTTGATTTAAATCGGAATTTTTTTATTTATTTGATTTTTTGGAAATCTGGCATACACAATGTCATAAAATATTTTACTATCAGGCTATCTGGTGTCAATACAGCTACACAAGTGTGCGCACTTTTTGCTTTTGTATTAAAAAACACACAAAACTTTGTTGATCTTGATGCTTGTAAACAATTATTTGTGTTAAATTCATATAAATCAGCGATTAAAAAAACCGGAAGTAAAAAAAAATCATAAATCAATGATTTTTTTTTTTGGAGCGATTTAAATCATGATTTAAATTAATGATTTAAATCAAATGATTTAAATCAAACAACCCTGACCACTGCCTGTAAAAACCTAATGTTTTATAACTGCTGTTGCAGGACTATGACTATGATAAGAAGCTAACCAACACTTTAGTTGCAGGTTTCACTGATGATCTTCCACTATTCCGTCTGTTCCACCTAAACATGGCTGTTAAAATCATAAGTCAATCACAGATAACGTAGCCACAGTGCAGTAGAAGCTGAGTAAAGACAATGCTAAACGATGGATTGCAGGCCCCTTTACATCATATCCCTTTCCAAACATGGTGTACTCCCCATTAGGCTTAGTCCAAAGAAAGAGAAAGGCGAATTTCTATTCATGCATGACCTTATTTTTCCCAAAGCCAATTCAGTTAAGTTACAAATACTTCCAGAATTCCCATATATTACATCATTTGATGTGTTGTGTCTTACAACAGATGCAAGTGGAGCTGTCATAGGTGACTCGTGGTTGCAGGGTAATTTCTCCCCCTTCCTGGGACTCCACACACATTTCAATCAACGAGATCCTACAAATCGTATTTGCCGTCATTAACTGGGGGCCATTATGGATTAATCGAGGTCTTTTTCAGACAATACACCAGTTGTGGCTGTGATCAGCAGTCAAACTACAGGGAACAACAGCTGATGTTTTTAGTTCGCAAACTGGTTGTTGCATGTTTCTTATAATATCTATTTCCGTGCAAAGCACATTCCGTGTAAGATCAACGTTATTGCGGAACTTTTCTCGCAGTTACAGGTGAACATGCAGCATGTGTTGGCCAGCCCAGCCTAAAGGAACTTCTAGCACTGATTCCCACTCACTGGCTACCCTGGCACATAGTACACTAAATACCATGGATGTTGCCTTTGCCCGAGTAGTGGCAGATGCTATGAGAGCAACTGGACAAGGTAAAATTAGTGCAGCGGCACTACCTGCCTGCCTTCCCAAACACAGCTTTTGTGCAGCACCTCAAGAATGAAGGGAAGGCAACGAGCACTATTAAGACTTTCATGTCCGCAATCTCTGAAAGGCAATTGATTGCTTGGTTGTAAAGACTGTCAATGGAGTGGCGTGTTCACGTCCTCAGATTGACCAGCGCAAGCCTCTTTAATATCGTGATTTGTCCGTGAAGTGTTCTTCCTACACTATCACATTGCTTCGCACAATGTTCAGTCTGTTCTTTGGTTTTCTAAGGGTAGGTGAGGTAACGGCTAGACCTTCATGTCCACAATCTCTGAAAGGCATAATGCATACCCCACAGTTGATTGCTTGGTTCTCAGATTGACCAGCGCTAGCCTCTTTAATAACGTTATCTGTCCAAATGTCAAACTCGGGGGGGGGGTAATGGGTGGATTTATATTTCTCGATCTAAGGCATAGAACTACAGTAAATTGTTTTAGCTGGTAGTAGAAGCCAGCTTCTGTCTTGTGATACAGTACTTGTTTTAGCTGCTTCATGCTGGTAAATCGCAAGCTTGATGCCTCGCAAACTTGGTCTCCTGGTTAGCCCGGTACGCTGCGATGTCAATATCAGAACTACCAATAAGCATAGCTCGTCAGGCAGATCAGTTTTGAGCAACGGTTTGTCAGTGCAGGTCCAATTTTCTTATAATCCGACAAAACATTAGCAAGGCCAGTTAGGCCACCAGTGCACTGCTGCACTGTGGTCTGACTTCTACCTTACGAAGTATGACAAACTGTTGACTCTCATAGAATGAAACATCACTGTTAATGCCTCTTAGTGGAATTCATAAAATTAACTAATGCACTTATGTTGCACTTTGAAAATGCAGATATTGTAGTTTTTCAGGGGCCAGCCAGATCCCAGGCATATATTCGAAACTATTGGGGTTCCGGCAGTGAATCTAAGGCCCACGAACACTCGCTCAATTCGAACCCTGTTAACAAATATGTTATTTTTTTGGAAGACATCACTAAGTGGATAGATCACTAGTAGACATTATCTATTTAGATATTCAGAAAGCTTTCAACAAAGTGTCACATCAAAGATTTCTACTTAAGTTAAAAACCCATGGTATCGGGGATGACATAATCGACTGAATAGAAAAATGGCTGACTGGCAGAAGACACCAGACAGAATTGAAAAAATTCCTTGATTGTGTTGTATGCAGCACACTTTAAATACTCCTTCCTTACATATTGTGCTCTATCAATACAACAGTCATATTATTTGGCTAGTCAACGGAATCTTTCAAAAATGTTCAGGTAGCTCAGATAATCTAACTCACAATAGTGTTTTGATCCTAAAACAAACATGATATAACCTGGGCAAGTGAGGTTTATTTGTAGCTGCAACCAAAATATGCACAAAACCACCAACTAAGATCATATAAAAATACTGCTACCTTCTACAAAAATATCAAGACATATTTAAAAAAAAATGCATTTGCACCCAAGAGCCTCAACGGTCCCAAGCTTTGATAACTTTTCCACGTCCCTGTTCATTATATTATGCTTAAATTTGGTTTATTGCACCTCTGAGCTCGGGTACAAGAGGATTTAAAGATGTTGTTATTATTAACTTATGTAGTATTATTATATTGTTATTATCTGCATTTTATATATATATATATATATATCACGGCTACGTTGTACAAGTTCGTCACAACCGGCTGATTGAGACTAGTCATATGACATTCAAAGTACTGAAAAGCTTGGCTGATTAATTGGTTGTTAACATTCAATTATGGGCAATTTTTGTCTAAAAAATGCATTTTTGTCCCAAAATGTGGTTACGTACCTATGTCAATAATCATTACATTTCAGGGTGTAATCAGTATGTTACAACTTGTCAACCATTACAGATTTTTCAACAAGATTGACCTCATCCACACCGTTTTATTCCACACACAGCCTGGAACCTTTGCTAAGCCATATGCAATAAGGAGAACGAGGAAGTGATGTAGCGCCTTGAATGTGGACGAATTGAACTCTGTCATTCACTTTGTGGTCGATGGTATCAAATGCAGCGAACAAATCAAAAAGCACATCGATGACAATGACTGATTGTCCATTGCGAGCAGAATGCAATTCTGCATACATACAAGGGCTGTATCAACAATGCGATTGGACAGGTAGACGGACATCCCTTCAGATGAGTAGTCAGTATGCCAGAAACGATAACGACTGCCGTGAATATAGCCACAATCTCATGCGCATGTTTCTGGGAAGCCATTTTGGAATGGGATAAATTTCACGTGATTTCACCGGCGACGACTGCAATTTGGTCCTGATTTCAACCTCACTGGCAAGACCCAAAACATTTAATTCACATTCTGACGGTGCATTTCCGACGGAGGCATCGACATTGGCGATTTCAAGATATCTATTTAAAGAAACGCATTTCAAGTGTGTTGAATGAGTCACATTGGCGGAGCGGTGTATCATCATCGGTATGTAGCAGCTTGGCGATGGTCTTGAACAGTGAAAACGGAGTGAATTCAAGAGGTCTGTTCAAAGAAACAACTCCAAGAAATGCAATGTAAGTGTGTTGAATGAGTCACATTGGCAGAGTGGTGTATCATCATCGGTGTGTAGCAGCTTGGCGATGGTCTTGAACAGTTCCGTCTGTTCACCAGATGGATCGGCGATTTGACTGTCGTGAAACTGAAGTGTTGTACATTGCATAGATTATGTGACGGCCTGGAGCTGGTGGCAATAAAAGTATGTAACTCTCCTGAACGATCTTCATCCATTTACGCTCCAACGCTTTTGTGATTGTGTGGCAATTGTACCAAAGCGAGTGTAAAAACATAATTGTCATAATTATACATTTTCGTTTAGTAGTACAGATCAGCAAATAGTTACGCATGTAGCTAAAATATGTTATACAATATATATCATTCCAGGAAGTAGGTTATCTCTAAGCGTAGCTGAATGAAGTGCAGAAATTGCTAATGTGGGACATTGCTACACATAATTGATGAAGATCCAGAAGTAATAGTGGCCCAGTCAAACCATGAATGGCGATAATCAGCCTAAGACTATGGCACGTCGACACATGTCTTGGCCCCAAGACATACACAAATGTTGATGGTTGGTGCTGCTGTTTCATACTAGTGGCAATTTAACTATAATCGGCAGTGAATGGTTGTGGTGAATTGGATGTTTCTCCACGATTTCTTTCCCCAGGATAGTAACTACTTATCACTGCTTTACGTATTGGTTGGGTTCATTTCATGTCGAAAATCTATATTAGACCAAAGAAAATCTCATATTCCATTGTTCGTACACCGAAACAAATAATTCCACATACAGGTACCAGTTACCAGACATGGCAACCATATAAAAAACACCAGAATGCATATCAGTAAGTTCTGTTTCAAAGAAAATTCTTATTTAATCTTTAAGAATTTAGTTGTGTGTTGGTTGGGTGTAATGACAGCACTCAAATTGTATATTGGTAATTTCACTGAAGATGACTGCAACAGTGTCCTGATTTCAGTGTCAGCGGCAAGCTCAAACGTAATTAATTCACATTCTGGTGGTGCATTTCTAATGGAGGCATCGACTCTATTGACATTCTGACTGAGTGCGAAGCGAATTCAAGAGATCTGTTCTAAGAAACAAATCCAAAATCCGCTGTGCAAGTGTGTTGCATGAGTCACATGCCGGGAACAGTGTATCGCCGTCGGTGTGTAGCAGCTTGGCGATAGTACTGAACAGGTCAATGAAGGTGGTGAACGGCTGTGAGTTAGAGTGGACGTTGTATGGGTGGCGGTCGGTAGATGATAAATAGGCATAGTGTATAGGCGACCATGTGGCAGCGTAATTAATGCTTGATAAACTCGAACCGTGAAGCGACCAAAATTGGGAGTGTTCGATTTTATCATTTATTTAAGGGTGTTATATGCAATTATTCATAATAATAATTACTTGCATAATTATTATGTAACTAACGTTGATATATAAAGTAACACAACATGTTTAGATCACACACTGGTGCTTTACGTTACCTTACGTAAAAATTATTAAGAAATATGTAGGCTATTATATAAAACGTCTGAAGAATACAGTAAAACATATTTTGACAAAAATCAAGTTAAGGGATTGGTACGGATCAGGATCAAATATGTTGATGAATCTTAAACTTTTTTAATAATAGGAACTCCATTATAAGCAAACATGTCAGCCATTGTATTTATCAACTGCCGCTATAATTCTTAAGTTTGATGAGTTGGAATTAATCCATACATGGAATTAATCCATACAAGCAAAGAAACCATTGTGTGATCAGAAGTTCAGAATTACAGGATAAATCTATTTTGTATCACAGCAGCAATACAGTAAATATAAACTATATCAACAAACTACTTACCGCAATTCTCTCAAAGATGTCATCTCCTTGATGGAGTCACACAGAGCTTTGGCGGCCGCAGGATCACTGACGTCGTTCTCTGACAATCTGCACAATGTTGTGTGTATTATTATAAAATGATAATTACTAATATGGGTTGGTTCAAGCACACACAGGCACGAACGCACGCACGCACTCAATCACGCACGCACGCACGCACGCACGCACACACACACATATTTGTGTATGTGAGTGATAAAAGCAAAGTGCAGGTTACAAAACAAGTTTGAATATACTGTAATGAATCAGGGCCATGAAACGTTACACGTGTGATGGAGACTTCCAACAGGGTGGAATTTATCATAGGTTGGGATTGACCGTTTGTTGGTTTTGAGTAACCTCCCAGCGTTTTGTCATTTATCTATGAGATCAGAGGCTATTAGCCGTTGATGACCTTACTTGGAAAGTACCATGGATCTAGTTAGAGGCATTTGATAGGTATATATTAATACATCACAGTAGTGTTTAACAGTGAAGAAACGTAAACGCTGTACGCGGGTTGTACGCGGATATATATTTTCATTAACATTTGTTTTCCACAACAAACTACGATTTTGTCTGATACCAAATACATCACGTAATCTGGCGTTAGCAGTGAAGAAATCTGAATACTCAACTGAACATTGTGAAGAAAAAAGCATTACATAGTTATCACCGCAATAAGGTAGTTCGTAGTGGAAATATAACATAACCGATTTAACACGTCATAGTCGGACACTGAAGGCAATGAACTGCAGGAAACAGTCCTACACAACGTTCCGTTCACAACCAAACGGGTAGCGGGTGCTGGTCAACTCCAAAAAAAATGGAAGCATTTTAAAATGGCCTGGGTAAATTACACAAGTTTCGTGCACGAACTATCAACCAGCATAAATACGGGTTGCCACAGTCAACTCGTAAGTGTGGGAGCAGGTAATGGACGTACCGGATAAGGGAAACAAAAAGAAATGTTCTGTATGGTAATGGACGCCAGTCAACTTTCCATCAATTGGAAGCATTTCAAAATGGCTTCGGCCAACTACCTTACTACATTAAGTGCAGGCTACGGAGGAACTTGAGGCATTGTCGCTCGTATACCGACTGGTAAACTCGGCACTTGCAGACTACTTCGTTGCAGCGACAAAGGAAAACTACAACCGCCTATCGGGTTATGAATAACCCAATGACGGCATTAAACAAATAATCGGCAGGCTGGCTGCTACGCACAAATACAGTATTGGACGTTTTTGGCCGTTTCAAAATTAATTATGATCATTATTGGTAGATCAAGTTGTTATTTTCTTAGTTTAATTTTAATATTATACATTAAAATTTCAGATTCATAAAAAGTGTAGCTCATGGAAGTCAATGAATACATTGCAAGTATATCGAGGCAAATTCCCCGTTTTATGGATATGTTATCGGTGTGTGTTCAAACGCACTTTAATGTATGCAACGCATTAAGGGTATAAAATCACAAATATTAGGTAATTAAGGGTATATATTATGCCATGTGAAAATGCGCTTTCTTTTACTACAAAGGGTGGAAATTGAGAGGAGCACGTAATTGCAAACAATAGGGGGCTAATTTATGTAATAGCCAACACGCGCTTACTGCTGATCTCGGCAAACGTTTAAGTTGCGCAGTGAGTCAACACCAGCCAGCCTACGCGGTTCCCTTTGAACTAGACTGCCGTAGCCAATTTCGAGGGAGATTTCAATGATCCATAGAGGAATACCGATAATTGTTAAAACATGACAGTGATACATCAGAAATTGTAGGGAGGGAGGGAGGGAGGGAGGGAGATTAAATGGTTAAGGCCCTAGACAAATCTGATGTTGCCAACATATGTGGACATTTCAATATTTCTACTACGTTTTAGAATATAGCGTTGTAATAATATAGTAATATTAGTGTTCTGCTATGATATATGACTTTAATTAGTTGGAACTTTTCCTCGTACATTTTTGTGGAACTCAGTTTTTTTTTCTTAAAAAAAGGTTTTGAACTTAAAACCTTTGTCTTTAATATATGTATTTTAGCTATTGCTAAATGGAGGGCAATTTGTAATGTGAGTAACCGTATCGCGAGCAACTGATTATTTTGATTATTTAGTAAGGACACCTCGATACTTTAAGTTAAATGACGTATGCAGCCATTTTTTGACAGAGACTAAAGAAATATATTACATTCAACAATCGTTGGATTTATTGACTCATTACCCTGATATGACTTTTATTTGTTGGTAATTTAGCCAGTAAATTGTTGTGGACATCTGATATTTAAATAAAGACGTTTCTCATTGAAGACCTCCTATTTGTCTTTGCAAATTATTTTATTTTAGGAACTATTATTTTAGCTATAATTAAACAGTGGACAAATTATATTGCGAGGACGCAGGACACCGTTGAATAAATGACTGCATTGTCCCAGAGAACATTAAAAACATGCAGTTTTTGTATATGGTGATGTTTGATAGTCTTAGAACATATTATATTGTAGTCTAGGATATTGACAACATAGCATTTTTAAAACAATTGAATGGCCAACCAGAAAACGGAAAAAAGCAAGAAACAGACGGACGAGAAGATGACGCGATTACAATGAATTATGCAGCACTTTGGACAACACGTTAATACAATAACAAATACTGGAAACCCAACACTTATTTAGACACTTATAAATAAACAAATTGTTATACTAGATAAAATGTGTTCTTCGCAAGAGAGTAAATAATGAGCACCCGCTTGTTGACTAACGCTGACAGAAATTCCGGGGAATACCTGATAATAAAAACTCGTCTAACAAAGTGACAGTCTTAAACGTGTCCTTATTTAAGAAATGGTTCAAAGGCTCTATGCAAAACCCAACAAGTTTAGTTTTATTCATCAAGTTATCTAACAAAAAAGAGTTTACGCACATGTATGATAATGCTGAGCAACTACGTAGTTTAACTAGCCCACGGCATATAGGAATCCTCAGCATCTCAGACACCCTGTCTGTATCGTCTACGTCGGCGAGTATTATTCAGCAATATTCTTGTTGCCTTTGTCCAGAATTGGCCATTGAAACCTGATTATATCGATAATTGTAGACAGGCCAGAATTGTTGTTATGTTTATCATCATCACGTGGTCACAGTGCATGTTGTGCCACAACATGGTAGAGTGGTAAACTAATGGGTGAGATCCTAGATACGCCACTGAGCGGTCAGGCAGAGAGCTGTCAGCAGAGACACTCGAGGCGGAATATATTTTTTGGTTTGTGATATCTTAGCAACCAAATTTTATACATACATCAATGTATTCATGACAAACACACTAACTAAATTTCAAAGAGAACATGATAGTATATGGTTTTAAAAGTTATATTGCCCTGTTTAGCTGGTCTCCCGAAAGTCTTCAGGAAAAATAGATCATGCGGTTCATTGCTAATTAGTTTATTGTTACAATTAATACATCACAATTGCTGTGTAACATCAAATAATAGTCCCTTATACGTTAGCATGTTAAAATTAAACAAAACTAGTATGATTAATTAAATAATGTCCAATAACTATCAGTAGACATGCTACAAGTCTCCCGATAGTCAACATGCTCCCGATAACCGCGAAAAGGTCCTCCAATAACCGCATTATTATGGAAATATATATATATATATATATATATATATATATATATATATATATATATATATATATATATATGGGTGTATGTGAGTGATAAAAGCAAAGTGCAGGTTACATTACGTTTATTTGATTCGTTTGTGTCAAACCTCTACAATCTAGCTGAACCATGCCATTTCAAAGATATGGAAGGCAGCCTGCAACGAGACACTTTTGTGCTGGGAGTCAACAAAGCGATCAGGAAGAGATTTCTGGCAGCAGACGAACAACCAAAGAGATCATGCATTCGCATCTGATTAGGTGTGCGTGCGTTCGTGCGTGCATGCGTGCGTGCGTGCGTGCGTGCGTGCGTGCGTGCGTGCGTGCGTGCGTGCGTGCGTGCGTGCGTGTGTATTATTTATCAGTATTTTGCAGTTACAATTTTTTTCAAAACTGTTCCAAGTCATGAAAATCAACAAATTTGCACAATTGTTTGTTGACGAGATTACGAACACTGTTTTTGTTGAAGGTGAATATATACAACACAAACTCACGTAAGTATTTCGACTTTTGGACAGGTCTGTAAGGCATCTGCCATGGAGATCATGGGTTTAGCTGCAATTCTGCAGCCTTGTAAGCTGCAAAGAAGCAATGTAGATAAATGGCTCAATGTGTAACAATGACACACTTATTATAGTCAACAAAGAATTATATATAGAATATCAGCTCACTATTAAAATATAATATCATTTAAATAAAGCTAACATAGCGGCAATGCTAACAAAAACACTGTTAACACTCAGGGTGTGAAACAGTTATTATGAATTAAAGATATGTGTACAAAATACAGAAATGGAATATCAGCTCACTTTTAAAATGTAACATAATTGATGTAAAACATAGCAAATGCTAACAAAACATTTTTGTACGACTTAAGAGTGCTGATATTGTTAATACTCAAGGTATGACATTCTTATTAGGGAAAAAATACTTGCTAATCATATCAAAATGGCCCACTTTGTGCAAGCATGTGGAAGAGGGGCAACCAGACTGATCCGACTGGTGAGGCGAGTACCACCGACTACTGTTGGAACGAGGCTGAAAACTGCTTGGAGCCTGACTTGTGCCGGAATACCTCAAAGCCACTGCTACGGACGACGAACGTGGGAGCGATGTCAACAGATGATGAGTCAGACAATGCATGGAGCCTGGACAGTGATGACATCTAATGCAATCATTAGAACAATAAGTGTAATAATAATTCTATTTTCTTAATGAATATATAATTGGACAATGAACAATGACTGTACACATTGTTGAGTTCTTTGTTTAGCTATATAGAAACAAAGTTCTTCAATGGATAGCCTTTGAGCAACATCACACTGAACTGTGTTGTATGATAGTAGTATTGGCTTTGTTCAAACTTGTGGGTTTTTGGGTTTGTTATTTCCATTGCTGGAATGAACAAGATAGTGTTCAGTGATTTCGTAGTATTATTATATTTGTGAAAACCAAATTCGTGATGCCATCCACAATAACATCCATGTGGCCACCCAATTCCGCATTCTCTGCAGCCGTTGTACTTGTTTGTGAGGCAGTCAGTGTATGATTTAATTTCGACTTGACAGTGTCAAGCTAAAAAGGTGTTAATTTACATTCTGGTGTTGCGTTTCCAATGGAGACACTGTTGACATTCTCAGGGAGTAGGCAGCGAATTCGAGACATCTGTTCAAAGAAACAATTTAAAAAACGCATTGCAAGTGTGTTACATGGCGGGAGCGGTGTATTGTCATCGGTGTGTTGAACAGTTCCTTCCGGTCACCAGGTGCATCGGCGATTTGACTTGTATGGTATTAAAGTTTTCCAAATCGAATTGATGATGTAACGTGCTGGTGCTGGTGGCATTTACACTCCAGCTGGCATCTTGCACACTTCTGCAATTTTATGTTAATTGTACCAGAGCATGTGGAATCGGGCAATCACTGCATTTTTATCGGCGCGTGTTTGTCGATGATGGCACCCACGTTTTTATTGTACCTCTAGATAACACAGTTCATGTCACCCGATAGAGACTCTGACAACCGATCGGATGTCTTCACATGTTGCAGGGGCACTGATATGTTTATTGCTCCAAATGTCAGGTGGCTTGGCAAGTTGCAACATGCAGTGAATCGCCGAGTGGTCAGATATGTGTGGAATGTCCACTCTTATATTTCTCAAAGACGAGATTCGATCTCTTTGTAATAATAATCTGCTTGCGTAGAAGCTAGAGTTCGACAATGTCCATCACGAAGCTCGGCATAACTTAAGTGGCGGTCATCGGTTTTGCTGCATCACAATCACAAGCAGAGTTCACAGTGACGGTCCTCACGTTTCAACTCAACTCAAGTTGTTGACCCCACTATGGAGTAGGCGGGCGTTCGGTGAATGTACACTACACAAGTGGTGCGTTATGGTGGATAAGGCAGGAAAGCTCTGGTTGCGTAGTCCACCAACATCACTGAGAGATCGGGTGATGGGCTCACACACAGAGAGAGACATGTCGTGATGTTGGATTGGTCGATTACAGGATATAACTGTGGGTGGTCTTCTTCCGAAGCGGGCATAGATTGGTGATGATCACATAGAACACCAAGGTGGTAGGAGACAAGATCGTCAACGAATTTGCATGTAATAAGAAGTGATTGGCGGTGATAATGCGATCAAGCAAGATCAAGTAAGATCAAGCACAGGTTGTCCATCACGTCGGTGACGTTGTGTAGAAATACGCGACAATTAACAGCTGCACAGGCAGACGACTTTGACCTTTGGCTTCGTCTTGGCCCCTTTGTGTGCACAGTTGGTGCTGCCCTAATCAGCAGGCATGTGTTGTAATACGGGTAGTCTTTACTGGGGCAGGTTTCAAGGCAAGGTTATTTAACATGCACTTCCGGCTAACATATTTCAAATACAGTAAAGTACGTTTCTTTTAAAATACAAATAAATGGATAAACAGGGCACACACAAAATTATCAACAGGTCCTCAGGGAAATCCCTGCATAATTAAAATAACCCACAGTATCCAGGTGCCAGCACAAAGTCGAATACCTGTGACTAGGACTATCTGGTGGACAGGTTCTGTTATTGTTACGCGTATGTGCTACTTAAAACTTGTGTGTGTTGTTCTACAATATAGATACGCTTGAACGCATACAAAGGAGAGCAACAAAAATGATTCCAGAACTGAGAGACCTTAGTTATGAAGAACGCCTGAAGGAATGTGGTTTAACAACTCTAGAGACAAGGAGGTTAAGAGGAGATCAGATTGAAGTTTTTAAGATATTGAATGGGTATGAAAATATTGATAGAAATATGTTTTTTCTCACTCAAGAAAGATAGCAGAACTAGAGGACATGAGGTAAAATTAGTAAAGGATCAATGTAGATTGGACATCAGGAAGCACTCGTTCTCACAGAGGACAATAAATGAATGGAACAAATTGTCTACAGATTGTGTAACTGCTAGCAGCGTGAATATGTTTAAAAACAAGGTTGACCCATATCTCTGGAGGGCGGGTTATATGTAGATGAACATTGTTGGACTCTCGATAAGCCAATGGCTTCCTTGTCCACTTGCCATTGGATGGCAAATCTTATTAAATCTTGTTAAATCCTGTTACTATCTGAGCACTACATTTGATGTTGATGTATGATGCAACAGGCAATGCAATGTGGATTTCAATTGCCAACTACTTCACACTTGTGGCCATATGGGGCGTCCTACCGATTGGTAGCGGACTGCTCAATAATGCTGCGATCCAGATCATCGGGAAACAATCGAGGGCGCAGGGGCGGGCCAAGAAAAGACTGAGAAGAGCGCTTCAGGCAGTGCACCTGATGAACCAGCGTGTGAGGCCGGAACCCTGATGCACCAAATCTGGAGGTACTCGTGGCCACCATGCTGGCGAAGATGGAATAAAAGTTTGAGGCGTTTCATCGAGAGCAGTTGATTCCTGTTCCCCCTGTCACTGGCCCGTCTTCCCATCCAGATGAACAGCAGCCTGCCGCTGACGTTCAACCTGCACCAGGCAAACAGGTGCGGCAGTGAGAAGGGAAGCGTGAATGTCACACGCCATCGTCTGAATGGGCGTTGAATTCCTCCGACTCTGAGTTCACTGGCAGCGACTTCCCTGCTGAGCAGTTTGATAGATGCACCCAGAAGAAGCGAAGAGCTTGAGACCATTAACATCAGGTACCACCACTTTCGACATGGGTTGGGCACAACTGGGGGATGAAGTCGCACATAGGTGCTCAAAATGTATATGTACAAATGAATACTTTGACCCCCAGGAGGACCTGACCTCTCCCACCACAGAGAGGAAGTGGACAGTCGTCCTTGTAGATCGGATAGGGGAATGGCTCCACCTCTGACTTATGCAGCCACAAGGACCAAAAAAGTACCCTGAGGAAGGTTGGGCATGTTTGGTTAGAGTACGTCAACTGTTTCCTTGTCAGGATGGAGAGGATCGATGCACCTTGGTATGTATTTAACTACCCTCTCTAGTCCAGCAATTAAGTGAAATGTAAAGCTAAAGCAGTGAACACATCTATGTTATCCCAGCCCTTTCGTGACTATACTTCCAGAAGCACTCGCCCCCGCCGCTCCCGCTTCTGATTTTCCTCTAACAATGATGATGATAACAAAGCAGATGTACAAAGAGGGTCTACTGACACACGCGTGGGTGTTCCTTCTGCAAAAAGGAGGGCTACATTTAGCGCGTTTGTGAATCCAAACTGGCTTACAGCAAGACATACTGCACAGTCACCCCTAAAATAATATGAATTTTCCACACGGGTCAGCGACGATGCACTGATTTAGTCTCCAGCAACATTGACCGGTCATGTTGTACCACCGCCAGGGTTGAAAAAAATCATGATTTTAAAATAAAAAAAAAAAAATCGGATTTATTTGATTTAAATCGGATTTTTTTATTTATTTGATTTTTTTTAAATCTGGCATACACAATGTCATAAAATATTTTACTATCAGGCTATCTGGTGTCAATACAGTTACACAAGTGTGCGCACTTTGTGCTTTTGTATTAAAAAACACACAAAACTTTGTTGATCTTGATGCTTGTAAACAATTATTTGTGTTAAATTCATATAAATCAGCGATTAAAAAAACCGGAAGTCAAAAAAATCATAAATCAATGATTTTTTGGATTTTTTTGGAGCGATTTAAATCATGATTTAAATCAATGATTTAAATCAAATGATTTAAATCAAACAACCCTGACCACCGCCTGTAAAAACCTAATGTTTTATAACTGCTGTTGCAGGACTATGACTATGATAAGAAGCTAACCAACACTTTAGTTGCAGGTTTCACTGATGATCTTCCACTATTCCGTCAGTTCCACCTAAACATGGCTGTTAAAATCATAAGTCAATCACATATAACGTAGCCACAGTGCAGTAGAAGCTGAGTAAAGACAATGCTAAATGATGGATTGCAGGCCCCTGTACATCATATCCCTTTCCAAACATGGTGTACTCCCCATTAGGCTTAGTCCAAAGAAAGAGAAAGGCGAATTTCTATTCATGCAGGACCTTATTTTCCCCAAAGCCAATTCAGTTAAGTCACAAATACTTCCAGAATTCCCATTTATTACATCATTTGATGTGTTGTGTCTTACAACAGATGCAAGTGGAGCTGTCATAGGTGACTCGTGGTTGCAGGGTAATTTCTCCCCCTTCCTGGGACTCCACACACATTTCAATCAACGAGATCCTACAAATCGTATTTGTCATTCACTGGGGGCCAGTATGGATTAATCGAGGTCTTTTTCAGACAATACACCAGTTGTGGCTGTGATCAGCAGTCAAACTACAGGGAACAACAGCTGATGTTTTTCGTTCGCAAACTGGTTGTTGCATGTTTCGTATAATATCTATTTCCGTGCAAAGCACATTCCGTGTAAGATCAACGTTATTGCGGAACTTTTCTCGCAGTTACAGGTGAACATGCTGCATGTGTTGGCCAGCCCAGCCTAAAGGAACTTCTAGCACTGATTCCCACTCACTGGCTACCCTGGCACACAGTACACTAAATACCATGGATGTTGCCTTTGCCCGAGTAGTGGCAGATGCTATGAGAGCAACTGGACAAGGTAAAATTAGTGCAGCGGCACTACCTGCCTGCCTCCCCAAACACAGTTTTTGTGCAGCACCTCAAGAATGAAGGAAAGGCAAAGAGCACTATTAAGACTTTCATGTCCGCAATCTCTGAAAGGCAATTGATTGCTTGGTTGTAAAGACTGTCAATGGAGTGGCGTGTTCACGTCCTCAGATTGACCAGCGCCAGCCTCTTTAATATCGTGATTTGTCCAAGTGTTCTTCCTACACTATCACATTGCTTCGCACAATGTTCAGTCTGATGTTCTTTGGTTTTCTAAGGGTAGGTGAGGTAACGGCTAGACCTTCATGTCCACAATCTCTGAAAGGCATAATGCATACCCCACAGTTGATTGCTTGGTTCTCAGATTGACCAGCGCTAGCCTCTTTAATAACGTTATCTGTCCAAATGTCAAACTCGGAGGGGGGGATAATGGGTGGATTTATATTTAGAACTACAGTAAATTGTTTTATCTGGTAGTAGAAGCCAGCTTCTGTCTTGTGAGACAGTACTTGTTTTAGCTGCTTCATGCTGGTAAATCGCAAGCTTGATGCCTCGCAAACTTGGTCTCCTGGTTAGCCCGGTACGCTGCGATGTCAATATCAGAACTACCAATAAGCATAGCTCGTCAGGCAGATCAGTTTTGAGCAACGGTTTGTCAGTGCAGGTCCAATTTTCTTATAATCCGACAAAACATTAGCAAGGCCACCAATGCACTGCTGCACTGTGGTCTGACTTCTACCTTACGAAGTATGACAAACTGTTGACTCTCATAGAATGAAACATCACTGTTAATGCCTCTTAGTGGAATTCATAAAATTAACTAATGCACTTATGTTGCACTTTGAAAATGCAGATATTGTAGTTTTTCAGGGGCCAGCCAGATACCAGGCATAGATTCGAAACTATTGGGGTTCCGGCAGTGAATCTAGGGCCCACGAACACTCGCTCAATTCGAACCCTGTTAACAAATATGTTATTTTTCTGGAAGACATCACTAAGTGGATATATCACTAGTGGACATTATCTATTTAGATATTCAGAAAGCTTTCAACAAAGTGTCACATCAAAGATTTCTACTTAAGTTAAAAACCCATGGTATCGGGGATGACATAATCGACTGAATAGAAAAATGGCTGACTGCCAGAAGACACCAGACAGAATTGAAAAAATTCCTTGATTGCGTTGTATGCAGCACACTTTAAATACTCCTTCCTTATATATTGTGCTCTATCAATACAACAGTCATATTATTTGGCTAGTCAACGGAATCTTTCAAACATTTTCAGGCAGCTCAGATAATCTAACTCACAATAGTGTTTTGATCCTAAAACAAACATGATATAACCTGGGCAAGTGAGGTTTATTTGTAGCTGCAACCAAAATATGCACAAAACCACCAACTAAGATCATATAAAAATACTGCTACCTTCTCCAAAAATATCAAGACATATTTAAAAAAAAATGCATTTGCACCCAAGAGCCTCAACGGTCCCAAGCTTTGATAACTTTTCCACGTCCCTGTTCATTATATTATGCTTAAATTTGGTTTATTGCACCTCTGAGCTCGGGTACAAGAGGATTTAAAGATGTTGTTATTATTAACTTATGTAGTATTATTATATTGTTATTATCTGCATTTTATATGGATATCACGGCTACGTTGTACAAGTTCGTCACAACCGGCTGATTGAGACTAGTCATATGACATTCAAAGTACTGAAAAGCTTGGCTGATTAATTGGTTGTTAACATTCAATTATGGGCAATTTTTGTCTAAAAAATGCATTTTTGTCCCAAAATGTGGTTACGTACCTATGTCAATAATCATTACATTTCAGGGTGTAATCAGTATGTTATAACTTGTCAACCATTACAGATTTATCAACAAGATTGACCTCATCCACACCGTTTTATTCCACACACAGCCCGGAACCTTGGCTAAGCCATATGCAATAAGGAGAACGAGGAAGTGATGTAGCGCCTTGAATGTGGACGAATTGAACTCTGTCATTCACTTTGTGGTCGATGGTATCAAATGCAGCGAACAAATCAAAAAGCACATCGATGACAATGACTGATTGTCCATTGCGAGCAGAATGCAATTCTGCATACATACAAGGGCTGTATCAACAATGCGATTGGACAGGTAGACGGACATCCCTTCAGATGAGTAGTCAGTATGCCAGAAACGATAACGACTGCCGTGAATATAGCCACAATCTCATGCGCATGTTTCTGGGAAGCCATTTTGGAATGGGATAAATTTCACGTGATTTCACCGGCGACGACTGCAATTTGGTCCTGATTTCAACCTCAGTGGCAAGACCCAAAACATTTAATTCACATTCTGACGGTGCATTTCCGACGGAGGCATCGACTTTGGCGATTTCAAGATATCTATTTAAAGAAACGCATTTCAAGTGTGTTGAATGAGTCACATTGGCGAAGCGGTGTATCATCATCGGTATGTAGCAGCTTGGCGATGGTCTTGAACAATGAAAATGGAGTGAATTCAAGAGGTCTGTTCAAAGAAACAACTCCAAGAAATGCAATGTACGTGTGTTGAATGAGTCACATTGGCAGAGCGGTGTATCATCATCGGTGTGTAGTAGCTTGGCGATGGTCTTGAACAGTTCCGTCTGTTCACCAGATGGATCGGCGATTTGACTGTCGTGAAACTGAAGTGTTGTACATTGCATAGATTATGTGACGGCCTGGAGCTGGTGGCAGTAAAAGTATGTAACTCTCCTGAACGATCTTCATCCATTTACGCTCCAACGCTTTTGTGATTGTGTGGCAATTGTACCAAAGCGAGTGTAAAAACATAATTGTCATAATTATACATTTTCGTTTAGTAGTACAGATCAGCAAATATTTACGCATGTAGCTAAAATATGTTATACAATATATATCATTCCAGGAAGTAGGTTATCTCTAAGCGTAGCTGAATGAAGTGCAGAAATTGCTAATGTGGGACATTGCTACACATAATTGATGAAGATCCAGAAGTAATAGTGGCCCAGTCAAACCATGAATGGCGATAATCAGCCTAAGACTATGGCACGTCGACACATGTCTTGGCCCCAAGACATACAAAAATGTTGATGGTTGGTGCTGCTGTTTCATACTAGTGGCAATTTAACTATAATCGGCAGTGAATGGTTGTGGTGAATTGGATGTTTCTCCACGATTTCTTTCCCCAGGATAGTAACTACATATCGTTGCTTTACGTATTGGTTGGGTTCATTTCATGTCGAAAATCTATATTAGACCAAAGAAAATCTCATATTCCATTGTTCGTACACCGAAACAAATAATTCCACATGCAGGTACCAGTTACCAGACATGGCAACCATATAAAAAACACCAGAATGCATATCAGTAAGTTCCGTTTCAATGAAAATTCTAATTTAATCTTTAAGAATTTAGTTGTGTGTTGGTTGGGTGTAATGACAGCACTCAAATTGTATATTGATAATTTCACTGAAGATGACTGCAACAGTGTCCTGATTTCAGTGTCAGCGGCAAGCTCAAAAGTAATTAATTCACATTCTGGCGGTGCATTTCTAATGGAGGCATCGATTCTATTGACATTCTGACTGAGTGCGAAGCGAATTCAGTGTCAGTGGCAAGCTCAAACGTAATTAATTCACATTCTGGTGGTGCATTTCTAATGGAGGCATCGACTCTATTGACATTCTGACTGAGTGCGAAGCGAATTCAAGAGATCTGTTCTAAGAAACAAATCCAAAATCCGCTGTACAAGTGTGTTGCATGAGTCACATGCCGGGAACAGTGTATCGTCGTCGGTGTGTAGTAGCTTGGCGATAGTACTGAACAGGTCAATGAAGGTGGTGAACGGCTGTGAGTTAGAGTGGACGTTGTATGGGTGGCGGTCGGTAGATGATAAATAGGCATAGTGTATAGGCGATTATGTGGCAGCGTAATTAATGCTAGGTACTCTTGAACTGTGAAGCGACCAATGTTGGGTGAGGTCGATTTCATAATTTATTTAAGGGTATTATATGCAATTACTCGTAATAATAATTACTTGCATAATTATTATGTAACTAACGTTGATGTATCAAGTAACACAACAAGTTTATATCACACACTAGTGCTTTGCATTACCTTAGTTAACATTATTAAGAAATATGTAGGTTATTATATAAAACGTCAGAGGAATACAGTAAAACATATTTTTACAAGAAACAAGTTGAGGGATTGGTACGGATCAAGATCAAATATGTTGAAGAATCTTAAACTATTTTAATATTATCTGAATAGAAACTCCATTAACCAAACATGTCAGACATTGTATTGATCAACTGCCGCTATCATTCCTAAGTTGTGCTTGTTTGCGAGGCCGTCGGTGGAGCAACGCATTCCCAATGTCAAGTCTGCTGGTGACAACCGCATGGACAATTTGTTACATCGCAGGTAACGCTTGATGTAAAACATAGGCAATACTAACAAAACATGTTTGTATGACTTAAGAGTGCCGAGATTGTTAATACTGAAGGTATAACATGACATATGACATGCGAATAAAAGATACGCATACATGATAGAGAAACGATCTCCACTTCTACAGTAAAGTAAATACTCTCTAATCACATTGGACTAATCAGTTCAGCCCAGAAGTTATGTCAAACACTGTAGTATAACTCCTTGCAGCCGTTGTATTTGTTTGCGAGACAGTCAGAGCAATGCATTCCCAATGTCAAGTCTGCTGGTGACAAACGCATGGACAATTTGTTCCATCGCAGATAATGCTTAATCCTTGCAAAATGTCCGAGGTGGAAAGCACAACGATTGGGTTGGCCAACAACGTGTGACACAATTGGCTACGTACATCGGTGCACGAAAACTAATATATTACATGGTTTGGTAATCCCTTATATTCTAAACCAGTACAACTGATACTGTTGTACGGTTGCTTGATGGAGAATCAAATGCGTAACCATCTAGAGGATAACCCCTCACAATCTTCGGTCGATGGGAATAAACCACAATTTTGATACTGCACTGTATGCAATGCTAAAAGTAAGGGATGTACACGTGGTTATACAAGGGAGCGGTTAGTTTGTGATGCACCTCCTGTTTCGAAGCACATTCAATGTGTTATGTTACTGTAAATCATAAAAAAGTATTGATGATTTGCATACTGATAGTGCACTTCCAACACAGGCATCCACATTGTTGACATTCCGAGTGAAAAATGGAGTGAATGCAACAGGTATGTTCAAAGAAACAACTCCAAGAAATGCACTGTAAGTTTGTTGAATGAGTCACATTGGCAGAACGGTGTATCGTAATCGGTGTGTAGTAGCTTGGCGATGGTCTTGAACAGTTCCGTCTGTTCACCAGATGCATCGGCGATTTGACTGTTGTGGAACTGAAGTTTTGGACAACACTTCTGTGATTGTGTGGCAATTGTATCAATGCGAGTGTAAAAACATAATTGTCATAATTATAAATTTTCGTTTAGTAGTACAGGTCAGCAAATATGTACGCATGTAGCTAAACATGTCATACAATATATATCGTTCCAGGAAGTAGGTTATCTCTAAGCGTAGCTCAATGGAGTGCACAAATTGTTAATGTGCGACATAGTGTATAGGCGACTATGTGGCAGCGTAATTAATGCTAGGTACTCTTGAACTGTGAAACGACCAAAGTTGGATGTGGTCGATTTCATAATTCATTTAAGGGTGTTAAATGCAATTACTCATAATAATAATTACTTGCATAATTATTACGTAACTAACGTTAATATATAAACTAACACGACAAGTTTAGAGCACACACTGGTGCTTTGCGTTACCTTACTTAACATTATTAAGAAATATGTAGGCTATTATATAAAACGTCAGAGGAATACAGTAAAACATATTTTGACAAGAAACAAGTTGAGGGATTGGTACGGGTCAAGATCAAATATGTTGATCAATCTTAAAACGTTCTGAATAATATCTGAATAGGAACTCCATTATCAGCAAACATGTCAGCCATTGTATTTATCAATTGCCGCTAACATTCCTAAGTCTGATAATTTGTTAACTTCTAACATGGAATTAATCCATACAAACAAAGAAACCATTGTGTGATCAGAAGTTCAGAATTACAGGATAAATCTATTTGTAATCACAGAAGCAATACACTATGAACTATATCAATCAACTACTTACTTCAATTCTCTCAAAGATATCATCTCCTTGATGGAGTCACCCAGAGCTTTGCCGGCCGCAGGATCACTGACGTCGTTCTCTGACAACCTGGACAATGTTGTGTATATTATTACAACCTGATAATTACTAATACGGGTTGGCTCAAAATAAGAATATAATTCGCAACGTATAATTCATTACATGTATGGCAGCAACGATGGGTTATATAATTACTATTACAGTATGATATCATTAACATCCACGCAAGAACCTTCAAAGAAACGAAACTGTACATGCACATCGTATCAAAACATGATATAAACAATTACAGGTCATACAAAAAATTGCATATATCCAACTCAGACTAACCAGAGTGTCTCAACTTTTGCACAGCGAGAAAGGGCTGTAGCCACGGCAAGCATGTCATCGACTCCAATTCTGCACTTTGTCAAGCTGCAATTCAATTCATACACCTCCTGATTCCAAGCACTTTCAATTCGTTATGTTAATGTAAATCATAAAAAAGCATTGATGATTTGCATACTGTATCAAATTGATATTCAATTCAGCCCATTGCATTTATCAAGAGCCGATATTATGCTTAAACATCAAAATGTTACATTAAATTAACATGGAATGAAAACATGTAAATAAAAAAGAAATTGTTGTGTGATCAAAATAACACAATACGTTTGAGCCACAACTGCAATATAGTTAAGCTGAATCATGCCGATAAAGTAGTCACTTATTTATATTTCCGTCATATTATAAACAAGTAGGACGGTTACTCTTGTAGTTTGCCTAACCAACAATCAAATTGGAAACATCCCATAAGATAACCCCTCAAAATGTTGATCATTACAATTACTTCAGTCTAGAATAATATACCATAGGATATTATCTACAGGAATCAATACATAGTTCATGTCCGTCCTAGGAGGGGTTCGAACGAACTCCCTTTTTTGAGAGAATTCTTTTAAGTTGGAAAGTTTTTTTAGAAATCTTCCCAGTATTCCCAGGCTGATAGTGTCCGAACTTCCGTTTAAAATCCCCGAGGACGGGCCTGTAATGCAGTGCCAACTGCACAAACACAGAATATAAAGGATTGTGTCTACTGAAACTTTGAACAGAGTTACTTGAGGTTACAAGTTTTGCACTGCTGATGTATACCGGCTAATTATATTTAAAGTATCACATATTTCATCGTTAAAGTATTAACTTGCGTTCTCTCAATGGTTGCATCAGATCACATTTCTTTAAACAAGCATCACAAGAACCTTACAAACAAAATTATGTGTACGAATTGGCTTCTAGCCCATATTGGCCATTACAAATATATTTACAAAAGAAAACCTGTTTTTAAATTAGGAAATGTTGAAATTAATTGAAGAAGGCATTGGAATTGCACGTGATTTGAAGTTTTGATGGAGAGTAATCTACGTTTTATTATATTGTAAACATGAACGGATATTTTCCTTGGTTGATTCGTTAAGATATTGTAGTTGCAAATTACATATCTGGAGTACAGAGCGAGGCCAGAAGTGGTTATGTATGGTAAACACAAGGAGTGGTATGTTTGTCTACATCAGTGCAATACACCACCTGATTCTAAAAACTGTCTTTGTAAGAATAAACTGCTTTCTTCGCCGTGGTGTTGATTGTTATAATGTATCAATATTATGTTCAACCATTGCAGCTAACCTCCGAATATATTACTGATTAGTATGACAATCTTACAATAAATAAAACCAACGAAATCTTCTGACAAAAACACTCTGTAGGTAAAGCGCAATGATAAATGCGAGTGGTGCAACAACAGCTACATACACTCTGTAATTAATATTCAGAGAATTGTGGCATTCTTAGAACGTCAATAGGAAAGCTGCTGCTTATTGCTCTCATTTTGTCGCAACAAGTTTTGTCTGAAGACCTAGGTTACAGATGAGATTTTTTGCACAGTTCTGCACTCCTTGCAGCCGTTGTGCTTGTTTGCGAGGCCGTCGGTGGAGCAACGCATTCCCAATGTCAAGTCTGCTGGTGACAACCGCATGGACAATTTGTTACATCGCAGGTAACGCTTGATGTAAAACATAGGCAATACTAACAAAACATGTTTGTATGACTTAAGAGTGCCGAGATTGTTAATACTGAAGGTATGACTTGGCATATGACATGCGAACAAAAGATACGCATACATGATAGAGAAACGATCTCCACTTCTACAGTAAAGTAAATACTCTCTAATCACATTGGACTAATCAGTTCAGCCCAGAAGTTATGTCAAACACTGTAGTATAACTCCTTGCAGCCGTTGTATTTGTTTGCGAGACAGTCAGAGCAACGCATTCCCAATGTCAAGTCTGCTGGTGACAAACGCATGGACAATTTGTTCCATCGCAGGTAATGCTTAATCCTTGCAAAATGTCCGAGGTGGAAAGCACAACGATTGGGTTGGCCAACAACGTGTGACACAATTGGCTATGTACATCGGTGCACGAAAACTAATATATTACATGGTTTGGTAATCCCTTATATTCTAAACCAGTACAACTGATACTGTTGTACGGTTGCTTGATGGAGAATCAAATGCGTAACCATCTAGAGGATAACCCCTCATAATCTTCGGTCGATGGGAATAAACCACAATTTTGATACTGCACTGTATGCAACGCTAAAAGTTAGGGATGTACACGTGGTTATACAAGGGAGCGGTTAGTTTGTGATGCACCTCCTGTTTCGAAGCACATTCAATGTGTTATGTTACTGTAAATCATAACAAAGTATTGATGATTTGCATATTGATAGTGCACTTCCAACACAGGCATCCACATTGTTGACATTCCGAGTGAAAAATTGAGTGAATGCAACAGGTATGTTCAAAGAAACAACTCCAAGAAATGCACTGTAAGTTTGTTGAATGAGTCACATTGGCAGAACGGTGTATCGTAATCGGTGTGTAGTAGCTTGGCGATGGTCTTGAACAGTTCCGTCTGTTCACCAGATGCATCGGCGATTTGACTGTTGTGGAACTGAAGTTTTGGACAACACTTCTGTGATTGTGTGGCAATTGTATCAAAGCGAGTGTAAAAACATAATTGTCATAATTATAAATTTTCGTTTAGTAGTACAGGTCAGCAAATATGTACGCATGTAGCTAAACATGTCATACAATATATATCGTTCCAGGAAGTAGGTTATCTCTAAGCGTAGCTCAATGGAGTGCAAAAATTGTTAACGTGCGACATAATGTATAGACGACTATGTGGCAGCGTAATTAATGCTAGGTACTCTTGAACTGTGAAACGACCAAAGTTGGGTATGGTCGATTTCATAATTCATTTAAGGGTGTTAAATGCAGTTACTCATAATAATAATTACTTGCATAATTATTACGTAACTAACGTTAATATATAAAGTAACACAACAAGTTTAGATCACACACTGGTGCTTTGCGTTACCTTACTTAACATTATTAAGAAATATGTAGGCTATTATATAAAACATCAGAGGAATACAGTAAAACATATTTTGACAAGAAACAAGTTGAGGGATTGGTACGGGTCAAGATCAAATATGTTGATCAATCTTAAAACGTTTTGAATAATATCTGAATAGGAACTCCACTATCAGCAAACATGTCAGCCATTGTATTTATCAATTGCCGCTAACATTCCTAAGTCTGATAATTTGTTAACTTCTAACATGGAATTAATCCATACAAACAAAGAAACCATTGTGTGATCAGAAGTTCAGAATTACATGATAAATATATTTGTAATCACAGCAGCAATACACTATGAACGATATCAATCAACTACTTACTTCAATTCTCTCAAAGATATCATCTCCTTGATGGAGTCACCCAGAGCTTTGCCGGCCGCAGGATCACTGACGTCGTTCTCTGACAACCTGGACAATGTTGTGTATATTATTACAACCTGATAATTACTAATACGGGTTGGCTCAAAATAAGAATATAATTCGCAACGTATAATTCATTACATGTATGGCAGCAACGATGGGTTATATAATTACTATTACAGTATGATATCATTAACATCCACGCAAGAACCTTCAAAGAAACGAAACTGTACATGCACATCGTATCAAAACATGATATAAACAATTACAGGTCATACAAAAAATTGCATATATCCAACTCAGACTAACCAGAGTGTCTCAACTTTTGGGCAGTGAGAAAGTATATATATCGAGACTACACCGGAACTATTTGGCCAAATAAATTGTATTACTCCGCGCTAGCCAGCCAATCACGGCTTAGCGGAAACCAGTTCAAACCAGAGCCAGTAGCTTGAATCTTTCACTCCTGATTCAGTCTCTGCATTGCGAAGTTGTGACTAAAATTTGTCTCTCGAAATCCGCCCTCCTCCCCACCTTTCTTCCTTATTCTCAATGCTTAGTTTAAATGCGATTGTACATCGTTGATGAAATAGGAAGTTGAAAGATGTCGAAACCGCTTTCCCCACTTTTGGCCTTATATAAGATGAACACGGGGGTTTGTCCCCTAGTATTTGGTGTTCATGGGGTTTTCTGCGCAGACAGGCTTCCTGTTTCTTCATTGGTATTCTTGGCTTATGTTTATATAGGTTAGCGAAATGGCCCCACCTGTTTGTAATTAAATTTGGGTATTGGTGGTGGAATGTCTGTATTCTTTGCATTACATGTTCATGACGACTTTTTGATGTATATATGTTATCGTCATGCTTGTAGGAATGTGGGCTCTGAGAAACTTGCCGGATGGGGCTGTACATGTGTTCAGTTCCTGTCTGGTTTGCTTTGAGGAGCTCACATTCCTGTTAATGTTCTTCCCAAAGTGGCTGCGTGATAAGCAGTCCACTTTGCAATAAAAAACGTCATTTATTTGGCCTGTTTCAATTCACTGCTACATCGGACTCGTGTTGGTTATTGCATAAATATAACATATTTATCAGTATTTTCCATAGAATGTTTTTCAAAACTGTTCAAGTCATGAAAATCAACAAATTTGCAGAATTGTTTTGTTGATGAGATGACGAACACTGTTTTTGTTGAAGGTGAATATATACAATACAGACTCACGCAAGCATTTCGACTTTTGCACAGTTCCGTAAGGCCTCTGCCACGGAGATCATGGGTTGATTTCCAATTCTGCAGCTTTGTAAACTGTAAAGAATCAATGTGGATAAATGGCTCAATGTGTAACAATGACCTACTTATTACAGTTAACAAAGAATTATATATAAAATATCAACTCACTATTAAGATATAATATCATTTAAATAAAGCTAACATAGCGGCAATGCTAAAAAAGCACTGTTATCACTCAGGGTGTGAAACAGTTATTAAAAAACAAAGATATGTGTACAAAATACCGAAATGGAATATCAACTCACTTTTAAAATGTCACATAATTGATGTAAAACATAGTCAATACTAACAAAACATGTTTGTATGACTTAAGAGTGCCGAGATTGTTAATACTGAAGGTATGACATGACATATGACATGCGAACAAAAGATACGCATACATGATAAAGAAACGATCTCCACTTCTACAGTAAAGTAAATACTCTCTAATCACATTGGACTAATCAGTTCAGCCCAGAAGTTATGTCAAACACTGTAGTATAACTCCTTGCAGCCGTTGTATTTGTTTGCGAGACAGTCAGAGCAACGCATTCCCAATGTCAAGTCTGCTGGTGACAAACGCATGGACAGTTTGTTCCATCGCAGGTAATGCTTAATCCTTGCAAAATGTCCGAGGTGGAAAGCACAACGATTGGGTTGGCCAACAACGTGTGACACAATTGGCTTTGTACATCGGTGCACGAAAACTAATATATTACATGGTTTGGTAATCCCTTATATTCTAAACCAGTACAACTGATACTGTTGTACGGTTGCTTGATGGAGAATCAAATGCGTACCCATCTAGAGGATAACCCCTCACAATCTTCGGTCGATGGGAATAAACCACAATTTTGATACTGCACTGTATGCAATGCTAAAAGTAAGGGATGTACACGTGGTTATACAAGGGAGCGGTTAGTTTGTGATGCACCTCCTGTTTCGAAGCACATTCAATGTGTTATGTTACTGTAAATCATCACAACGTATTGATGATTTGCATACTGATAGTGCACTTCCAACACAGGCATCCACATTGTTGACATTCCGAGTGAAAAATGGAGTGAATGCAACAGGTATGTTCAAAGAAACAACTCCAAGAAATGCACTGTAAGTTTGTTGAATGAGTCACATTGGCAGAACGGTGTATCGTAATCGGTGTGTAGTAGCTTGGCGATGGTCTTGAACAGTTCCGTCTGTTCACCAGATGCATCGGCGATTTGACTGTTGTGGAACTGAAGTTTTGGACAACACTTCTGTGATTGTGTGGCAATTGTATCAAAGCGAGTGTAAAAACATAATTGTCATAATTATAAATTTTCGTTTAGTAGTACAGGTCAGCAAATATGTACGCATGTAGCTAAACATGTCATACAATATATATCGTTCCAGGAAGTAGGTTATCTCTAAGCGTAGCTCAATGGAGTGCAAAAATTGTTAACGTGCGACATAATGTATAGACGACTATGTGGCAGCGTAATTAATGCTAGGTACTCTTGAACTGTGAAACGACCAAAGTTGGGTATGGTCGATTTCATAATTCATTTAAGGGTGTTAAATGCAGTTACTCATAATAATAATTACTTGCATAATTATTACGTAACTAACGTTAATATATAAAGTAACACGACAAGTTTAGATCACACACTGGTGCTTTGCGTTACCTTACTTAACATTATTAAGAAATATGTAGGCTATTATATAAAACATCAGAGGAATACAGTAAAACATATTTTGACAAGAAACAAGTTGAGGGATTGGTACGGGTCAAGATCAAATATGTTGATCAATCTTAAAACGTTTTGAATAATATCTGAATAGGAACTCCACTATCAGCAAACATGTCAGCCATTGTATTTATCAATTGCCGCTAACATTCCTAAGTCTGATAATTTGTTAACTTCTAACATGGAATTAATCCATACAAACAAAGAAACCATTGTGTGATCAGAAGTTCAGAATTACATGATAAATATATTTGTAATCACAGCAGCAATACACTATGAACGATATCAATCAACTACTTACGACAATTCTCTCAAAGATATCATCTCCTTGATGGAGTCACCCAGAGCTTTGCCGGCCGCAGGATCACTGACGTCGTTCTCTGACAACCTGGACAATGTTGTGTATATTATTACAACCTGATAATTACTAATACGGGTTGGCTCAAAATAAGAATATAATTCGCAACGTATAATTCATTACATGTATGGCAGCAACGATGGGTTATATAATTACTATTACAGTATGATATCATTAACATCCACGCAAGAACCTTCAAAGAAACGAAACTGTACAT
The DNA here is from genome assembly GCA_963662155.1 of Lamellibrachia columna. Taxonomy (NCBI): domain Eukaryota; kingdom Metazoa; phylum Annelida; class Polychaeta; order Sabellida; family Siboglinidae; genus Lamellibrachia; species Lamellibrachia columna. Next base: position 10,598,822 of record OY759275.1, read on the forward strand.
GCACATCGTATCAAAACATGATATAAACAATTACAGGTCATACAAAAAATTGCATATATCCAACTCAGACTAACCAGAGTGTCTCAACTTTTGCACAGCGAGAAAGGGCTGTAGCCACGGCAAGCATGTCATCGACTCCAATTCTGCACTTTGTCAAGCTGCAATTCAATTCATACACCTCCTGATTCCAAGCACTTTCAATTCGTTATGTTAATGTAAATCATAAAAAAGCATTGATGATTTGCATACTGTATCAAATTGATATTCAATTCAGCCCATTGCATTTATCAAGAGCCGATATTATGCTTAAACATCAAAATGTTACATTAAATTAACATGGAATGAAAACATGTAAATAAAAAAGAAATTGTTGTGTGATCAAAATAACACAATACGTTTGAGCCACAACTGCAATATAGTTAAGCTGAATCATGCCGATAAAGTAGTCACTTATTTATATTTCCGTCATATTATAAACAAGTAGGACGGTTACTCTTGTAGTTTGCCTAACCAACAATCAAATTGGAAACATCCCATAAGATAACCCCTCAAAATGTTGATCATTACAATTACTTCAGTCTAGAATAATATACCATAGGATATTATCTACAGGAATCAATACATAGTTCATGTCCGTCCTAGGAGGGGTTCGAACGAACTCCCTTTTTTGAGAGAATTCTTTTAAGTTGGAAAGTTTTTTTAGAAATCTTCCCAGTATTCCCAGGCTGATAGTGTCCGAACTTCCGTTTAAAATCCCCGAGGACGGGCCTGTAATGCAGTGCCAACTGCACAAACACAGAATATAAAGGATTGTGTCTACTGAAACTTTGAACAGAGTTACTTGAGGTTACAAGTTTTGCACTGCTGATGTATACCGGCTAATTATATTTAAAGTATCACATATTTCATCGTTAAAGTATTAACTTGCGTTCTCTCAATGGTTGCATCAGATCACATTTCTTTAAACAAGCATCACAAGAACCTTACAAACAAAATTATGTGTACGAATTGGCTTCTAGCCCATATTGGCCATTACAAATATATTTACAAAAGAAAACCTGTTTTTAAATTAGGAAATGTTGAAATTAATTGAAGAAGGCATTGGAATTGCACGTGATTTGAAGTTTTGATGGAGAGTAATCTACGTTTTATTATATTGTAAACATGAACGGATATTTTCCTTGGTTGATTCGTTAAGATATTGTAGTTGCAAATTACATATCTGGAGTACAGAGCGAGGCCAGAAGTGGTTATGTATGGTAAACACAAGGAGTGGTATGTTTGTCTGCATCAGTGCAATACACCACCTGATTCTAAAAACTGTCTTTGTAAGAATAAACTGCTTTCTTCGCCGTGGTGTTGATTGTTATAATGTATCAATATTATGTTCAACCATTGCAGCTAACCTCCGAATATATTACTGATTAGTATGACAATCTTACAATAAATAAAACCAACGAAATCTTCTGACAAAAACACTCTGTAGGTAAAGCGCAATGATAAATGCGAGTGGTGCAACAACAGCTACATACACTCTGTAATTAATATTCAGAGAATTGTGGCATTCTTAGAACGTCAATAGGAAAGCTGCTGCTTATTGCTCTCATTTTGTCGCAACAAGTTTTGTCTGAAGACCTAGGTTACAGATGAGATTTTTTGCACAGTTCTGCACTCCTTGCAGCCGTTGTGCTTGTTTGCGAGGCCGTCGGTGGAGCAACGCATTCCCAATGTCAAGTCTGCTGGTGACAACCGCATGGACAATTTGTTACATCGCAGGTAACGCTTGATGTAAAACATAGGCAATACTAACAAAACATGTTTGTATGACTTAAGGCACAGCGATCTCCTCGATTCTACTTTCGTTATTTTTCAACCTAACTTACTGAAATTTTAGGATAACATTAGTTATACATAAAAACAATTACACCTATTTATTAAAAATGTTATGGTCCACCAGGTGGCGGTGGGGTCGCCCCCTACTTTAATTTTGGTTCATTCACAGCGATGGACATATCTGGAAAACAGATAGACCAAATTCATTCAAACTTGGCACACTAATAGAATACATAAATGGGCAGACTATGACAGTCTGGTTTTTTTGTTACTTTCCAAACAAATTTTTTATGAATTTTTCAATCTTTGCTATTTTTCGAAAGTCAACATTTCATCAAAGTCATTATATTACATGTAATCCAAATGCTGTATCTAAAATATAAGACTGTCATAGTCTAGCCCATTATCTTGATGGGAAATGCTGAAAATATCAAAGGATTCTGTTGATAAATAGCCGAGTTAGACAAAATAAGAGATTGCTCATCGGCAAAAAACATTTTATTGAGAAAAATGGCATTGAAGTTTGTCAACCTTCCAATAAAAAATTTCGTAGGTAAAAACAGAACTGCAGTGATAACAGTTCACACAAAGCTTCTACAGTTGATTGTCTTTCCAATGATATATACTGTTCATCATTTGGTTGTGTGAAAATATGTATAAAAATTAGACGAGACACCAAAAATATGTGACCATTATCATTACACAATGGTACTGCACGACTAAAACTACAAACTGTCTTTTTCCAGTTGATTGTCTTTCTAAAAGTTCAAAGTTCAATTGAAGCCACACAACAATAGGTGTTACAACACCATCACAGCTAGAATTCACCAGCTAGAATTCACCAGCGGCATAGTCACTGGCTGAAGCTTCGGCACTGGCTGCACGAGTAGTCATGCGAGCCTGTCGCATAGTTTTTGTCGAAGCTTCAGCCTGCCGCTCAGCTTCGTGGAGCCGCTTTCTATCGGCCTTCTTGGCTGATGCGATGAGTCGCTCTCCTGAAGCGATGCCCATGGTATCACACAGACGCCGCATGGTCACCTCCACTCCACTGTTGAACTCTGCCACTGCAGCACATGTGGAAGAGAGTACTCGCTGCAGGCCAACGAATCCTGTCTTCGGACACTTGGCCCAGATCTTGGAGTGGAGGCTCTCATTTGGATTCTGTGTCTTGCCTTTCAGACATCGCTCAAGGAGACTCTTGTCGGCGAGGCGGGTGTAGACGTCTTTGACGTGGATGGCGACTTCAGGCGACAGAGGCGTGCCTACGTTGGCGCGGTGAGGTCCTGGCTTCTGCCCGGTGGCGAGTGCCTTCTGGTAGAAACACCAGCTGTCGGCTCCCACCGGGCAGCGGTCGTGCTGGGGCTTCTTGTCTGTTGACGTGGCGTGGTCAAACGATGCCCACACTGCATCGTGCATCTTATGGTAGTTACCAGTGTGGGCGCGCACCGCCATGCCGTAGTAGGCTGTCAACTTGATGATGGTGGCCTGCGTCAGCCGTCCGAAACCCCGGCCTCCAAGGGTGACGCCACCCTTCTTGCCAGATGCTGCCAACTTGCGCAGGGCAGTGCCAAGTCGTTTGGCGACGTGGTTGATGCACTCTTCCTTATGCAGCTCCACGTCACCATATATACGCAAGTTGGTCAGGTGGTTATATGACCTGGAGTCGCCATCAGACACCATCGTGGTGTACCTAAATCCCCGTTCCATGGACCGGTTCCACAGGATCTCCGCAGCCTCGACCTCCATCCCTCCCGATGTGCCACGATAGTTCTGGTTACACTCGGTGTGCGACTCGAGCCACTTGGCGAACTTGGCACGGTTTCCTCGGCACTGGCTCCTGGCAATCGCGCAGCGCTGGCAGTACAGTGACAGCACGGTCAAGTCCAAGACAAGTCCTGTCTCGACGTCGACGACACAGCCAATGCCGTACAGGGAGTTGTGGCCCCTCTTCATCCACGACCCATCGAACGTCACGGTCAGATCGAGGATGGAGTCGTCGGTGATCGATGCGTCTCGGTCTAAGTAGGTCTGACGCACAGTGTTGGCTGCATCATCAAAGAGGCTGCTCACCACTGTCATGTTGGCAGCAGTGACAGCCTTCACGTGCCTCGAGTAGGACTTGTGCTGCAGGGGCTCCATGTCCATGAAGCGGCACAGCTTCACAAGTCCTGCATGGCCCAAGCCCATGTCCATGGTTGCTGCCACAGCCTGGCGGACGACGACAAAAGGGACGTTACCGGCTTTCTCTTCATCGATCCGGTCGGACGACAGCGTCGAGTTCAGCACTGCCCCACACGTAGTGCAGTACGTCTCGAACAGACACACAAGGCCGAGGCGACGGTCGATAGCACGGATCTTCAATGTCGGCTCACTGCACTCTCGACACGCCAGGCCCTTCACCAGCGCTGACAGCATGCTGCACCGAACAAATGATGTCTCGATGGGGTGTCGACGTCGCTCAGCAGCACTGATGCGTTCACGCAGTGGCAGTCCCTGCCGGTATCCAAACTTTCGCTTGGTAGCAGAGGTGGGGGTTGTGGCTGCAGATGTTGATGGCTGAGGGGGCTCCAGCTCAGAATCAGCCTGCATGGAAAATTATTTGTTATTAGATTGTACATATGACAATTAACATAATATAAAAACTAACAGTCAGATGAGCTGGACAGTAATCATTGACATCAATAAAACAGGCACAGGTTTTATGCTAGGCCAATTGGCATTGTCATTTCTGTAATAATTTTTATGTCTAACATGACAATAGTATAACAGACAACATAGATAATCAGGTATATACCATAGTATAATAATACAGACATGAATGTTTGCAAAATTGAAAAAGTAAACATACAGATATTCATATTACAGTGTCACTGACAGTGTGACCTAATAAATTAGCCTAGTTTTATGGCTTCTTTGAATGTCGGTGCCTGGATAATATTCAGCCTTCAGGTATTCCAAGTTGGCAAGACATTAGTTGCCAGAAAATATTATGCATAACAACCTGATGCAAACAATGACAGCTTATACGTACGTCAAGTTCTGTCGACGAGGGCATCTGCTCAGGTTCAGCCTCAAGCTGAACTGGTCCAGCACTGACACTGTGTCCAGCCACGGGTGCATCGGCACTCGTGTCAGCTTCACTGTCGCCTTTCTCTCGTTTGCGGATCACTGACCGTGCTAAACTCAACTGTCGGCATCTAGATATCGGCTTCGTACCAAACGACCGCTTGGATTTCCCGTATCTTCCGGACATCTTCCGTAAAATACAATAATACGACGCGAAGTGAAAAAACCAGCAATGGCGAACGGAGAAGGGAATTTCCTTTGTGACGGCTTTCCCGGCCGACAGCCAATCAGCGCGCCCCACTGGGGGGGTGTGTCCGTTGTTGACCAATCGTAGCGACGCCATCGCTCCACAGGAGGTCCTCTTCTAGGTCAAAATGCTCAAAATCTACCAGGGATTTTACAGAACCACTGCTACCATGATGCACTGCGAAAGTGAAGCTACACGTGGATACCAAATATGTTGGGGTGTTGACAAAGATGGCGGAGCATGCGGCCGTCAAAAGTGTCGTATTTTTCGATCGCGGTTGCGCAAGATTATCACACCAAGACAATGGGCCTGTTATAAATGTTCGTTTTTATTGCATTTGGAGAATTTATTCATATGTATAAAACACACAGATCGACAGTTAGATAATAATAATATATTAATATGACAAAAAAAGAAAATGACCAAAAAATAAATAAAAATCGAAAAAAAATAGATTTTTAGGAGAGCGTGTCCCCTTAAGAATGCCGAGATTGTTAATACTGAAGGTATGACTTGGCATATGACATGCGAACAAAAGATACGCATACATGATAGAGAAACGATCTCCACTTCTACAGTAAAGTAAATACTCTCTAATCACATTGGACTAATCAGTTCAGCCCAGAAGTTATGTCAAACACTGTAGTATAACTCCTTGCAGCCGTTGTATTTGTTTGCGAGACAGTCAGAGCAACGCATTCCCAATGTCAAGTCTGCTGGTGACAAACGCATGGACAATTTGTTCCATCGCAGGTAATGCTTAATCCTTGCAAAATGTCCGAGGTGGAAAGCACAACGATTGGGTTGGCCAACAACGTGTGACACAATTGGCTATGTACATCGGTGCACGAAAACTAATATATTACATGGTTTGGTAATCCCTTATATTCTAAACCAGTACAACTGATACTGTTGTACGGTTGCTTGATGGAGAATCAAATGCGTAACCATCTAGAGGATAACCCCTCATAATCTTCGGTCGATGGGAATAAACCACAATTTTGATACTGCACTGTATGCAACGCTAAAAGTTAGGGATGTACACGTGGTTATACAAGGGAGCGGTTAGTTTGTGATGCACCTCCTGTTTCGAAGCACATTCAATGTGTTATGTTACTGTAAATCATAACAAAGTATTGATGATTTGCATATTGATAGTGCACTTCCAACACAGGCATCCACATTGTTGACATTCCGAGTGAAAAATTGAGTGAATGCAACAGGTATGTTCAAAGAAACAACTCCAAGAAATGCACTGTAAGTTTGTTGAATGAGTCACATTGGCAGAACGGTGTATCGTAATCGGTGTGTAGTAGCTTGGCGATGGTCTTGAACAGTTCCGTCTGTTCACCAGATGCATCGGCGATTTGACTGTTGTGGAACTGAAGTTTTGGACAACACTTCTGTGATTGTGTGGCAATTGTATCAAAGCGAGTGTAAAAACATAATTGTCATAATTATAAATTTTCGTTTAGTAGTACAGGTCAGCAAATATGTACGCATGTAGCTAAACATGTCATACAATATATATCGTTCCAGGAAGTAGGTTATCTCTAAGCGTAGCTCAATGGAGTGCAAAAATTGTTAACGTGCGACATAATGTATAGACGACTATGTGGCAGCGTAATTAATGCTAGGTACTCTTGAACTGTGAAACGACCAAAGTTGGGTATGGTCGATTTCATAATTCATTTAAGGGTGTTAAATGCAGTTACTCATAATAATAATTACTTGCATAATTATTACGTAACTAACGTTAATATATAAAGTAACACGACAAGTTTAGATCACACACTGGTGCTTTGCGTTACCTTACTTAACATTATTAAGAAATATGTAGGCTATTATATAAAACATCAGAGGAATACAGTAAAACATATTTTGACAAGAAACAAGTTGAGGGATTGGTACGGGTCAAGATCAAATATGTTGATCAATCTTAAAACGTTTTGAATAATATCTGAATAGGAACTCCACTATCAGCAAACATGTCAGCCATTGTATTTATCAATTGCCGCTAACATTCCTAAGTCTGATAATTTGTTAACTTCTAACATGGAATTAATCCATACAAACAAAGAAACCATTGTGTGATCAGAAGTTCAGAATTACATGATAAATATATTTGTAATCACAGCAGCAATACACTATGAACGATATCAATCAACTACTTACGACAATTCTCTCAAAGATATCATCTCCTTGATGGAGTCACCCAGAGCTTTGCCGGCCGCAGGATCACTGACGTCGTTCTCTGACAACCTGGACAATGTTGTGTATATTATTACAACCTGATAATTACTAATACGGGTTGGCTCAAAATAAGAATATAATTCGCAACGTATAATTCATTACATGTATGGCAGCAACGATGGGTTATATAATTACTATTACAGTATGATATCATTAACATCCACGCAAGAACCTTCAAAGAAACGAAACTGTACATGCACATCGTATCAAAACATGATATAAACAATTACAGGTCATACAAAAAATTGCATATATCCAACTCAGACTAACCAGAGTGTCTCAACTTTTGGGCAGTGAGAAAGTATATATATAACATATTTATCAGTATTTTCCATAGAATGTTTTTCAAAACTGTTCAAGTCATGAAAATCAACAAATTTGCAGAATTGTTTTGTTGATGAGATGACGAACACTGTTTTTGTTGAAGGTGAATATATACAATACAGACTCACGCAAGCATTTCGACTTTTGCACAGTTCCGTAAGGCCTCTGCCACGGAGATCATGGGTTGATTTCCAATTCTGCAGCTTTGTAAACTGTAAAGAATCAATGTGGATAAATGGCTCAATGTGTAACAATGACCTACTTATTACAGTTAACAAAGAATTATATATAAAATATCAACTCACTATTAAGATATAATATCATTTAAATAAAGCTAACATAGCGGCAATGCTAAAAAAGCACTGTTATCACTCAGGGTGTGAAACAGTTATTAAAAAACAAAGATATGTGTACAAAATACCGAAATGGAATATCAACTCACTTTTAAAATGTCACATAATTGATGTAAAACATAGTCAATACTAACAAAACATGTTTGTATGACTTAAGAGTGCCGAGATTGTTAATACTGAAGGTATGACATGACATATGACATGCGAACAAAAGATACGCATACATGATAAAGAAACGATCTCCACTTCTACAGTAAAGTAAATACTCTCTAATCACATTGGACTAATCAGTTCAGCCCAGAAGTTATGTCAAACACTGTAGTATAACTCCTTGCAGCCGTTGTATTTGTTTGCGAGACAGTCAGAGCAACGCATTCCCAATGTCAAGTCTGCTGGCGACAAACGCATGGACAGTTTGTTCCATCGCAGGTAATGCTTAATCCTTGCAAAATGTCTGAGGTGGAAAGCACAACGATTGGGTTGGCCAACAACGTGTGACACAATTGGCTATGTACATCAGTGCACGAAAACTAATATATTACATGGTTTGGTAATCCCTTATATTCTAAACCAGTACAACTGATACTGTTGTACGGTTGCTTGATGGAGAATCAAATGCGTAACCATCTAGAGGATAACCCCTCACAATCTTCGGTCGATGGGAATAAACCACAATTTTGATACTGCACTGTATGCAATGCTAAAAGTAAGGGATGTACACGTTGTTATACAAGGGAGCGGTTAGTTTGTGATGCACCTCCTGTTTCGAAGCACATTCAATGTGTTATGTTACTGTAAATCATCACAACGTATTGATGATTTGCATACTGATAGTGCACTTCCAACACAGGCATCCACATTGTTGACATTCCGAGTGAAAAATGGAGTGAATGCAACAGGTATGTTCAAAGAAACAACTCCAAGAAATGCACTGTAAGTTTGTTGAATGAGTCACATTGGCAGAACGGTGTATCGTAATCGGTGTGTAGTAGCTTGGCGATGGTCTTGAACAGTTCCGTCTGTTCACCAGATGCATCGGCGATTTGACTGTTGTGGAACTGAAGTTTTGGACAACACTTCTGTGATTGTGTGGCAATTGTATCAAAGCGAGTGTAAAAACATAATTGTCATAATTATAAATTTTCGTTTAGTAGTACAGGTCAGCAAATATGTACGCATGTAGCTAAACATGTCATACAATATATATCGTTCCAGGAAGTAGGTTATCTCTAAGCGTAGCTCAATGGAGTGCAAAAATTGTTAACGTGCGACATAATGTATAGACGACTATGTGGCAGCGTAATTAATGCTAGGTACTCTTGAACTGTGAAACGACCAAAGTTGGGTATGGTCGATTTCATAATTCATTTAAGGGTGTTAAATGCAGTTACTCATAATAATAATTACTTGCATAATTATTACGTAACTAACGTTAATATATAAAGTAACACGACAAGTTTAGATCACACACTGGTGCTTTGCGTTACCTTACTTAACATTATTAAGAAATATGTAGGCTATTATATAAAACATCAGAGGAATACAGTAAAACATATTTTGACAAGAAATAAGTTGAGGGATTGGTACGGGTCAAGATCAAATATGTTGATCAATCTTAAAACGTTTTGAATAATATCTGAATAGGAACTCCACTATCAGCAAACATGTCAGCCATTGTATTTATCAATTGCCGCTAACATTCCTAAGTCTGATAATTTGTTAACTTCTAACATGGAATTAATCCATACAAACAAAGAAACCATTGTGTGATCAGAAGTTCAGAATTACATGATAAATATATTTGTAATCACAGCAGCAATACACTATGAACGATATCAATCAACTACTTACTTCAATTCTCTCAAAGATATCATCTCCTTGATGGAGTCACCCAGAGCTTTGCCGGCCGCAGGATCACTGACGTCGTTCTCTGACAACCTGGACAATGTTGTGTATATTATTACAACCTGATAATTACTAATACGGGTTGGCTCAAAATAAGAATATAATTCGCAACGTATAATTCATTACATGTATGGCAGCAACGATGGGTTATATAATTACTATTACAGTATGATATCATTAACATCCACGCAAGAACCTTCAAAGAAACGAAACTGTACATGCACATCGTATCAAAACATGATATAAACAATTACAGGTCATACAAAAAATTGCATATATCCAACTCAGACTAACCAGAGTTTCTCAACTTTTGCACAGCGAGAAAGGGCTGTAGCCACGGCAAGCATGTCATCGACTCCAATTCTGCACTTTGTCAAGCTGCAATTCAATTCATACACCTCCTGATTCCAAGCACTTTCAATTCGTTATGTTAATGTAAATCATAAAAAAGCATTGATGATTTGCATACTGTATCAAATTGATATTCAATTCAGCCCATTGCATTTATCAAGAGCCGATATTATGCTTAAACATCAAAATGTTACATTAAATTAACATGGAATGAAAACATGTAAATAAAAAAGAAATTGTTGTGTGATCAAAATAACACAATACGTTTGAGCCACAACTGCAATATAGTTAAGCTGAATCATGCCGATAAAGTAGTCACTTATTTATATTTCCGTCATATTATAAACAAGTAGGACGGTTACTCTTGTAGTTTGCCTAACCAACAATCAAATTGGAAACATCCCATAAGATAACCCCTCAAAATGTTGATCATTACAATTACTTCAGTCTAGAATAATATACCATAGGATATTATCTACAGGAATCAATACATAGTTCATGTCCGTCCTAGGAGGGGTTCGAACGAACTCCCTTTTTTGAGAGAATTATTTTAAGTTGGAAAGTTTTTTTAGAAATCTTCCCAGTATTCCCAGGCTGATAGTGTCCGAACTTCCGTTTAAAATCCCCGAGGACGGGCCTGTAATGCAGTGCCAACTGCACAAACACAGAATATAAAGGATTGTGTCTACTGAAACTTTGAACAGAGTTACTTGAGGTTACAAGTTTTGCACTGCTGATGTATACCGGCTAATTATATTTAAAGTATCACATATTTCATCGTTAAAGTATTAACTTGCGTTCTCTCAATGGTTGCATCAGATCACATTTCTTTAAACAAGCATCACAAGAACCTTACAAACAAAATTATGTGTACGAATTGGCTTCTAGCCCATATTGGCCATTACAAATATATTTACAAAAGAAAACCTGTTTTTAAATTAGGAAATGTTGAAATTAATTGAAGAAGGCATTGGAATTGCACGTGATTTGAAGTTTTGATGGAGAGTAATCTACGTTTTATTATATTGTAAACATGAACGGATATTTTCCTTGGTTGATTCGTTAAGATATTGTAGTTGCAAATTACATATCTGGAGTACAGAGCGAGGCCAGAAGTGGTTATGTATGGTAAACACAAGGAGTGGTATGTTTGTCTGCATCAATGCAATACACCACCTGATTCTAAAAACTGTCTTTGTAAGAATAAACTGCTTTCTTCGCCGTGGTGTTGATTGTTATAATGTATCAATATTATGTTCAACCATTGCAGCTAACCTCCGAATATATTACTGATTAGTATGACAATCTTACAATAAATAAAACCAACGAAATCTTCTGACAAAAACACTCTGTAGGTAAAGCGCAATGATAAATGCGAGTGGTGCAACAACAGCTACATACACTCTGTAATTAATATTCAGAGAATTGTGGCATTCTTAGAACGTCAATAGGAAAGCTGCTGCTTATTGCTCTCATTTTGTCGCAACAAGTTTTGTCTGAAGACCTAGGTTACAGATGAGAATTTTTGCACAGTTCTGCACTCCTTGCAGCCGTTGTGCTTGTTTGCGAGGCCGTCGGTGGAGCAACGCATTCCCAATGTCAAGTCTGCTGGTGACAACCGCATGGACAATTTGTTACATCGCAGGTAACGCTTGATGTAAAACATAGGCAATACTAACAAAACATGTTTGTATGACTTAAGAGTGCCGAGATTGTTAATACTGAAGGTATGACTTGGCATATGACATGCGAACAAAAGATACGCATACATGATAGAGAAACGATCTCCACTTCTACAGTAAAGTAAATACTCTCTAATCACATTGGACTAATCAGTTCAGCCCAGAAGTTATGTCAAACACTGTAGTATAACTCCTTGCAGCCGTTGTATTTGTTTGCGAGACAGTCAGAGCAACGCATTCCCAATGTCAAGTCTGCTGGTGACAAACGCATGGACAATTTGTTCCATCGCAGGTAATGCTTAATCCTTGCAAAATGTCCGAGGTGGAAAGCACAACGATTGGGTTGGCCAACAACGTGTGACACAATTGGCTATGTACATCGGTGCACGAAAACTAATATATTACATGGTTTGGTAATCCCTTATATTCTAAACCAGTACAACTGATACTGTTGTACGGTTGCTTGATGGAGAATCAAATGCGTAACCATCTAGAGGATAACCCCTCATAATCTTCGGTCGATGGGAATAAACCACAATTTTGATACTGCACTGTATGCAACGCTAAAAGTTAGGGATGTACACGTGGTTATACAAGGGAGCGGTTAGTTTGTGATGCACCTCCTGTTTCGAAGCACATTCAATGTGTTATGTTACTGTAAATCATAACAAAGAATTGATGATTTGCATATTGATAGTGCACTTCCAACACAGGCATCCACATTGTTGACATTCCGAGTGAAAAATTGAGTGAATGCAACAGGTATGTTCAAAGAAACAACTCCAAGAAATGCACTGTAAGTTTGTTGAATGAGTCACATTGGCAGAACGGTGTATCGTAATCGGTGTGTAGTAGCTTGGCGATGGTCTTGAACAGTTCCGTCTGTTCACCAGATGCATCGGCGATTTGACTGTTGTGGAACTGAAGTTTTGGACAACACTTCTGTGATTGTGTGGCAATTGTATCAAAGCGAGTGTAAAAACATAATTGTCATAATTATAAATTTTCGTTTAGTAGTACAGGTCAGCAAATATGTACGCATGTAGCTAAACATGTCATACAATATATATCGTTCCAGGAAGTAGGTTATCTCTAAGCGTAGCTCAATGGAGTGCAAAAATTGTTAACGTGCGACATAATGTATAGACGACTATGTGGCAGCGTAATTAATGCTAGGTACTCTTGAACTGTGAAACGACCAAAGTTGGGTATGGTCGATTTCATAATTCATTTAAGGGTGTTAAATGCAGTTACTCATAATAATAATTACTTGCATAATTATTACGTAACTAACGTTAATATATAAAGTAACACGACAAGTTTAGATCACACACTGGTGCTTTGCGTTACCTTACTTAACATTATTAAGAAATATGTAGGCTATTATATAAAACATCAGAGGAATACAGTAAAACATATTTTGACAAGAAACAAGTTGAGGGATTGGTACGGGTCAAGATCAAATATGTTGATCAATCTTAAAACGTTTTGAATAATATCTGAATAGGAACTCCACTATCAGCAAACATGTCAGCCATTGTATTTATCAATTGCCGCTAACATTCCTAAGTCTGATAATTTGTTAACTTCTAACATGGAATTAATCCATACAAACAAAGAAACCATTGTGTGATCAGAAGTTCAGAATTACAGGATAAATCTATTTGTAATCACAGAAGCAATACACTATGAACTATATCAATCAACTACTTACTTCAATTCTCTCAAAGATATCATCTCCTTGATGGAGTCACCCAGAGCTTTGCCGGCCGCAGGATCACTGACGTCGTTCTCTGACAACCTGGACAATGTTGTGTATATTATTACAACCTGATAATTACTAATACGGGTTGGCTCAAAATAAGAATATAATTCGCAACGTATAATTCATTACATGTATGGCAGCAACGATGGGTTATATAATTACTATTACAGTATGATATCATTAACATCCACGCAAGAACCTTCAAAGAAACGAAACTGTACATGCACATCGTATCAAAACATGATATAAACAATTACAGGTCATACAAAAAATTGCATATATCCAACTCAGACTAACCAGAGTTTCTCAACTTTTGCACAGCGAGAAAGGGCTGTAGCCACGGCAAGCATGTCATCGACTCCAATTCTGCACTTTGTCAAGCTGCAATTCAATTCATACACCTCCTGATTCCAAGCACTTTCAATTCGTTATGTTAATGTAAATCATAAAAAAGCATTGATGATTTGCATACTGTATCAAATTGATATTCAATTCAGCCCATTGCATTTATCAAGAGCCGATATTATGCTTAAACATCAAAATGTTACATTAAATTAACATGGAATGAAAACATGTAAATAAAAAAGAAATTGTTGTGTGATCAAAATAACACAATACGTTTGAGCCACAACTGCAATATAGTTAAGCTGAATCATGCCGATAAAGTAGTCACTTATTTATATTTCCGTCATATTATAAACAAGTAGGACGGTTACTCTTGTAGTTTGCCTAACCAACAATCAAATTGGAAACATCCCATAAGATAACCCCTCAAAATGTTGATCATTACAATTACTTCAGTCTAGAATAATATACCATAGGATATTATCTACAGGAATCAATACATAGTTCATGTCCGTCCTAGGAGGGGTTCGAACGAACTCCCTTTTTTGAGAGAATTCTTTTAAGTTGGAAAGTTTTTTTAGAAATCTTCCCAGTATTCCCAGGCTGATAGTGTCCGAACTTCCGTTTAAAATCCCCGAGGACGGGCCTGTAATGCAGTGCCAACTGCACAAACACAGAATATAAAGGATTGTGTCTACTGAAACTTTGAACAGAGTTACTTGAGGTTACAAGTTTTGCACTGCTGATGTATACCGGCTAATTATATTTAAAGTATCACATATTTCATCGTTAAAGTATTAACTTGCGTTCTCTCAATGGTTGCATCAGATCACATTTCTTTAAACAAGCATCACAAGAACCTTACAAACAAAATTATGTGTACGAATTGGCTTCTAGCCCATATTGGCCATTACAAATATATTTACAAAAGAAAACCTGTTTTTAAATTAGGAAATGTTGAAATTAATTGAAGAAGGCATTGGAATTGCACGTGATTTGAAGTTTTGATGGAGAGTAATCTACGTTTTATTATATTGTAAACATGAACGGATATTTTCCTTGGTTGATTCGTTAAGATATTGTAGTTGCAAATTACATATCTGGAGTACAGAGCGAGGCCAGAAGTGGTTATGTATGGTAAACACAAGGAGTGGTATGTTTGTCTGCATCAGTGCAATACACCACCTGATTCTAAAAACTGTCTTTGTAAGAATAAACTGCTTTCTTCGCCGTGGTGTTGATTGTTATAATGTATCAATATTATGTTCAACCATTGCAGCTAACCTCCGAATATATTACTGATTAGTATGACAATCTTACAATAAATAAAACCAACGAAATCTTCTGACAAAAACACTCTGTAGGTAAAGCGCAATGATAAATGCGAGTGGTGCAACAACAGCTACATACACTCTGTAATTAATATTCAGAGAATTGTGGCATTCTTAGAACGTCAATAGGAAAGCTGCTGCTTATTGCTCTCATTTTGTCGCAACAAGTTTTGTCTGAAGACCTAGGTTACAGATGAGAATTTTTGCACAGTTCTGCACTCCTTGCAGCCGTTGTGCTTGTTTGCGAGGCCGTCGGTGGAGCAACGCATTCCCAATGTCAAGTCTGCTGGTGACAACCGCATGGACAATTTGTTACATCGCAGGTAACGCTTGATGTAAAACATAGGCAATACTAACAAAACATGTTTGTATGACTTAAGAGTGCCGAGATTGTTAATACTGAAGGTATGACTTGGCATATGACATGCGAACAAAAGATACGCATACATGATAGAGAAACGATCTCCACTTCTACAGTAAAGTAAATACTCTCTAATCACATTGGACTAATCAGTTCAGCCCAGAAGTTATGTCAAACACTGTAGTATAACTCCTTGCAGCCGTTGTATTTGTTTGCGAGACAGTCAGAGCAACGCATTCCCAATGTCAAGTCTGCTGGTGACAAACGCATGGACAATTTGTTCCATCGCAGGTAATGCTTAATCCTTGCAAAATGTCCGAGGTGGAAAGCACAACGATTGGGTTGGCCAACAACGTGTGACACAATTTGCTATGTACATCGGTGCACGAAAACTAATATATTACATGGTTTGGTAATCCCTTATATTCTAAACCAGTACAACTGATACTGTTGTACGGTTGCTTGATGGAGAATCAAATGCGTAACCATCTAGAGGATAACCCCTCATAATCTTCGGTCGATGGGAATAAACCACAATTTTGATACTGCACTGTATGCAACGCTAAAAGTTAGGGATGTACACGTGGTTATACAAGGGAGCGGTTAGTTTGTGATGCACCTCCTGTTTCGAAGCACATTCAATGTGTTATGTTACTGTAAATCATAACAAAGTATTGATGATTTGCATATTGATAGTGCACTTCCAACACAGGCATCCACATTGTTGACATTCCGAGTGAAAAATTGAGTGAATGCAACAGGTATGTTCAAAGAAACAACTCCAAGAAATGCACTGTAAGTTTGTTGAATGAGTCACATTGGCAGAACGGTGTATCGTAATCGGTGTGTAGTAGCTTGGCGATGGTCTTGAACAGTTCCGTCTGTTCACCAGATGCATCGGCGATTTGACTGTTGTGGAACTGAAGTTTTGGACAACACTTCTGTGATTGTGTGGCAATTGTATCAAAGCGAGTGTAAAAACATAATTGTCATAATTATAAATTTTCGTTTAGTAGTACAGGTCAGCAAATATGTACGCATGTAGCTAAACATGTCATACAATATATATCGTTCCAGGAAGTAGGTTATCTCTAAGCGTAGCTCAATGGAGTGCAAAAATTGTTAACGTGCGACATAATGTATAGACGACTATGTGGCAGCGTAATTAATGCTAGGTACTCTTGAACTGTGAAACGACCAAAGTTGGGTATGGTCGATTTCATAATTCATTTAAGGGTGTTAAATGCAGTTACTCATAATAATAATTACTTGCATAATTATTACGTAACTAACGTTAATATATAAAGTAACACGACAAGTTTAGATCACACACTGGTGCTTTGCGTTACCTTACTTAACATTATTAAGAAATATGTAGGCTATTATATAAAACATCAGAGGAATACAGTAAAACATATTTTGACAAGAAACAAGTTGAGGGATTGGTACGGGTCAAGATCAAATATGTTGATCAATCTTAAAACGTTTTGAATAATATCTGAATAGGAACTCCACTATCAGCAAACATGTCAGCCATTGTATTTATCAATTGCCGCTAACATTCCTAAGTCTGATAATTTGTTAACTTCTAACATGGAATTAATCCATACAAACAAAGAAACCATTGTGTGATCAGAAGTTCAGAATTACATGATAAATATATTTGTAATCACAGCAGCAATACACTATGAACGATATCAATCAACTACTTACTTCAATTCTCTCAAAGATATCATCTCCTTGATGGAGTCACCCAGAGCTTTGCCGGCCGCAGGATCACTGACGTCGTTCTCTGACAACCTGGACAATGTTGTGTATATTATTACAACCTGATAATTACTAATACGGGTTGGCTCAAAATAAGAATATAATTCGCAACGTATAATTCATTACATGTATGGCAGCAACGATGGGTTATATAATTACTATTACAGTATGATATCATTAACATCCACGCAAGAACCTTCAAAGAAACGAAACTGTACATGCACATCGTATCAAAACATGATATAAACAATTACAGGTCATACAAAAAATTGCATATATCCAACTCAGACTAACCAGAGTGTCTCAACTTTTGGGCAGTGAGAAAGTATATATATCGAGACTACACCGGAACTATTTGGCCAAATAAATTGTATTACTCCGCGCTAGCCAGCCAATCACGGCTTAGCGGAAACCAGTTCAAACCAGAGCCAGTAGCTTGAATCTTTCACTCCTGATTCAGTCTCTGCATTGCGAAGTTGTGACTAAAATTTGTCTCTCGAAATCCGCCCTCCTCCCCACCTTTCTTCCTTATTCTCAATGCTTAGTTTAAATGCGATTGTACATCGTTGATGAAATAGGAAGTTGAAAGATGTCGAAACCGCTTTCCCCACTTTTGGCCTTATATAAGATGAACACGGGGGTTTGTCCCCTAGTATTTGGTGTTCATGGGGTTTTCTGCGCAGACAGGCTTCCTGTTTCTTCATTGGTATTCTTGGCTTATGTTTATATAGGTTAGCGAAATGGCCCCACCTGTTTGTAATTAAATTTGGGTATTGGTGGTGGAATGTCTGTATTCTTTGCATTACATGTTCATGACGACTTTTTGATGTATATATGTTATCGTCATGCTTGTAGGAATGTGGGCTCTGAGAAACTTGCCGGATGGGGCTGTACATGTGTTCAGTTCCTGTCTGGTTTGCTTTGAGGAGCTCACATTCCTGTTAATGTTCTTCCCAAAGTGGCTGCGTGATAAGCAGTCCACTTTGCAATAAAAAACGTCATTTATTTGGCCTGTTTCAATTCACTGCTACATCGGACTCGTGTTGGTTATTGCATAAATATAACATATTTATCAGTATTTTCCATAGAATGTTTTTCAAAACTGTTCAAGTCATGAAAATCAACAAATTTGCAGAATTGTTTTGTTGATGAGATGACGAACACTGTTTTTGTTGAAGGTGAATATATACAATACAGACTCACGCAAGCATTTCGACTTTTGCACAGTTCCGTAAGGCCTCTGCCACGGAGATCATGGGTTGATTTCCAATTCTGCAGCTTTGTAAACTGTAAAGAATCAATGTGGATAAATGGCTCAATGTGTAACAATGACCTACTTATTACAGTTAACAAAGAATTATATATAAAATATCAACTCACTATTAAGATATAATATCATTTAAATAAAGCTAACATAGCGGCAATGCTAAAAAAGCACTGTTATCACTCAGGGTGTGAAACAGTTATTAAAAAACAAAGATATGTGTACAAAATACCGAAATGGAATATCAACTCACTTTTAAAATGTCACATAATTGATGTAAAACATAGTCAATACTAACAAAACATGTTTGTATGACTTAAGAGTGCCGAGATTGTTAATACTGAAGGTATGACATGACATATGACATGCGAACAAAAGATACGCATACATGATAAAGAAACGATCTCCACTTCTACAGTAAAGTAAATACTCTCTAATCACATTGGACTAATCAGTTCAGCCCAGAAGTTATGTCAAACACTGTAGTATAACTCCTTGCAGCCGTTGTATTTGTTTGCGAGACAGTCAGAGCAACGCATTCCCAATGTCAAGTCTGCTGGTGACAAACGCATGGACAGTTTGTTCCATCGCAGGTAATGCTTAATCCTTGCAAAATGTCCGAGGTGGAAAGCACAACGATTGGGTTGGCCAACAACGTGTGACACAATTGGCTTTGTACATCGGTGCACGAAAACTAATATATTACATGGTTTGGTAATCCCTTATATTCTAAACCAGTACAACTGATACTGTTGTACGGTTGCTTGATGGAGAATCAAATGCGTACCCATCTAGAGGATAACCCCTCACAATCTTCGGTCGATGGGAATAAACCACAATTTTGATACTGCACTGTATGCAATGCTAAAAGTAAGGGATGTACACGTGGTTATACAAGGGAGCGGTTAGTTTGTGATGCACCTCCTGTTTCGAAGCACATTCAATGTGTTATGTTACTGTAAATCATCACAACGTATTGATGATTTGCATACTGATAGTGCACTTCCAACACAGGCATCCACATTGTTGACATTCCGAGTGAAAAATGGAGTGAATGCAACAGGTATGTTCAAAGAAACAACTCCAAGAAATGCACTGTAAGTTTGTTGAATGAGTCACATTGGCAGAACGGTGTATCGTAATCGGTGTGTAGTAGCTTGGCGATGGTCTTGAACAGTTCCGTCTGTTCACCAGATGCATCGGCGATTTGACTGTTGTGGAACTGAAGTTTTGGACAACACTTCTGTGATTGTGTGGCAATTGTATCAAAGCGAGTGTAAAAACATAATTGTCATAATTATAAATTTTCGTTTAGTAGTACAGGTCAGCAAATATGTACGCATGTAGCTAAACATGTCATACAATATATATCGTTCCAGGAAGTAGGTTATCTCTAAGCGTAGCTCAATGGAGTGCAAAAATTGTTAACGTGCGACATAATGTATAGACGACTATGTGGCAGCGTAATTAATGCTAGGTACTCTTGAACTGTGAAACGACCAAAGTTGGGTATGGTCGATTTCATAATTCATTTAAGGGTGTTAAATGCAGTTACTCATAATAATAATTACTTGCATAATTATTACGTAACTAACGTTAATATATAAAGTAACACGACAAGTTTAGATCACACACTGGTGCTTTGCGTTACCTTACTTAACATTATTAAGAAATATGTAGGCTATTATATAAAACATCAGAGGAATACAGTAAAACATATTTTGACAAGAAACAAGTTGAGGGATTGGTACGGGTCAAGATCAAATATGTTGATCAATCTTAAAACGTTTTGAATAATATCTGAATAGGAACTCCACTATCAGCAAACATGTCAGCCATTGTATTTATCAATTGCCGCTAACATTCCTAAGTCTGATAATTTGTTAACTTCTAACATGGAATTAATCCATACAAACAAAGAAACCATTGTGTGATCATAAGTTCAGAATTACATGATAAATATATTTGTAATCACAGCAGCAATACACTATGAACGATATCAA
The DNA here is from genome assembly GCA_963662155.1 of Lamellibrachia columna. Classification (NCBI taxonomy): domain Eukaryota; kingdom Metazoa; phylum Annelida; class Polychaeta; order Sabellida; family Siboglinidae; genus Lamellibrachia; species Lamellibrachia columna. The sequence continues at coordinate 10,619,672 of OY759275.1, forward strand.
TCAACTACTTACGACAATTCTCTCAAAGATATCATCTCCTTGATGGAGTCACCCAGAGCTTTGCCGGCCGCAGGATCACTGACGTCGTTCTCTGACAACCTGGACAATGTTGTGTATATTATTACAACCTGATAATTACTAATACGGGTTGGCTCAAAATAAGAATATAATTCGCAACGTATAATTCATTACATGTATGGCAGCAACGATGGGTTATATAATTACTATTACAGTATGATATCATTAACATCCACGCAAGAACCTTCAAAGAAACGAAACTGTACATGCACATCGTATCAAAACATGATATAAACAATTACAGGTCATACAAAAAATTGCATATATCCAACTCAGACTAACCAGAGTGTCTCAACTTTTGCACAGCGAGAAAGGGCTGTAGCCACGGCAAGCATGTCATCGACTCCAATTCTGCACTTTGTCAAGCTGCAATTCAATTCATACACCTCCTGATTCCAAGCACTTTCAATTCGTTATGTTAATGTAAATCATAAAAAAGCATTGATGATTTGCATACTGTATCAAATTGATATTCAATTCAGCCCATTGCATTTATCAAGAGCCGATATTATGCTTAAACATCAAAATGTTACATTAAATTAACATGGAATGAAAACATGTAAATAAAAAAGAAATTGTTGTGTGATCAAAATAACACAATACGTTTGAGCCACAACTGCAATATAGTTAAGCTGAATCATGCCGATAAAGTAGTCACTTATTTATATTTCCGTCATATTATAAACAAGTAGGACGGTTACTCTTGTAGTTTGCCTAACCAACAATCAAATTGGAAACATCCCATAAGATAACCCCTCAAAATGTTGATCATTACAATTACTTCAGTCTAGAATAATATACCATAGGATATTATCTACAGGAATCAATACATAGTTCATGTCCGTCCTAGGAGGGGTTCGAACGAACTCCCTTTTTTGAGAGAATTCTTTTAAGTTGGAAAGTTTTTTTAGAAATCTTCCCAGTATTCCCAGGCTGATAGTGTCCGAACTTCCGTTTAAAATCCCCGAGGACGGGCCTGTAATGCAGTGCCAACTGCACAAACACAGAATATAAAGGATTGTGTCTACTGAAACTTTGAACAGAGTTACTTGAGGTTACAAGTTTTGCACTGCTGATGTATACCGGCTAATTATATTTAAAGTATCACATATTTCATCGTTAAAGTATTAACTTGCGTTCTCTCAATGGTTGCATCAGATCACATTTCTTTAAACAAGCATCACAAGAACCTTACAAACAAAATTATGTGTACGAATTGGCTTCTAGCCCATATTGGCCATTACAAATATATTTACAAAAGAAAACCTGTTTTTAAATTAGGAAATGTTGAAATTAATTGAAGAAGGCATTGGAATTGCACGTGATTTGAAGTTTTGATGGAGAGTAATCTACGTTTTATTATATTGTAAACATGAACGGATATTTTCCTTGGTTGATTCGTTAAGATATTGTAGTTGCAAATTACATATCTGGAGTACAGAGCGAGGCCAGAAGTGGTTATGTATGGTAAACACAAGGAGTGGTATGTTTGTCTGCATCAGTGCAATACACCACCTGATTCTAAAAACTGTCTTTGTAAGAATAAACTGCTTTCTTCGCCGTGGTGTTGATTGTTATAATGTATCAATATTATGTTCAACCATTGCAGCTAACCTCCGAATATATTACTGATTAGTATGACAATCTTACAATAAATAAAACCAACGAAATCTTCTGACAAAAACACTCTGTAGGTAAAGCGCAATGATAAATGCGAGTGGTGCAACAACAGCTACATACACTCTGTAATTAATATTCAGAGAATTGTGGCATTCTTAGAACGTCAATAGGAAAGCTGCTGCTTATTGCTCTCATTTTGTCGCAACAAGTTTTGTCTGAAGACCTAGGTTACAGATGAGATTTTTTGCACAGTTCTGCACTCCTTGCAGCCGTTGTGCTTGTTTGCGAGGCCGTCGGTGGAGCAACGCATTCCCAATGTCAAGTCTGCTGGTGACAACCGCATGGACAATTTGTTACATCGCAGGTAACGCTTGATGTAAAACATAGGCAATACTAACAAAACATGTTTGTATGACTTAAGAGTGCCGAGATTGTTAATACTGAAGGTATGACTTGGCATATGACATGCGAACAAAAGATACGCATACATGATAGAGAAACGATCTCCACTTCTACAGTAAAGTAAATACTCTCTAATCACATTGGACTAATCAGTTCAGCCCAGAAGTTATGTCAAACACTGTAGTATAACTCCTTGCAGCCGTTGTATTTGTTTGCGAGACAGTCAGAGCAACGCATTCCCAATGTCAAGTCTGCTGGTGACAAACGCATGGACAATTTGTTCCATCGCAGGTAATGCTTAATCCTTGCAAAATGTCCGAGGTGGAAAGCACAACGATTGGGTTGGCCAACAACGTGTGACACAATTGGCTATGTACATCGGTGCACGAAAACTAATATATTACATGGTTTGGTAATCCCTTATATTCTAAACCAGTACAACTGATACTGTTGTACGGTTGCTTGATGGAGAATCAAATGCGTAACCATCTAGAGGATAACCCCTCATAATCTTCGGTCGATGGGAATAAACCACAATTTTGATACTGCACTGTATGCAACGCTAAAAGTTAGGGATGTACACGTGGTTATACAAGGGAGCGGTTAGTTTGTGATGCACCTCCTGTTTCGAAGCACATTCAATGTGTTATGTTACTGTAAATCATAACAAAGTATTGATGATTTGCATATTGATAGTGCACTTCCAACACAGGCATCCACATTGTTGACATTCCGAGTGAAAAATTGAGTGAATGCAACAGGTATGTTCAAAGAAACAACTCCAAGAAATGCACTGTAAGTTTGTTGAATGAGTCACATTGGCAGAACGGTGTATCGTAATCGGTGTGTAGTAGCTTGGCGATGGTCTTGAACAGTTCCGTCTGTTCACCAGATGCATCGGCGATTTGACTGTTGTGGAACTGAAGTTTTGGACAACACTTCTGTGATTGTGTGGCAATTGTATCAAAGCGAGTGTAAAAACATAATTGTCATAATTATAAATTTTCGTTTAGTAGTACAGGTCAGCAAATATGTACGCATGTAGCTAAACATGTCATACAATATATATCGTTCCAGGAAGTAGGTTATCTCTAAGCGTAGCTCAATGGAGTGCAAAAATTGTTAACGTGCGACATAATGTATAGACGACTATGTGGCAGCGTAATTAATGCTAGGTACTCTTGAACTGTGAAACGACCAAAGTTGGGTATGGTCGATTTCATAATTCATTTAAGGGTGTTAAATGCAGTTACTCATAATAATAATTACTTGCATAATTATTACGTAACTAACGTTAATATATAAAGTAACACGACAAGTTTAGATCACACACTGGTGCTTTGCGTTACCTTACTTAACATTATTAAGAAATATGTAGGCTATTATATAAAACATCAGAGGAATACAGTAAAACATATTTTGACAAGAAACAAGTTGAGGGATTGGTACGGGTCAAGATCAAATATGTTGATCAATCTTAAAACGTTTTGAATAATATCTGAATAGGAACTCCACTATCAGCAAACATGTCAGCCATTGTATTTATCAATTGCCGCTAACATTCCTAAGTCTGATAATTTGTTAACTTCTAACATGGAATTAATCCATACAAACAAAGAAACCATTGTGTGATCAGAAGTTCAGAATTACATGATAAATATATTTGTAATCACAGCAGCAATACACTATGAACGATATCAATCAACTACTTACTTCAATTCTCTCAAAGATATCATCTCCTTGATGGAGTCACCCAGAGCTTTGCCGGCCGCAGGATCACTGACGTCGTTCTCTGACAACCTGGACAATGTTGTGTATATTATTACAACCTGATAATTACTAATACGGGTTGGCTCAAAATAAGAATATAATTCGCAACGTATAATTCATTACATGTATGGCAGCAACGATGGGTTATATAATTACTATTACAGTATGATATCATTAACATCCACGCAAGAACCTTCAAAGAAACGAAACTGTACATGCACATCGTATCAAAACATGATATAAACAATTACAGGTCATACAAAAAATTGCATATATCCAACTCAGACTAACCAGAGTGTCTCAACTTTTGGGCAGTGAGAAAGTATATATATCGAGACTACACCGGAACTATTTGGCCAAATAAATTGTATTACTCCGCGCTAGCCAGCCAATCACGGCTTAGCGGAAACCAGTTCAAACCAGAGCCAGTAGCTTGAATCTTTCACTCCTGATTCAGTCTCTGCATTGCGAAGTTGTGACTAAAATTTGTCTCTCGAAATCCGCCCTCCTCCCCACCTTTCTTCCTTATTCTCAATGCTTAGTTTAAATGCGATTGTACATCGTTGATGAAATAGGAAGTTGAAAGATGTCGAAACCGCTTTCCCCACTTTTGGCCTTATATAAGATGAACACGGGGGTTTGTCCCCTAGTATTTGGTGTTCATGGGGTTTTCTGCGCAGACAGGCTTCCTGTTTCTTCATTGGTATTCTTGGCTTATGTTTATATAGGTTAGCGAAATGGCCCCACCTGTTTGTAATTAAATTTGGGTATTGGTGGTGGAATGTCTGTATTCTTTGCATTACATGTTCATGACGACTTTTTGATGTATATATGTTATCGTCATGCTTGTAGGAATGTGGGCTCTGAGAAACTTGCCGGATGGGGCTGTACATGTGTTCAGTTCCTGTCTGGTTTGCTTTGAGGAGCTCACATTCCTGTTAATGTTCTTCCCAAAGTGGCTGCGTGATAAGCAGTCCACTTTGCAATAAAAAACGTCATTTATTTGGCCTGTTTCAATTCACTGCTACATCGGACTCGTGTTGGTTATTGCATAAATATAACATATTTATCAGTATTTTCCATAGAATGTTTTTCAAAACTGTTCAAGTCATGAAAATCAACAAATTTGCAGAATTGTTTTGTTGATGAGATGACGAACACTGTTTTTGTTGAAGGTGAATATATACAATACAGACTCACGCAAGCATTTCGACTTTTGCACAGTTCCGTAAGGCCTCTGCCACGGAGATCATGGGTTGATTTCCAATTCTGCAGCTTTGTAAACTGTAAAGAATCAATGTGGATAAATGGCTCAATGTGTAACAATGACCTACTTATTACAGTTAACAAAGAATTATATATAAAATATCAACTCACTATTAAGATATAATATCATTTAAATAAAGCTAACATAGCGGCAATGCTAAAAAAGCACTGTTATCACTCAGGGTGTGAAACAGTTATTAAAAAACAAAGATATGTGTACAAAATACCGAAATGGAATATCAACTCACTTTTAAAATGTCACATAATTGATGTAAAACATAGTCAATACTAACAAAACATGTTTGTATGACTTAAGAGTGCCGAGATTGTTAATACTGAAGGTATGACATGACATATGACATGCGAACAAAAGATACGCATACATGATAAAGAAACGATCTCCACTTCTACAGTAAAGTAAATACTCTCTAATCACATTGGACTAATCAGTTCAGCCCAGAAGTTATGTCAAACACTGTAGTATAACTCCTTGCAGCCGTTGTATTTGTTTGCGAGACAGTCAGAGCAACGCATTCCCAATGTCAAGTCTGCTGGTGACAAACGCATGGACAGTTTGTTCCATCGCAGGTAATGCTTAATCCTTGCAAAATGTCCGAGGTGGAAAGCACAACGATTGGGTTGGCCAACAACGTGTGACACAATTGGCTTTGTACATCGGTGCACGAAAACTAATATATTACATGGTTTGGTAATCCCTTATATTCTAAACCAGTACAACTGATACTGTTGTACGGTTGCTTGATGGAGAATCAAATGCGTACCCATCTAGAGGATAACCCCTCACAATCTTCGGTCGATGGGAATAAACCACAATTTTGATACTGCACTGTATGCAATGCTAAAAGTAAGGGATGTACACGTGGTTATACAAGGGAGCGGTTAGTTTGTGATGCACCTCCTGTTTCGAAGCACATTCAATGTGTTATGTTACTGTAAATCATCACAACGTATTGATGATTTGCATACTGATAGTGCACTTCCAACACAGGCATCCACATTGTTGACATTCCGAGTGAAAAATGGAGTGAATGCAACAGGTATGTTCAAAGAAACAACTCCAAGAAATGCACTGTAAGTTTGTTGAATGAGTCACATTGGCAGAACGGTGTATCGTAATCGGTGTGTAGTAGCTTGGCGATGGTCTTGAACAGTTCCGTCTGTTCACCAGATGCATCGGCGATTTGACTGTTGTGGAACTGAAGTTTTGGACAACACTTCTGTGATTGTGTGGCAATTGTATCAAAGCGAGTGTAAAAACATAATTGTCATAATTATAAATTTTCGTTTAGTAGTACAGGTCAGCAAATATGTACGCATGTAGCTAAACATGTCATACAATATATATCGTTCCAGGAAGTAGGTTATCTCTAAGCGTAGCTCAATGGAGTGCAAAAATTGTTAACGTGCGACATAATGTATAGACGACTATGTGGCAGCGTAATTAATGCTAGGTACTCTTGAACTGTGAAACGACCAAAGTTGGGTATGGTCGATTTCATAATTCATTTAAGGGTGTTAAATGCAGTTACTCATAATAATAATTACTTGCATAATTATTACGTAACTAACGTTAATATATAAAGTAACACGACAAGTTTAGATCACACACTGGTGCTTTGCGTTACCTTACTTAACATTATTAAGAAATATGTAGGCTATTATATAAAACATCAGAGGAATACAGTAAAACATATTTTGACAAGAAACAAGTTGAGGGATTGGTACGGGTCAAGATCAAATATGTTGATCAATCTTAAAACGTTTTGAATAATATCTGAATAGGAACTCCACTATCAGCAAACATGTCAGCCATTGTATTTATCAATTGCCGCTAACATTCCTAAGTCTGATAATTTGTTAACTTCTAACATGGAATTAATCCATACAAACAAAGAAACCATTGTGTGATCAGAAGTTCAGAATTACATGATAAATATATTTGTAATCATAGCAGCAATACACTATGAACGATATCAATCAACTACTTACTTCAATTCTCTCAAAGATATCATCTCCTTGATGGAGTCACCCAGAGCTTTGCCGGCCGCAGGATCACTGACGTCGTTCTCTGACAACCTGGACAATGTTGTGTATATTATTACAACCTGATAATTACTAATACGGGTTGGCTCAAAATAAGAATATAATTCGCAACGTATAATTCATTACATGTATGGCAGCAACGATGGGTTATATAATTACTATTACAGTATGATATCATTAACATCCACGCAAGAACCTTCAAAGAAACGAAACTGTACATGCACATCGTATCAAAACATGATATAAACAATTACAGGTCATACAAAAAATTGCATATATCCAACTCAGACTAACCAGAGTGTCTCAACTTTTGGGCAGTGAGAAAGTATATATATCGAGACTACACCGGAACTATTTGGCCAAATAAATTGTATTACTCCGCGCTAGCCAGCCAATCACGGCTTAGCGGAAACCAGTTCAAACCAGAGCCAGTAGCTTGAATCTTTCACTCCTGATTCAGTCTCTGCATTGCGAAGTTGTGACTAAAATTTGTCTCTCGAAATCCGCCCTCCTCCCCACCTTTCTTCCTTATTCTCAATGCTTAGTTTAAATGCGATTGTACATCGTTGATGAAATAGGAAGTTGAAAGATGTCGAAACCGCTTTCCCCACTTTTGGCCTTATATAAGATGAACACGGGGGTTTGTCCCCTAGGATTTGGTGTTCATGGGGTTTTCTGCGCAGACAGGCTTCCTGTTTCTTCATTGGTATTCTTGGCTTATGTTTATATAGGTTAGCGAAATGGCCCCACCTGTTTGTAATTAAATTTGGGTATTGGTGGTGGAATGTCTGTATTCTTTGCATTACATGTTCATGACGACTTTTTGATGTATATATGTTATCGTCATGCTTGTAGGAATGTGGGCTCTGAGAAACTTGCCGGATGGGGCTGTACATGTGTTCAGTTCCTGTCTGGTTTGCTTTGAGGAGCTCACATTCCTGTTAATGTTCTTCCCAAAGTGGCTGCGTGATAAGCAGTCCACTTTGCAATAAAAAACGTCATTTATTTGGCCTGTTTCAATTCACTGCTACATCGGACTCGTGTTGGTTATTGCATAAATATAACATATTTATCAGTATTTTCCATAGAATGTTTTTCAAAACTGTTCAAGTCATGAAAATCAACAAATTTGCAGAATTGTTTTGTTGATGAGATGACGAACACTGTTTTTGTTGAAGGTGAATATATACAATACAGACTCACGCAAGCATTTCGACTTTTGCACAGTTCCGTAAGGCCTCTGCCACGGAGATCATGGGTTGATTTCCAATTCTGCAGCTTTGTAAACTGTAAAGAATCAATGTGGATAAATGGCTCAATGTGTAACAATGACCTACTTATTACAGTTAACAAAGAATTATATATAAAATATCAACTCACTATTAAGATATAATATCATTTAAATAAAGCTAACATAGCGGCAATGCTAAAAAAGCACTGTTATCACTCAGGGTGTGAAACAGTTATTAAAAAACAAAGATATGTGTACAAAATACCGAAATGGAATATCAACTCACTTTTAAAATGTCACATAATTGATGTAAAACATAGTCAATACTAACAAAACATGTTTGTATGACTTAAGAGTGCCGAGATTGTTAATACTGAAGGTATGACATGACATATGACATGCGAACAAAAGATACGCATACATGATAAAGAAACGATCTCCACTTCTACAGTAAAGTAAATACTCTCTAATCACATTGGACTAATCAGTTCAGCCCAGAAGTTATGTCAAACACTGTAGTATAACTCCTTGCAGCCGTTGTATTTGTTTGCGAGACAGTCAGAGCAACGCATTCCCAATGTCAAGTCTGCTGGTGACAAACGCATGGACAGTTTGTTCCATCGCAGGTAATGCTTAATCCTTGCAAAATGTCCGAGGTGGAAAGCACAACGATTGGGTTGGCCAACAACGTGTGACACAATTGGCTTTGTACATCGGTGCACGAAAACTAATATATTACATGGTTTGGTAATCCCTTATATTCTAAACCAGTACAACTGATACTGTTGTACGGTTGCTTGATGGAGAATCAAATGCGTACCCATCTAGAGGATAACCCCTCACAATCTTCGGTCGATGGGAATAAACCACAATTTTGATACTGCACTGTATGCAATGCTAAAAGTAAGGGATGTACACGTGGTTATACAAGGGAGCGGTTAGTTTGTGATGCACCTCCTGTTTCGAAGCACATTCAATGTGTTATGTTACTGTAAATCATCACAACGTATTGATGATTTGCATACTGATAGTGCACTTCCAACACAGGCATCCACATTGTTGACATTCCGAGTGAAAAATGGAGTGAATGCAACAGGTATGTTCAAAGAAACAACTCCAAGAAATGCACTGTAAGTTTGTTGAATGAGTCACATTGGCAGAACGGTGTATCGTAATCGGTGTGTAGTAGCTTGGCGATGGTCTTGAACAGTTCCGTCTGTTCACCAGATGCATCGGCGATTTGACTGTTGTGGAACTGAAGTTTTGGACAACACTTCTGTGATTGTGTGGCAATTGTATCAAAGCGAGTGTAAAAACATAATTGTCATAATTATAAATTTTCGTTTAGTAGTACAGGTCAGCAAATATGTACGCATGTAGCTAAACATGTCATACAATATATATCGTTCCAGGAAGTAGGTTATCTCTAAGCGTAGCTCAATGGAGTGCAAAAATTGTTAACGTGCGACATAATGTATAGACGACTATGTGGCAGCGTAATTAATGCTAGGTACTCTTGAACTGTGAAACGACCAAAGTTGGGTATGGTCGATTTCATAATTCATTTAAGGGTGTTAAATGCAGTTACTCATAATAATAATTACTTGCATAATTATTACGTAACTAACGTTAATATATAAAGTAACACGACAAGTTTAGATCACACACTGGTGCTTTGCGTTACCTTACTTAACATTATTAAGAAATATGTAGGCTATTATATAAAACATCAGAGGAATACAGTAAAACATATTTTGACAAGAAACAAGTTGAGGGATTGGTACGGGTCAAGATCAAATATGTTGATCAATCTTAAAACGTTTTGAATAATATCTGAATAGGAACTCCACTATCAGCAAACATGTCAGCCATTGTATTTATCAATTGCCGCTAACATTCCTAAGTCTGATAATTTGTTAACTTCTAACATGGAATTAATCCATACAAACAAAGAAACCATTGTGTGATCAGAAGTTCAGAATTACATGATAAATATATTTGTAATCACAGCAGCAATACACTATGAACGATATCAATCAACTACTTACGACAATTCTCTCAAAGATATCATCTCCTTGATGGAGTCACCCAGAGCTTTGCCGGCCGCAGGATCACTGACGTCGTTCTCTGACAACCTGGACAATGTTGTGTATATTATTACAACCTGATAATTACTAATACGGGTTGGCTCAAAATAAGAATATAATTCGCAACGTATAATTCATTACATGTATGGCAGCAACGATGGGTTATATAATTACTATTACAGTATGATATCATTAACATCCACGCAAGAACCTTCAAAGAAACGAAACTGTACATGCACATCGTATCAAAACATGATATAAACAATTACAGGTCATACAAAAAATTGCATATATCCAACTCAGACTAACCAGAGTGTCTCAACTTTTGCACAGCGAGAAAGGGCTGTAGCCACGGCAAGCATGTCATCGACTCCAATTCTGCACTTTGTCAAGCTGCAATTCAATTCATACACCTCCTGATTCCAAGCACTTTCAATTCGTTATGTTAATGTAAATCATAAAAAAGCATTGATGATTTGCATACTGTATCAAATTGATATTCAATTCAGCCCATTGCATTTATCAAGAGCCGATATTATGCTTAAACATCAAAATGTTACATTAAATTAACATGGAATGAAAACATGTAAATAAAAAAGAAATTGTTGTGTGATCAAAATAACACAATACGTTTGAGCCACAACTGCAATATAGTTAAGCTGAATCATGCCGATAAAGTAGTCACTTATTTATATTTCCGTCATATTATAAACAAGTAGGACGGTTACTCTTGTAGTTTGCCTAACCAACAATCAAATTGGAAACATCCCATAAGATAACCCCTCAAAATGTTGATCATTACAATTACTTCAGTCTAGAATAATATACCATAGGATATTATCTACAGGAATCAATACATAGTTCATGTCCGTCCTAGGAGGGGTTCGAACGAACTCCCTTTTTTGAGAGAATTCTTTTAAGTTGGAAAGTTTTTTTAGAAATCTTCCCAGTATTCCCAGGCTGATAGTGTCCGAACTTCCGTTTAAAATCCCCGAGGACGGGCCTGTAATGCAGTGCCAACTGCACAAACACAGAATATAAAGGATTGTGTCTACTGAAACTTTGAACAGAGTTACTTGAGGTTACAAGTTTTGCACTGCTGATGTATACCGGCTAATTATATTTAAAGTATCACATATTTCATCGTTAAAGTATTAACTTGCGTTCTCTCAATGGTTGCATCAGATCACATTTCTTTAAACAAGCATCACAAGAACCTTACAAACAAAATTATGTGTACGAATTGGCTTCTAGCCCATATTGGCCATTACAAATATATTTACAAAAGAAAACCTGTTTTTAAATTAGGAAATGTTGAAATTAATTGAAGAAGGCATTGGAATTGCACGTGATTTGAAGTTTTGATGGAGAGTAATCTACGTTTTATTATATTGTAAACATGAACGGATATTTTCCTTGGTTGATTCGTTAAGATATTGTAGTTGCAAATTACATATCTGGAGTACAGAGCGAGGCCAGAAGTGGTTATGTATGGTAAACACAAGGAGTGGTATGTTTGTCTGCATCAGTGCAATACACCACCTGATTCTAAAAACTGTCTTTGTAAGAATAAACTGCTTTCTTCGCCGTGGTGTTGATTGTTATAATGTATCAATATTATGTTCAACCATTGCAGCTAACCTCCGAATATATTACTGATTAGTATGACAATCTTACAATAAATAAAACCAACGAAATCTTCTGACAAAAACACTCTGTAGGTAAAGCGCAATGATAAATGCGAGTGGTGCAACAACAGCTACATACACTCTGTAATTAATATTCAGAGAATTGTGGCATTCTTAGAACGTCAATAGGAAAGCTGCTGCTTATTGCTCTCATTTTGTCGCAACAAGTTTTGTCTGAAGACCTAGGTTACAGATGAGAATTTTTGCACAGTTCTGCACTCCTTGCAGCCGTTGTGCTTGTTTGCGAGGCCGTCGGTGGAGCAACGCATTCCCAATGTCAAGTCTGCTGGTGACAACCGCATGGACAATTTGTTACATCGCAGGTAACGCTTGATGTAAAACATAGGCAATACTAACAAAACATGTTTGTATGACTTAAGAGTGCCGAGATTGTTAATACTGAAGGTATGACTTGGCATATGACATGCGAACAAAAGATACGCATACATGATAGAGAAACGATCTCCACTTCTACAGTAAAGTAAATACTCTCTAATCACATTGGACTAATCAGTTCAGCCCAGAAGTTATGTCAAACACTGTAGTATAACTCCTTGCAGCCGTTGTATTTGTTTGCGAGACAGTCAGAGCAACGCATTCCCAATGTCAAGTCTGCTGGTGACAAACGCATGGACAATTTGTTCCATCGCAGGTAATGCTTAATCCTTGCAAAATGTCCGAGGTGGAAAGCACAACGATTGGGTTGGCCAACAACGTGTGACACAATTGGCTATGTACATCGGTGCACGAAAACTAATATATTACATGGTTTGGTAATCCCTTATATTCTAAACCAGTACAACTGATACTGTTGTACGGTTGCTTGATGGAGAATCAAATGCGTAACCATCTAGAGGATAACCCCTCATAATCTTCGGTCGATGGGAATAAACCACAATTTTGATACTGCACTGTATGCAACGCTAAAAGTTAGGGATGTACACGTGGTTATACAAGGGAGCGGTTAGTTTGTGATGCACCTCCTGTTTCGAAGCACATTCAATGTGTTATGTTACTGTAAATCATCACAACGTATTGATGATTTGCATACTGATAGTGCACTTCCAACACAGGCATCCACATTGTTGACATTCCGAGTGAAAATGGAGTGAATGCAACAGGTATGTTCAAAGAAACAACTCCAAGAAATGCACTGTAAGTTTGTTGAATGAGTCACATTGGCAGAACGGTGTATCGTAATCGGTGTGTAGTAGCTTGGCGATGGTCTTGAACAGTTCCGTCTGTTCACCAGATGCATCGGCGATTTGACTGTTGTGGAACTGAAGTTTTGGACAACACTTCTGTGATTGTGTGGCAATTGTATCAAAGCGAGTGTAAAAACATAATTGTCATAATTATAAATTTTCGTTTAGTAGTACAGGTCAGCAAATATGTACGCATGTAGCTAAACATGTCATACAATATATATCGTTCCAGGAAGTAGGTTATCTCTAAGCGTAGCTCAATGGAGTGCACAAATTGTTAACGTGCGACATAGTGTATAGGCGACTATGTGGCAGCGTAATTAATGCTAGGTACTCTTGAACTGTGAAACGACCAAAGTTGGGTATGGTCGATTTCATAATTAATTTAAGGGTTTTAAATGCAGTTACTCATAATAATAATTACTTGCATAATTATTACGTAACTAACGTTAATATATAAAGTAACACGACAATTTTAGATCACAAACTGGTGCTTTGCGTTACCTTACTTAACATTATTAAGAAATATGTAGGCTATTATATAAAACGTCAGAGGAATACAATAAAACATATTTTGACAAGAAACAAGTTGAGGGATTGGTACGGGTCAAGATCAAATATGTTGACCAATCTTAAAACGTTTTGAATAATATCTGAATAGGAACTCCACTATCAGCAAACATGTCAGCCATTGTATTTATCAATTGCCGCTAACATTCCTAAGTCTGATAATTTGTTAACTTCTAACATGGAATTAATCCATACAAACAAAGAAACCATTGTGTGATCAGAAGTTCAGAATTACAGGATAAATCTATTTGTAATCACAGAAGCAATACACTATGAACTATATCAATCAACTACTTACTTCAATTCTCTCAAAGATATCATCTCCTTGATGGAGTCACCCAGAGCTTTGCCGGCCGCAGGATCACTGACGTCGTTCTCTGACAACCTGGACAATGTTGTGTATATTATTACAACCTGATAATTACTAATACGGGTTGGCTCAAAATAAGAATATAATTCGCAACGTATAATTCATTACATGTATGGCAGCAACGATGGGTTATATAATTACTATTACAGTATGATATCATTAACATCCACGCAAGAACCTTCAAAGAAACGAAACTGTAAATGCACATCGTATCAAAACATGATATAAACAATTACAGGTCATACAAAAAATTGCATATATCCAACTCAGACTAACCAGAGTGTCTCAACTTTTGGGCAGTGAGAAAGTATATATATAACATATTTATCAGTATTTTCCATAGAATGTTTTTCAAAACTGTTCAAGTCATGAAAATCAACAAATTTGCAGAATTGTTTTGTTGATGAGATGACGAACACTGTTTTTGTTGAAGGTGTATATATACAATACAGACTCACGCAAGCATTTCGACTTTTGCACAGTTCCGTAAGGCCTCTGCCACGGAGATCATGGGTTGATTTCCAATTCTGCAGCTTTGTAAACTGTAAAGAATCAATGTGGATAAATGGCTCAATGTGTAACAATGACCTACTTATTACAGTTAACAAAGAATTATATATAAAATATCAACTCACTATTAAGATATAATATCATTTAAATAAAGCTAACATAGCGGCAATGCTAAAAAAGCACTGTTATCACTCAGGGTGTGAAACAGTTATTAAAAAACAAAGATATATGTGTACAAAATACCGAAATGGAATATCAACTCACTTTTAAAATGTCACATAATTGATGTAAAACATAGTCAATACTAACAAAACATGTTTGTATGACTTAAGAGTGCCGAGATTGTTAATACTGAAGGTATGACATGACATATGACATGCGAACAAAAGATACGCATACATGATAAAGAAACGATCTCCACTTCTACAGTAAAGTAAATACTCTCTAATCACATTGGACTAATCAGTTCAGCCCAGAAGTTATGTCAAACACTGTAGTATAACTCCTTGCAGCCGTTGTATTTGTTTGCGAGACAGTCAGAGCAACGCATTCCCAATGTCAAGTCTGCTGGTGACAAACGCATGGACAGTTTGTTCCATCGCAGGTAATGCTTAATCCTTGCAAAATGTCCGAGGTGGAAAGCACAACGATTGGGTTGGCCAACAACGTGTGACACAATTGGCTATGTACATCGGTGCACGAAAACTAATATATTACATGGTTTGGTAATCCCTTATATTCTAAACCAGTACAACTGATACTGTTGTACGGTTGCTTGATGGAGAATCAAATGCGTAACCATCTAGAGGATAACCCCTCACAATCTTCGGTCGATGGGAATAAACCACAATTTTGATACTGCACTGTATGCAATGCTAAAAGTAAGGGATGTACACGTGGTTATACAAGGGAGCGGTTAGTTTGTGATGCACCTCCTGTTTCGAAGCACATTCAATGTGTTATGTTACTGTAAATCATCACAACGTATTGATGATTTGCATACTGATAGTGCACTTCCAACACAGGCATCCACATTGTTGACATTCCGAGTGAAAAATGGAGTGAATGCAACAGGTATGTTCAAAGAAACAACTCCAAGAAATGCACTGTAAGTTTGTTGAATGAGTCACATTGGCAGAACGGTGTATCGTAATCGGTGTGTAGTAGCTTGGCGATGGTCTTGAACAGTTCCGTCTGTTCACCAGATGCATCGGCGATTTGACTGTTGTGGAACTGAAGTTTTGGACAACACTTCTGTGATTGTGTGGCAATTGTATCAAAGCGAGTGTAAAAACATAATTGTCATAATTATAAATTTTCGTTTAGTAGTACAGGTCAGCAAATATGTACGCATGTAGCTAAACATGTCATACAATATATATCGTTCCAGGAAGTAGGTTATCTCTAAGCGTAGCTCAATGGAGTGCACAAATTGTTAACGTGCGACATAGTGTATAGGCGACTATGTGGCAGCGTAATTAATGCTAGGTACTCTTGAACTGTGAAACGACCAAAGTTGGGTATGGTCGATTTCATAATTCATTTAAGGGTGTTAAATGCAGTTACTCATAATAATAATTACTTGCATAATTATTACGTAACTAACGTTAATATATAAAGTAACACGACAAGTTTAGATCAAACACTGGTGCTTTGCGTTACCTTACTTAACATTATATACGCATTATATACGCATTATATACGCATATTATGCTTGAAATGTGACGTTTTTCGCTGGCGTTTTAAAATATTGTTGAAAAATCATAATGGTCATTTGTAATATTGACATGTCCCCTTAATTTGTCGCCACAATGACTCTTGATTATGTATCTATAACGTGTTGTCGTCTACGGTATCAGGTTACAACAGCCATCTGACAGGGTGAGTTTACTAACATTTTGATTGGCCCGTTATAAGGCGGGGTCACCAGGTCATATATATATATATATTCTTCTTCTTCCCCTTGTTCCCTTGTGGGGTGGGGTCCAAGTCACTTGATTGCTTCTTCTACTTTCGTTGTTCTCCAATGTTCTCCATTTCCCTCTGTCTTCTGCGGTGGTCGTCCACTCTTGGCTGTTCGTAAATGGCCTTTCCAGATCTCGTTTGATACAGTCTTTCCATCGCAGTTTTGGTCTTCCTCTTCTTCTGCCACCCTCTTCTGCTTTCCATGCTCTTTTTGACAGTCTGTCTTCACCCATTCTTTGCACATGTCCTGCCCATCTCATTCTGCTTCCGGCTACTTTCATCTTTAGGTGTTTTTTCATGCCGATCTCTTCTCTCAATTATATTACATATATATATATATATATATATATATATATATATATATATGTTATATATATATTATATATATATGTACATTATATATATTATATATATATATATATATATATATATATATACATATATATATATATATATATATATGTATACATGTATATATATATTGCCATTTTCGTTAGCGCCAAAGGCACATTAAACTACGTCAGCGCTGATATTTGCTGGTTTAAGTACATTATTTAGTTAAGTAGATATACTGATGTGTACAGTAACCAGACGTTATGTTCTGCCCAGTGTTCGAAATTACCACTGATTGTTGGGGGATCCCCCCCAAAATATTGGTCTCCCCGAAACAAATTTTCCTTTTCATGCACTGTAATGGCTATTAGCACCTATTTTTGGGAAAAAACTTGCTTGCTATCATAGCAACCTGTGCTACAGTGTAAGGGCAATTACATCAGTACAAAGGTAAAATGTGGGACCCCCAAAGCTTATGTTTCTTTCTTACAGGAGGTCCCCAGGAGGTCCTGGATCCCCCAGACCCATTCATTTCGAACACTGGTTCCGCCTTCGCGGCGAACGAATATAGCAGGTTCACACACCCGGTCGTTACTATGGAAACAGCTGTAGTTGTTCTTGGAATTCAAGGGGATTTCAAAAAGAACTGAATTTTTAAAGGATGGATTGGCGAAATATGACATTAGTGATGGGTGATATTTTTTTGTAGTGTGAAAGTTTAGTTCGGTATGTTCTAGCATGCTATGGAAAAAAATAAAAAAATCAACTAACACGCTAACTGCCCCAGCTACCTTAAACTAGCAAATATCAGTGCTAACTTAGTTTAATGTATCTTTGAACCTATAACTGAAACGGCCTTGACTCCAACAATGTGACCCCACTGGATAACCGGCCAATCAAAATTATCGTACACACACCGTGCCACGAGTTTATCGGATGGCTGGCGTAACCTGATATCGTAGATTACATCTCGTTACATATAGATTCAAAGGCATTGTGGCGGTAAATTAAGGGGCCATATCAATATTACAACAACAATTTAAAAACAAAGTGTCATCGGATTTTACTTATATTAATGCGAGCATGGTCAAAACAATTATTACTGAAATTGTAAAACCCCTAAATCATATATGCAATATATCTTTCCAAACAGGTGTGTTCCCAAACCAAATGAAAACTGCCAAAGTTACCGGTATTCCACCATTTAAGGATAGGGATAAATGTGTATTCATTAATTATAGACCTATCTCTTTACTACCATAATTTTTAAAAAATTCTGAAGAAATTATATAATGGTAGATTGAATTTTTTTCTAAATAGGTATCATTTACTTTATCCAAGCCAGTATGGGTTTAGATCTAATATGTCAACCTCTCATGCTATTTCAGAATCGGTTGAAGAAATTACTAATTCTCTAGACAATAATAAATATTCCATTGGTGTATTTATAGATCTCAAGAAATCTTTCGACACAGTTGATCATGATGTATTGGCAAAAAATATCATTTCTATGGTGTTTATGGTATAGCACACCAGTGGATTGTGAGTTATTTAGAAAATAGATCACAGTTTGTTCAGTATAAAAACTGTGATTCTGAGGTACTTAGTGTGTGTTGTGGTGTACGACAAGGTTCCATCTTAAGACCGAAATTATTGATAATGTATATCAATGACATTTTCAATGCTTCAAAACTGTTTAAGTTAATCTGTAGAACTGTACGAGAAACTCGAATTGTGTAACGGCCAAAGAAGAGAGTGGCCGATTTTACTGTTTGTATAAAGGTATTATATGTAAATACTCATATTCGTGTGCCTAAGCAGTTCCATTACCCATGAATCCTCGGTATATCTGGTTAATAACGGGGATGTGCAACTATTTCCATAATCCCCCCTAAGTAATCCCCTCCAATTCGTGCTGTATCAGCACAGAGCTTGCTTTATACAAAATGGTGGGTTAATACCTTGCCCTTGATCAAACAAAACACTTCTGCTGCTACACAATGTTCAGCCTGTGTAAGGGGAAAATAAACACTTGAAAACTGCACGAGCATAAAGCTGCTAGTCTGCTATATTGCAATTGAAATGCAATGCACCATAGTGGGCGAGAGCATAGTCAAATGTATAACTGACAGTAAAACAAATACACTGGGGAGGGAGGGTGGGAATCAAAATTGTTCCCAAATGAAAGTCGAAAATGGTGTTGCTAGTCTGGCGCAGTGCAGAAAAGTAATTTGCAAACATGTGCCTCTACTTGAACTTGAACTCCCGCAAATTTTCCCCGCAGGCGCCGCTAACCAATGGGATGCTTTGAATGCCTCCCGGCCGGCCTAATTAAGCGCTATAGCAATTTCCAGGAAGAGAGGGGTAACAGGTTGTTATTAAATAGCCCCCCTAGCTAGTGGCTGGGGCTTTCTGCACCTGCACACAAAAGCACTTTTCACTCTAAAGACCAAAAATGTATTTCGTGTGAACTCATAATGCATTACTTCATAATTATTGTGTAATTAACGTGTATATGTCATGTTGTACAACACGCTTAGGGCACACTATGGAGCTTAACAATATTAAGAAATATGTAGCATACTATATAAAACGTCACAATGATACAGTAAAATATGATTTGACAAGAAGATAAATAAATTGTTGGATTGCTACGGTTTATGATCAAATATGTTGACTAGTCTGAGAATTTCTGAAGAGTATTTCAATAACAACTCCACACACCAAACATGGCAGCCATAGTATTTATGAACTGCTCATATGATTCACAGAACGTCACAGTAATAAATGTAAACAAGTTTTGACACGAAACAAATTCAGCGATGGGTACAGTTCAAGATCAAATATGTTATCTAATCTGACAGTTTCTGAATAGTATCTGAATAGGAACTCCACTTTCGAAACATGGCAACCATTGTATTTATCAACTGCCGATATCATTCCTGAGTATGACAATTTTATCACTTCTAACATGGAATCAACCTATGCAAACAACAGAGAAACCGTTGCATGATCAGAAGTTCAGACTTACAGGAGAAATATCACTGGCGCAACAATAGCAATACAGCCAATGTGAATTATATCGATAAACTACTTACCCCAATTCCCTCAAAGCTGTCATCTCCTGGATGGAGTCACCCAACGCTTTGCTGGCTGCGGGATCACTGAGGTCGTTTTCTGACAACCTGCACAACGTTATATATATATATTAATATAACCTGATAATTACTAATATGGCTTGCATCAAAATAAGAATATAATTTGAAACATATTATTCATTACATGTTTGACAGCAACGATAGATTACATAATTACTACTACAGCATATCATAAACTTCCACATAAGAACCTTCAAAGAAACAAAACTGTACATACACATCATATAAAAATATGCTATCAACAAATACGGGTCATACATCAAATTGCCATATATCCAACTCAAACTAACCAGAGTGTCTCAACTTTTGGGCACCGAGAAAGGGCAGTGGCTATGGCCCGCATTCCATCAGTGGCAATTCCACATTTCTGCAAACTGCAATATAGAGGTGATACATGATAAAGAGGCGATCGTACGTATGATAAATAGCAAAAACACATGTACGAAAACAAATACATGACACGGTTGTGTAATCCCATAAATTCTATACCAGTGCTATTGATATTGTTGTACGATTGTCTGACCGAGATTCAAATGGGTAACCGCCCATAGGATAACCCTCAAAATCTTTGTTCGTCGACAATAAACCATATGATATTGTCTACACCAGATCGAAATGATGACATTATGCTAAGCTAAAGTTAATATTTGGGATGTAGACGAATGTGCCTACTGAAAGCTTGAACAAAGGTGCATTAGGTTAGAGATCTAATATGTCAACCTCTCATGCTATTTCAGAATCGGTTGAAGAAATTACTAATTCTCTAGACAATAATAAATATTCCATTGGTGTATTTATAGATCTCAAGAAAGCTTTCGACACAGTTGATCATGATGTATTGGCAAAAAATATCATTTCTATGGTGTTCATGGTATAGCACACCAGTGGATTGTGAGTTATTTAGAAAATAGATCACAATTTGTTCAGTATAAAAACTGTGATTCTGAGGTACTTAGTGTGTGTTGTGGTGTACGACAAGGTTCCATCTTAAGACCGAAATTATTGATAATGTATATCAATGACAGTTTCAATGCTTCAAAACTGTTTAAGTTAATTTTATTTGCAGACGATATGGACATGTTATATTGTAATAATGACACCAATGAATTATCCAGCAGACAAATGCTGAGCTGATAAGCTCAGTGTGTAGTTTTCATTGAATAGCTAATGATTAAACATAACAAAAACAAATTGCGTGATTTTTTGAAACCACGCATTGAAAACGTCTCTCTCTATAAAAAATAAACAATGTCACAATTAATAGAGTTGAAGCAACTACATTTTTATGTGTATTCATTGATGACAAATTAACATAAAACAATCACATTTCTCTCTTTCAATCTAAACTTTCAAAGTGTTGTGCGGTTATGTACAAAACTATATTCTCTAAAATTCTGGAGAAATTATATAATGCTAGATTGAAAAAGTTTCTAAATAGGTATGATTTACTTTGTCCAAGCCAGTATGGGTTTAGATCTAACGTGTCAACCTCTCATGCTATTTCACAATCAGTTGAAGAAATTACTAATTCTCTAGACAATAATAAATATTCCATTGGTGTATTTATAGATCTCAAGAAAGCTTTCGACACAGTTGATCATGATGTATCATTTCTCTCTTTCAATCTAAACTTTCAAAGTGTTGTGCGTTTATGTACAAAACTAGATTCTTATATTATAGTATCTTATATTATTCTCTCTTTTCACCTTACATTATGTAATGTGCTAAAATATGGGGAAATACATATGCAGCAAACTTAAAATGCTTAGTCTTGTTACAAAAAAAGGTTGTAAGATTAGTCTGTGGTGCTCAGAGGCTGGACCACATATCTAGTCTATTTTATGATCTCCGCATTATAAAATTGCCAGATATGGTGAAACTAAAAACTGCTGAAAGTATGTACAAGGCATTTAACAATTAATTGCCAAACAACATACAAAAGCTTTTTATTTTGTATGATCCTATCTATGACCTGACAACATTTTTTATTTAATTAAAAGAATGCACGCACTAATCTAAAGACAATGTATATGTCAATTAACGGTGTAAAGTTATGAAATTCGCTTGACAGCTTGTTAATTCATTGCAAGAGGTTCATCTTTTCAAAAAGAACTATACTGTACAAGTATTACACAGCTATGTAACCAATGAGTGACTCGTTTATGGTGAAAAAATTAATTGTATTGCAGTAGAATTTGTCATGTACTATTCTTTTATCAAAATCACAAATATATTCAGAACTAAATTATTTAACTTTATTTGTACAATGCACGCTTACACTTGTATAATTGTATTAATTAGTGTAACTTATAAGTGACAGGGCAAGCAACATTCTTGTCCTTTTTCAACTTGTACTATTCTTTTTTTAAATTCAATTTTGTTTGTATGCTTACTGTTGATGTTGTTGAAATAATCTTATTATTATTGTTATATAATAGCCGTAGCATAAGAAACATTACACAAAAATGAAAACATTTCCATCTGATCTGTGAAGTCTGATAGATATGACTGAACTACTTACATCAGTCGCTTCAAAGACGCCATCTTGCTAATGCCCTTGCCAAGGTCGTCACCAACCCCTTTAGCACTCAGGTCATTTCCACTCAACCTGTAAATAACATGTTTGATTAATAACTCCAACTAAACAGTTCTAAAATGGATGTATGCACCAACCAAATGGTTGTAACATTGATGTGTGCATGATTTGTAGTCAGACTATTGGTGTTGAAGAGTCAAAACAATGGAAGTCCATTTTCGTGTGACAGAATTACGACTTATCCAATCACATGGTGCAGACCAAAAAGGCCTTCCAATGTTTTGACTCTTCAACAGCGATATTAACAACATGTCACACATTTCTTGTTACAACAACATAAAATAAAAAGGTTTTGTTAGCTTCAAAGACAACTAAACGGGCACAATCCCTTCTTGTTGTGTACCTGTTAGAAACATAGCAAACCTACTTCCAAGTTCCTACTTTGAATTCCTAAAAGCGAGGTCATGCTTAACAAATAGGTTATGTTTTTTGGAAGAAATCACTAAGTGGATGGATGAGGGTTCACCAGTAGATATTATATACTTAGATTTTCAGAAACCTTTTGACAAAGTGCCACATCAAAGATTACTTAAATTAAAAGCCCATGGTAGCAGGGATGGCATAATCAACTGGATAGAACAATGGCTGACTGACAGAAGACTGCGTGTTGTAGTAGATGGGGAAGTTTCAAATTGGAAATCCGTTTTGAGTAGGATACCACAAGGATCATTATTAAGACCTTTATTATTCTTAATATATATATATATATATATATATATATATATATAGAGAGAGAGAGAGAGAGAGAGATCGTTTTATAAACCATTGCTATATATATATATATATATATATATATATATATATATATATATATATATATATATATATATATATATATATATATATATATATATATATATATCAATGACTTGGACAACAATATAACAAGCAACGTACAGAAGTTTCTGGATGACAAAACGTGTTTAGAAAGGTTAACAATGGTTTACAAAACGACCTAGACAAATTAGTTGAATGGTCTGAAAAATGGCAAATGTTCAATTTTGGGAAAGGTAAATGCCTACATACAGGACACAGGAACTTGGATGTAAACTATAAAATGGGAGGTACTGTTCTAGGTACTACTCTAAAAGAAAAGGACTTAGGAATAACAATAAGTGCTGATATGAAAGTGTCAGAACAGTGTGGCATTGCAGCTACAAAGGGTAATCAAATTCTAGGGTTGATTAGGAGAAATATAACATAAAAGGGGAAAAAACTAATTATACCTCTGTATAAAGCAATGGTTAGGCCTCATTTAGAGTATTGTATACAAGCTTGGAGACCATATCATAAGAAGGATATAGATACGCTTGAAAGAATACAGAGGAGAGCAACACAAATGATTCCAGAACTGAGAGAGACTTTAGGTATGAAGTTAGAACGACTGAAAGAATGTGGTTTAACAACCTTAGAGACAAGGCGGTTAAGATGAGATATAATTGAAGTTTTTAATATATTGAATGGGTATGAAAATAATAATAATAAGTAACTTCTATGGCACCTATATCCTCAGGAACCTGAGCTCAGAGGTACAACAAAACAGAATCATTAAGCATAATCGTGAACAGGGATGCGCAAAAGTCATTATCAGAACGAGGGACAACCAAAGATTTATGTCGGAAATGAAATTTGGAATAAATGTCTTGAGTTTTTTCGGAAGTTAGCAATAGTTTCAGATGTTTCCAAAGTAATGGTGAGTTCAATCCGGACCCTAGGTGCAGCGACAAAGAAAGCACATTTGCCCAAGTTAAGTTTTGTTTTAGGCACAATAAGTTGCGAAATTGATGATCTGAGTTGCCTAGGGATATTTGAAAGATGCAGGAGACTAGCCATGTATGGTGGTTGTTGTGTAGATAGAGCACGATGTGTAAGAGTGGACAGCTTAAACTTAATTTGATAAGTAACAGGAAGTCAGTGTAACTGTTTAAGTAGTGGTAGTGGTGGTGAAAAATGAGGCGCGCAGAGTAACACACGTGCCAGACAATGTTTTACTCATTGGAGCCAAGTCGCTTTTAGGAATGTTATTTAGTACTGAATTACAATAGTCAAGGCGACTACTAATTAGTGCCGTTGATATTGTTTTCGCAGTAGATATAGATATGTGATGCCGAATTCAACGGAGATCATGTATATGATAGAAACAGGAATTACATACTAGAGGACATCAGGTAACATTAGTAAAGGATCAGTGTAGATTGGATATCAGAAAGTACTTGTTCTCAGAGGATGCTAGCAGCGTGAATATGTTTAAAAACAAGGTTGACACATATCTCAGGAGAACGGATTACACGTAGATTAAAAATGTTGGACTCTCGATAAGCCAATGGCTTCCTTGTCCACTTGCTATCTGGACCTTCGCTTTGGATGGCAATCTTGTTAAATCCTTTGCCCCTACTTTCTCTCTGACCCAGATGTTAGTATTTCTCTGTGTCCAGATTATCCTGAGTATTCTGCGCCATACCCACACCTCGAGTGTGTGTATACATTTCTCATCCTCTTCCTTGAGTGTCCAGGACTCACTGCCATAATGAGCAAAGCTTCATACTTAAGAATACACACATCTCTTCTTCAAGATGATACTTATGTCATCGTCTTTCCAGATGTTAGCAAGGTTACTTATAATGCTTCTCGCTAAATCCAGCCTGACTCTAATTTTGGTACCCTTATTCAACACAGGCATGTGCTATTTTTCAATTTGGAGCACCTTGGAATAAATTGTGTCCATTTTCAAAATTGTATTTAATTTGGTTTACAAACGAGCCTCCTAAATGAAACCTGACAATCTGTTGCATAGACTGCAGCATTGACTGTTTAATGACTTTTTGACATGACAAATTAATTATTTGCTTTTTACTAACTTTTTAAAGTGACATTTTAAGTGACGTTTTAATAATTACTGTTTAAGTACGTTTTTAATGCCATGGACCTTTTGGCAGATGCATATTACTCCCTGCCTTTTACGGACAAATCTGTATTCAAACAAATATTTATACATGGTGTTCTCTAATCACGAATCAGTGCTTTGGCAGATTGCATTTAATCTCAACACATGCATGGTTACAGGCAGGGGTCGAAATTAAGAAATTTAACCCACTTGCCAGGGGGACTAGTAGCCTTAATATGTGGCTCATCTCAATGAAAAATCACTAGTCCCCATTTTTGGTGGGCATCGTCAAAATGCGACCTTTTTATGCAAATTCGTATGTTGACCTGCAATGTTCCTTAAACATAAAATGAACAAATAAATATCCATTTCATAATTGACGATGCAACGTAATTATTTTATTCAATTAGTACTAAATCAGATCGTTGTCAACTGCTTGTCGTTTCTGTAGGGATCATGCCTCAGTTAGACTTCCTGGTGTGTTACACACGAATGTAGGGCACAGTAATTTTAGATGTGTTATTTTTTTTTAAATCATATCATCTGGCATAACTGCATTTGAGCCAGGAACATTGGCCAGTTTGCTGGTAGAACATGTTGGCAATGTAACTGTGGATTTTTAGATGATTTCAATAGGCGGAAGGATTTTTGGCAATTTTTTCGCAACAAGGCACGTGTGCATAGTAATCCATGCAGAAATTGGTAAAAATTGACGGGTATGGCACGTTCAGGCATTTAAAATGAGTTACAAGTATGAGATTTTGACTAAACTCGATCAGCATGTCAATGAGATGATAGCAACAGCAGGTAAGAAATTTCAGAATTTTTTATGGTCCCGTTTTCTTATAATCGTGCAAAACGTTAACACGGTCGCCAATGGGAAACGTAACAGGAGGCTGAACCCTGTAGGTGTTGCCAATCTGTACCCCTTTCATGTCATCCAATGTACACATCCACACAAAGTCTATATAATATTATGGTCTTGAGTGTCTGGCAATGGCATGTGCGTTCCTGAAAAGCTTATACATTTTGTAAAATGTCGCTTTTCCCAGTTGGTCCATCGTCTTGTCCGCCACACTTAACCCTGGGTTGCTCTCTGCTTTCTCTCTCAAAGCCCATTTCATATGGCTTGCAGAACTATTGTGAGCTTGTCTTTTGCAAGCTCACAATTTAAATACTGGGTAGTCGACGACAAAATTGCCTGCTTTCTCTTACTTGCAGCAGTATTACTTACAAAACATTCCCATGTTTAGTTCAGTCTCAGTGTTCTTCGCCATCCCGTCACTCTCCCCACCTTCAACGTCGACGACAGCGTCGTCGTCACGCCGGTCAGCGGCACCGCCAACGCCAGCGTGAGCGGCAACGCCAGCACCAGCAGATGAACTTTTGTATTCGAGCCATGAGAATTGCTTTAGTCAGTGCGGCTGAAATTCTCGTTTCCTCTCACACGCATCGTACCTACGCTTATGCGCAACTTTATCATCGGCGCTCAGTTTTCTTTTGGGGGGTTGGACCCCTTTTATGAAATTCCACACGATTTCGAAAGGAAACGCAGAAGATTGATGGGTAAAAGTTAGTACTGTTCAGTGTACTATATTTGTACCCGTGTGCACGGATTTCCGACTACATTGCAACGTGTAGTGGCTGCTCGTTTACGAAATCGGATATATCGGGAACGAAGATTAAAAATTTTATTTTTCGATACAATGTGTTACGTTTATGTATGTACGACAAATTCAAATTGCATGCATTTATACTGTTACAAAACGAGTGGAAAATAGCTACTCGCTACTCGCGAGCGTTAAGTTCGATCCCTGGTTACAGGTCGTATAAAGAAAAGTAGGGTTACTTAATCCTAGGAGTGACCAATGATAAATTTCTACGGTGTACACAAATCGTAGTTATTCACAAGGGTCCTTTTAAAAAATCATAACATTGCTAATAATTATCGCACAAATGTGCTTGAGGTATCATTTTGTTGCAAAAATTACATTTTATTATAATAAATTATAAAAAAAACTACACCACATAATTTTATCATGAGGATATTACTTTTGAATTTCATAAAAAAAGAAAGTAATTTTTTGTTTCACCCTGCTAGTAGATAATTACTGGTTGTATGTCCCTATGTCCAATTAGAAAAATGTAGCCATACATATTTACTTCAAAATAAAGCAAAAGTTAATCAAATATGTTGAGAACTGTTATTTTTATGATTTTTTTCAAAACCGGACTATGCCGATTCAGACAGGCCCATTAGTCCTGCGTCGTTTACTATGGTAGTGCAGGCTGTCAAAGCCGGCGGAAATCACGAAACCAACTTGCTGATATTTACATCAAAAAAGCCCACAACATCGTTCTAACTGTCTGAACTGGGTATAATAGTGTGATTCACTAATGCTGTCATTCAATTTGCCGAAATATTGATGCGGAAACTTTAATTAATCCGGGCTAAAACTGACACAGATTGAAGTGAAAAAAAAAATTGGTGGATTAGTAAATAAAAAGGTTAGACGGCCCAGACAACACATGTTGTAACGGTGATTTCTTATTCGCTATATATAGCTCGTTCATTCCAATTTATTCGAGTAGGCCAATCATAGAGCTTTCCAAAGGTATAACGTGTTTAATATTTATATACTATGAATGGAAACGTAAATTTATTCTGCGGAGCATAGTAAAAGCAGCCAAATATTGGCGCCAACTATGTGACGTGTTTTGTAAGATAGATCGTCATTAGCTATCATCGACTATGCTCATGAATAAATATGAATCAGAACGAAGAGTGATTCAGCTTTCCAATGATACCATTTGTTCCTGTGTGAGGTCCTGGCGATGGAAACGAAAATTTTTCCTACAGAGTGATACCAAAATCGGCCCAAAATTGGCCGGAACGCTTTTCGCACTGATCGTGCGGGCCAAATTCGGCCCAGTGGTCACTCCCAGGGTTAAAGTATCATGTTCAATGTCAAAGACAATCTGACCTCATGACATGACGATCATGCCAATTTTCGTAATTTGTTCTTGTCAGAATTTAATTAAAAAAATACATTATATTAGGAACAAATCCTGAAAATAAGGACTGACTTGCATTAGTGAGAGTATACAATGCATACATATGTTAAACATATTCACAAGAAGACCTACTAATGTATCTGGGGTAAATGTCAACAGGGATGTTCACAACTATTTGAAATATGTACAACTAAACACTCACACAAGGAGCTCCACTTTCTGGCAGCTCAGAAGTCCGCTGGCAACACGCCGCATTACGTCTGCTCCTATGTCACATTTGAACAAACTGCAATGTATAAAACAGTATAACGTTAGAATGTTTACAACATGTTGTATATATAGTGAGGCTTAGTAGCCCAGTGTTTGGGTGTCTGATTCTCAATCAAGAGAACATCTTGCTTCAGCTTTGGAATATTAGTCACTCGTTTACTTGTCACTAAGTGGGTTAACCAGTGATACAGTTGTGTCCTATTTAGGGGGGGGGATAAGTTATGTTCATGTTCCACCAAGAAAACAGGGGTTAGACACAATCTCTATAGGCTTAGATGGCACAGGCAGGATTTATCTTTAAAATATATCTCTATAAGACCCTCTCGTAATTAGAGTTTTGTGAAACTGTTTGAAAAGTGTGGGTAAAGAACTTACACCAGTGTCTGCAATGCTGGCAAACAGCCTATGGTGGGACCAAGAGAAGAGTTTCTCTCGAGGCCACTCAGGTTGACTGCTTGAAACCTGAAACATAACATTTGTGAATTAATAAATCATGCACCTATGAACGCACACATGTTACTGAACTGTGTGAAACAACAATGGCCAACTGGCCTATATCCCTGACCAACTGTGCTGCCCATGCGATCATCTGGGAGCAACACAATTCCAGTAGTACGTTATTTTGCAATGGTTGTCTTTCTGTAGCAGCAGAAACAGTGTGGCAGGGTATCTTCCCCCCCTGAACATCTTCTCCCCACCCTGGATATCTTAACCCCCCCCCTTATAAATGTGTGTGTATGCTTGTTCTTATGCAAGAAAGTTTATAATTAGCAAATATGAGTCAGAATAATATCTACTATATGTTCTTCTGCAAGAAAATTGAGTGTGTTTATAAATTTATGAATGAATAAATACTATGAAGTGATTCCTGAGTTAATCATGATAAATCTCTCATCGAGGCACTGGGTTAATCATGATTTGCCACCTCAACAACAAAACATACAGCTCTTGTATCAAGGCACTGAGTTAATCATGGTCAGCTGCCTCAACACACAGCTCTTCTCAAGGCACTGAGGTATCAATACAAGTTTCAAGGACCCACTTTTGTTTAGTGGCTTTGATACGTCGCCAATGTATCCTCGAAGTATAGTTTATTAACCTTTGATTTACTTTGTTGGGCAACCACACACACTACACAATAACCAAATCCTTTCACCCACTTATCAGAAAAAAATCATTTGATCCCAAGCTTTTCAAGTGATTTTTTCGAATAAATGTTGCTTTTTATCACGTTAGTGCACATTAACCGGAATATATATGTGTGTTGTAAATATGTTATATGAACACCACTTTAATTTAAATTAATATATGAATTGTATCCACCAAACAGTTTGACTTTTAAAAACTATTTAATGTCATCGTGAAGATGAAACATACAATGCAACTGTAACTGTATTGCAGGTAAAGATGTTCGAGTCATCACATGCATCGCAGAAAGAAAATGGAAATTTGTGTGATAAGAGACACTTGAATAATAAGTTTGTGACTTATTTTTAATGTGACTTTTTCTGATAATTACAAGTTATTACATGATGAAAGAGATAGCAGATAACCCATGATTTTAATTACCATGAAACAATATGGGCTGTAGACACTTCATTTAATATATTTTTTTAATTCTTGTGGACGTATAATTGTGTGATAAGAGTAGACACTTGATGTATTAATGTATTCAAGTTGGTGAATGATTTTGCATGAGATTTTGTTGTGATAACTGCTAGTAATGAAATACTCATTTTGTGATTTATCGTACATGAACTCATTTGTGATAATTGTAAGTTATTACATGATGAAATTTATAATAAATATTGATTTAATTGTACCATGTTCTTGATTTTAGTTGTGGGGGAAAATAGTTTTGTTGAATCAAGACAACTTGAGTATTGGGAGGTGGCAAGATATGCAGGGTGGGGGGAGACATCCTAGAGCATCTTCCCCCCTGGGGGTAAGCTATCTGGGGGAAAGATATACTGTTACAACAGCAAAAGAAAACAAATATATGTATATACGTACATACGTACATTACAACAGTGGGACGTGTGCAGGTATGCAAGCATGCACGCACGCATATAACCTCGCATGCACGCACGCACAAATGCTGCAACTGTGGAGCATGTGGGACCCGTTGAGCTGGACTCGATTACGGGCCTAGACAGGCTTAGACATGTAACTGAGCACACAGTGTGATGATGGTGGTGGCACACGCAAGAAGACTGCAAAGATGAAGCTACAGTGACTGGTCCTAGTTCGCATTTAGAGCAATGAAGACTTAATTATGGCAACAACTTGAGAATTGTGGTGGTTTCCACTTCAGTACTTTAAAGGGAATGGACCCTATTTAGACTTATATTTCCACTAATTTATTCATATTAAAGAAACGTGTGTTTTATTGGTTGTTGCGTCACTTTATATCGTAACATGATCTCTGTATCGTGATATGTATCACATCGTGAATTAGTGAATCATTCTATCCTAGAGAGCATGGCATAATTCATTCCGCACCAAATCGTCCTATGTGTTAACACTGCAGGTCCACCTTTTGGTGGAACGGTGGAAGGCGTTTTGGCACGCAATGCGACTGCTGGTGGTGGAAAGGTATAAAGCGTTCTAGTTCCTACATACGTCACTTCACACCATGTGGTTGTGTCTAATGGATGTTTGACTGTAAATTCCTTCTTGCTCTATGGATGCTTATAAAGGAACATATATGAATTGATGTGACAGTGGGCGCATCAAGGATTTTATGCTGGTTACCTATTACGCTGCCAATACTCGTCCAACTCATCAGGGCGCTGCCAAATGTGTTTGTCACACTCACAAGTCACACTACAGTAGCCTAACTGGCACAGTAGCTTACGGTTATCATGTGGGGCACAGGTGGGGGGTGTAGCCGAAACTCTGAAAGGGATGGAGTAGATCGCTATATCTCAATTGTTATAAATCTACACATATCTGAACTGTCACTTATATGTTGCAGGTGCACTGTGTGGGGATGTAGCCGAGACTGGACAGGGGTGGAGTCGTCAGCCATCACCTTAATTATTGTGAAAATTTGCAGGTACATTGAGTTGGGATGTAGCCTAGGCTCTGAGAGTGGTGGAGTCGACAGCTATATCCTAACCGGGGTCAGCAAGTAGTGACATTGCGGAGGGATGTAGCCTAGGCTCTGACAGTGGTGGAGTCGACAGCTATATCCTAACCGGGGTCAGCAAGTAGTGACATTCTGGAGGGATGTAGCCTAGGCTCTGACAGTACTTGCATCATTATCAATGTTTGGTTGTCTGGCTTATAAATCTGTGAATTGTAGATATTACTCGTACACAACATTTGGGGGTCGGTATGCTTGCTGTGATGATATATGTAATTTTGATGATGGATGCTTGCATAATTGCTAGCTCATGAACTAAATGTAATTAATTTGTCCACTTTCACCCTACACTGGACTTGCGTTGTTATTCTGCATAAATGAATTTATGTGACAGTGAGGACATAAAGGATTTTATGCTGGATAACAGAGCAATAAATGTCACATACGGTTATTACATATAACTGGTGGTAGGGTAATGTAACTGCAGCAGGGATTATATGCGAACGATGGTGGCAAGAGTGTCAGCCTAATTACGCCCATGCGTGGAGTGATACAGAGCACTATATAAAGAACCGTGTGGCCTAGATCACTTGTTCTCAAATTCATTGGTGCAACGTGAACACTTTTGTTACGATTGTTATTGTTACTTGTTATTCTTTGATAATTGTTGGAGTTAATTCTAAAATAGTTTTGTTGGTCGGTTAATTAGTGTGTTTAATGCCCTCTGGGTTTCTCAAGGAGAAGATAATGAGAAATAATGTGGAAGACATTAGAAGGAAAACTGGCAAGTTTCTTCCTGGATAGTCATAGCCAATCCGTATGCGTTGATGGCTACAGTTCAGATATGCAAATAATAAAGCACAGCGTCTCACAAGGTGCGCTCCATTGTCCCAAACTATTAATGTGCAATATGACAAAACTGATAAATTTTATTTTGTTTTATGGTGAAACAAATATTTTCTGTTCAGTCAGTGAAGTAAATCAACTTGGAAATATCGTTTTGTTACTGTAAAGTGCAGTTATTGTTATCAATTAACCAGTTGTAGCTAAAACCAGCCAAAGGTAGGTTTTGTTTTGGTCTTGCACAAGTGACTGATATAAATATTGATCAGGATAAACAACATCACTAATAATAAGAGTACGTGTGACAAAATGTCTTCATTAAATTAAAACCACCACATCAGTCTAGTAGTTTCAGCTTTCAATAAATGTTGGCATCGTACATAGATGCACAAACTACTGTAGCATATACATGCTATATTCCACCATATTTTTGTTGTATTTATTATACTGTGTGGATTTATTGGGTAGGATGTATTCACAAAATTTACAAAACAATGTATAATTATGTTGCAAAATCGAGTAATTAAGCTTATGCACAACACACACCAATGTGACCTGACAAATCATACATTTACAAATTTACTGACATGATACAATTTAGAAATATACTATTGCTTTTGAAGAGTCAACCAAATAAAAGGCAATTTTGATATGTGGTATGTTGGGTTGACTAAGATAACAGGACTGAGAGCTATGTTGGGTTGACTGGTTGACCAAGATAACAGGACTGAGAGTTATGTTGGGTTGACAGGTTGACTAAGATAACAGGACTGAGAGCTATGTTGGGTTGACTGGTTGACTAAGATAGCAGGACTGAGAGCTATATTGGATTGACAGGTTGACTAAGATAACAGGACTGAGAGCTATGTTGGGTTGACTGGTTGACTAAGATAACAGGACTGAGAGCTATGTTGGATTGACAGGTTGACTAAGATAACAGGACTGAAAGCTATGTTGGGTTGACAGGTTGACTAAGATAACAGGACTGAGAGCTATGTTGGGTTGACTAAGATAACAGGACTGAGAGCTATGTTGGATTGACTGGTTGACTAAGATAACAGGACTGAGAGCTATGTTGGATTGACAGGTTGACTAAGATAACAGGACTGAGAGCTGTTGGGTTGACTAAGATAACAGAACTGAGAGCTATGTGGGGTTGACTGGTTGACTAAGATAACAGGACTGAGAGCTATGTTGGATTGACTGGTTGACTAAGATAACAGGACTGAGAGCTATGTTGGATTGACAGGTTGACTAAGATAACAGGACTGAGAGCTATGTTGGGTTGACTAAGATAACAGAACTGAGAGCTATGTTGGGTTGACTGGTTGACTAAGATAACAGGACTGAGAGCTATGTTGGATTGACAGGTTGACTAAGATAACAGGACTGAGAGCTATGTTGGGTTGACTAAGATAACAGGACTGAGAGCTATGTTGGATTGACTGGTTGACTAAGATAACAGGACTGAGAGCTATGTTGGATTGACAGGTTGACTAAGATAACAGGACTGAGAGCTATGTTGGGTTGACTAAGATAACAGAACTGAGAGCTATGTTGGGTTGACTGGTTGACTAAGATAACAGGACTGAGAGCTATGTTGGATTGACAGGTTGACTAAGATAACAGGACTGAGAGCTATGTTGGGTTGACTAAGATAACAGGACTGAGAGCTATGTTGGATTGACTGGTTGACTAAGATAACAGGACTGAGAGCTATGTTGGATTGACAGGTTGACTAAGATAACAGGACTGAGAGCTATGTTGGGTTGACTAAGATAACAGAACTGAGAGCTATCTTTGTGTGAATGTATTCACCACAGGTTGTTATAGTCTCA
Organism: Lamellibrachia columna; assembly: GCA_963662155.1. Classification (NCBI taxonomy): domain Eukaryota; kingdom Metazoa; phylum Annelida; class Polychaeta; order Sabellida; family Siboglinidae; genus Lamellibrachia; species Lamellibrachia columna. The sequence continues at coordinate 10,654,523 of OY759275.1, forward strand.
GTGGACTTGAGTATTCTAGAAATAGTTTGTGATGTTGCTGAGGATACATACTATTACAACAACATATTCTAATATATGAAAATGGCCTTTCATTGGTTTGTTTCTTCAACAATGATATGCTTAAAGATCATCAAAATGAATCACATTCAAAGGTTGCATCATGTTAAGACCTATATCACTAAACTTGACATTTTGACGTCTGCACCATGTCATTACGTAAAGATGATGGACATAAACATGTTTGTTTGATTTGTTTGAATAGTCATTTTTTATTTACTGAACTGTCAATAGTTTAAAGGAAACATGACAACTGTAAAAAGGAAGAAATTACACCTTGGTAGCTGTAATATCTACAATTTGGAAGTAGTTTAGCTAACAGAAACTACATCCCCACAGCATGTGTCTGATTAAACTAGGCATGAAGGTTCTTGATCAAGATTTTATTTGTTGCCATGTCGTAAATGCTCAGTGATGCTGAACACTGCTGGAGTCCTCTAGGTGGATATAAATGTTACAACAGTAGACCATACTCAGTTATGGTAGTACAAAGGTTAAGTTTTGTGTGTAAATAAATAGTGCAAGTGTGAGCCCAGTAAGACACTTCAGCTGGAGTCCTCTAGGTGGATATATATGTTACAACAGTAGACCGTACTCAGTCATGGTAATACAAAGGTTAAGTTTTGTGTGTAAATAAATAGTGCATGTGTGAGACCAGTAAAACAACGGTGCTGTTTCCAAACTGTTATTTAAACTATTATATAAAAGTACTTACTCAAGGCAGTGGAGTAGTTCCTTTCCTCTCAATGCTGCAACCAGCTCTTCAAAGAAGTGTGGGTCACAGTCCGACAAACTGAAATAGTGGAAATACCAATGTAAGCATTGTGAGCAATCTGTAACCAGCGCCTTTAGTTCAGACACATTCTGTTAAACATGCAATATGTAGTATGTATGCAAAACTTATGGATGTGACTTGAATATGTATGTTTCAAGAGTCAATTTTAAAACATTATTTAAATACATTTCACGCACACTGCTTGTAATAATTGAAATGCGATATCACACATACTTTCTAAAAACATTTGGTGGATATTTACCTAAATGTGACAATTTACAAATTTCATCCACCTAACCCTATACTTTAAACGACATATTTGGTAATTACCTTATGAACTACAAAGGCAATGTGGGTGATTAAAGTGGGTGTATGCATTTGTATGACATCGATACATGTACAACTTAGTACAACTAACTTGTTATCAATCATGGTAATGATCAGTTCAGCTCAGCTTAAAAGCAAGTCAGTTTTCCATTTAGATGCATTTTCATTTAAACTAAGGACAGGTCAGCTCCCGGGAGGGGGGAATTGGAAGAAATGCTATAAATTAGCAACATTAATAGAAAATCACTCCACCTACTCCAAGTTTTTCAGTTCGTATGTTGTGGACAGTGGATAATTTGTAATTTCACTAAATGGTTCTTAGTGTAAATCGTGAAGGTGTCTCTATTTTTTATAAGTTCAACACCAAAGTCAATTGTTATGTCATCCATATTACTTCATTATATCTTTGCACTTAAATATGTAGCTATATCAAAGTATGTTAGTTTGGTTAGGATATATATTAATTTGTTCATGTTACTTTTAATTATGAACTATGTTATATTATATAAATATTATTAAAAATATGGAATATGTATTACCAGATTCAGCAAATAAATAAAATAACAAATAAGGACATTTACTTAAGATATGTGGTGTTTTAATCAACATAACATAATGTTCAAGATATGTTCATACAACAGTCAGTTTCTTATTGCAAATACAACTGTAACTTGGACCTGTTTTCATCACAAATGTACCTATCATTTTGTAAAATTGGTCGGGGGTTACAACAAACTTGCCCCAAATGGTGTTTTTAAATATGCTGAAGTCAGACTAGTCTAAAATCACATTTTACTGAAGTTGGAGTAGCTTGACGCTTATAACACAAAAGAGATAATTTGACCCCACCCAGTCCCCCAACTTGCCCCCCCCCCCAATACTGACTTGTTAGTCTACAGCCCCTTCCCCCAACTTGCCTCCCCTCAATACTGACTTGTTAGTCTATAGCCCCATTCCCCAAACTGTCCCACTCAATACTAACTTGTTAATCTACAGCCTCAGTCCCCCAACTTGCCCCCCTCAATACTGACTTCTTAGTCTACACCCTCAGTCCTCCAACTTCCCCCTCAATACTGACTTGTTAGTCTACAGCCCCAGTCGCCCAACCTGACTCCCCTCAATACTGACTTGTTAGTCTACAGCCCAAGTCCCCCAACTTGCCCCCCTCAATGCTGACTTGTTAGTCTAAAGCCCCAGTCCCCAAACTTGCCCCCTCAATACTGACTTGTTAGTCTACAGCCCCAGTCCCCAAACTTGCCCCCTCAATACTGACTTGTTAGTTTACCACCCCTGTCCCCCAACTTGCTCCCCTCAATACTGACTTCTTAGTCTACAACCCCAGTCCCCAAACTTGCCCCCTCAACACTGAATTGTTAGTTTACCACCCCTATCCCCCAACTTGCCCCCCTCAATACTGACTTCTTAGTATACAGCCCCAGTCCCCAAACTTGCACCCTCAACACTGAATTGTTAGTCTACCGCCCATGTGTTAGTTTACCACCCCTGTCCCCCAACTTGCCCCCCTCAATACTGACTTCTTAGTCTACAGCCCCAGTCCCCAAACTTGCCCCCCCCCCCCCCCCCAACACTGGATTATTAGTCTACCGCCCCAATCCCCCAACTTGCCCCCCTCAATACTGACTTCTTAGTCTACAGCCCCAGTCCCCAAACTTGCCCCCCCCAACACTGAATTGTTAGTTTACCACCCCTGTCCCCCAACTTGCCCCCCTCAATATTTACTTCTTAGTCTACAGCCTGCTAGCAAAGCAAATGGTGTCCACAATTGAACTGGCCAACTTTGTTCTGCTAGCAAAGCAAATGCTAGCAAAGCAATAGCTGATCAATTAACAGCTGTACACAAGCTTAATCTACATTTTGAATTAACCTTTACACTACCAACAATCGTTACACATTCCATCTTACTAAATCTACCAAATCAAAATCTCCGCCTCTTTTGGTCAAATCTAGGACCAACCTGCACTTTTCCTAGAACATATTGGTCTTTAAACATTTTTAATTGTGAAAACGTGATTTTGATAATTTTTTTATGAATTACTTTCTTTCTCGAACACAAAGAATATTCAAGAATGCATATTTAGATGTAATCTATGCAGTAAAAAAATTACGTTTCATCTACAATTGTGTCATTTGTTGACTATTAAAAGTATAATTTTAAAACATTCCCCTGCCCGCCCCCTAGTGTAAAATAACTAAAATTAAATCATTCGTTTAATGTTGAGATAAATCCTGGTATGTTAATGGACCATCCATATACTGTTGTAGACTCCTGTAGAGAGTCAGCTACGACATTACTGTCATAGAGTCTGTACTGCTTACAAACTGTCTTCTCTGTAGAGTCAGCTACGGCATTACTGTCGTAGAATATTTACTGCTTAGAAACTGTCTTCTCTGTAGAGAGTCAGCTATGGCATTACTGTGGTAGAATCTGTACTGCTTAGAAACTGTCTGCTCTATAGAGAGTCAGCTACTTCATTACTTTTCAGTGTGTGTGTGTGTGTGTGTGTGTGTGTGTGTGTGTGTGTGTGTGTGTGTGTGTGTGTGTGTGTGTGTGTATGCGTGCGTGTGCGCGGGCGTGGGCACATGCGTATATATACACACACAAACACACATATGCACTGCTTATTATATCGATGTGACTAACGCTATATATATATATATATATATATATATATATATATATATATATATATACACACACACACACACATCTATATGTAGCGTTAGCCACATCGACACAATAAGCAGTACATGGGTGTTTGCATGTGTATGTACACACACACACACACACACACACACACACACACACACACACACACACACACACACACACACACACACACACACACACACACACACACACACACACACACACACAAAGATGTTTTATGTGAACTTTGTGCAACTTACCTCAAACTCTTGATGTGGTAGTTTTCATTGTTCACTACCCATGCCAATGCGTGCATATCCATCATGGACATGCTACTTGATTCAATTTCCGTTGGGACTACATGCACCATTTGAGGATTCTGTGATTCAAACGCTGTGACAATTTTCATTGAGATGTCATTCACCTTTTCCATCAGATCTGTTATCTTTTTCAGCATTCGTTCTCTCAACCTTGCAACTGATTGCTGTGGGTGCAATTGTTGATCTCCCAACACTAGACGCTCTACATAATACTCATGCTTGGGGCCTCCAACCAGTCCTCCAAGAAACATGAGCATCGTTTTCAGTTGCTCAACTAATGTGTCTTCATCAAGTTTCTCCCAGACACTGTCATCTGACCTCAACATTCCAACTGCTGAAAAGAATTCATGCAGTGTGGCATGGCTAAACTCCCAGCCAGAACAAGCCTCTGTCTTCATGCGTGGATGTGGTCTTGTGGATGCCACTAAAAATCCACAGTTTTTGTCATTTTCATCAAACCTGTCAAGATCTTCTTTACGAAAGAAGAATTTCGGTGGCACTGACATTATGCTAGATCTGGCAAGATCTGCATGTTTGCGTAGTGGTGCCTTTATGACGTCAAACAGATCATCTAAATCTTTCTTCTCCATGCTGTACTTCAAGCATGGGTGTAGCCTTGCCGCTGTTTGCAAAGTGGCTTGTGCAAACAAGTCTGTTGTCGTGTTTACAGTTGGCGGTTCTCCTCTCTCAGTGCAAGCGTACATGCCAGCCAAACACTGGCACACAAAGACACAGTGTAATGGCACATGACATAATCCTGTCATGTTTGAATTTGCATCAAGATACTTCATGATGAATTCTTCCTCTTTCTTTGTGTGTGTTATCTTCTGAACATACTCTCTGATCCTTTCACTGGTGAAACCATACAGTTGCACAGTATGGTTGAATGCTTTCACTGGTATCTGCTTGGCTGGTCTAGAAGTGACCAATATGTTAGCTCCAGTCAGCTCTTCATTGTTGATGATTTGTGAGATCAAGGTTGACAAAGCACCTTCCTCCCATCCTCCCTCATCAAAACCTTCCAGAATGACTAATGATTCCTCAGGATGTTCAGTGATAACATCAAGGCATGCCATGTGACGGTCAGGTGTGATGAGTCCATCCAACAGCAGATTGCTGATTGACCACTTCTCATTTGGCGGGAAGTTTTTAAGTGGAACCAGGAAAACATACTTGATGTGAGACCACAGAATGCCTTTTGCCCACTGACTTGCAATGTGCTTAGCCAAGGTACTCTTCCCCACACCAGGTTTACCTTGAATCAACACTTTTGTAGGGTCCTTGGTCTTGTGCTGTGCATCATTTTCTTTATTGCTCAAGAGGTTAGCAATGGGTATAGCATCACTGGACTGCACACGGGTCTCCATTTCCTTCATGTCAAAATAACTGAACTTCTCAGGAAAACTCACTGTAGTCTGCTTCTGAAGATGCATTTCCACAAAGATGTCTTCCAGATAAGCCGGTTTCTCTGAATCTATGCCAACTGAACATTGGACAGGAACTGTCAAATGTTGATACTTCTGTCGCAACATTTTCCCGAGGAATTCTGAAAATAAATAGATTTTATAATAATTATACATAAATATTGATACATCTTGCACATTCCACAGACCACATCACCAACCAAGAACTGTACGCAAATTGCAACGTGTCAAGTAGATGTTTGACCTCGCATAACATATACTTCAGCTCTATTTTCTCAAACGATTTCATCAAAAGTGATATGACAGCAACAGGTCTATAGTCGTTGAGAGACACAGGGTTAGGCCTTTTAGAACAATTGGAACAGCACTTGAAACACACTGCTCAGCTGTTCACGACACTCCTTAAGTAGATCTCCCGTGATTCTATCAGGCCCAGCAGCTTTGTTTTTTTTCAGATTCTTAAAAACGCTGGCTACATCATGTTTTGATGTTTCGATCGTGTGCTCTGGGAGTAAAGTGGCATCTTGAAAACCGCAGTTCCTCTTGGTTTCAAAATCATGACAGTCAAATCAACAGTAAAATGCGCTTAAGTCATTAGCAAAGTCGGTGGAGTTGGTAACCCGCAGCGCTTTTGGAGTTGCTACAACCGAGGATTGACTTCACACTACGCCAAGTCTGCTTTGTATTGTTCTGCTCAAACTGTGCTTGTATTTTGTTTTTGTAGTCCTCTTTGCATTTCCTTACACCTGATTTCAAATCTGCCTGAGCCACCTTTAATTTAACTGTCATCCTTCTGAAACGCCTGTTTCTCAGTTTTCAACAACTTCTTGACCTCTTTACTCATCCACGGTTTCTCATTTGGGTAGATCTTAAGTCTTTTTCGGCAGTATCATGTTCATAGAAAAGTTCATGTACTCAGTCACGGTGTCAGTCAGTTCAGAGAGACTGCTGCATGAGTCTTAAAACAGGCCTAGATAGTACACTCAATACAGCCACGCAGTTTTTCAATTCCTCATCACTCCACAGACTAAGTTTTTTCTTCAATGTCTCCTGTCTTCAGCAGTTGTTTATAGACAGGAAGGAGGTGGACAATGTTATGATTAGATGTACCTAACGGAGGCTTAGACATGGATTTGTAAGCGTTCTTGACATTGCAGTAGCAGAGATCAATGATCTTGCTGTTTCGCGTCCCACAGGTTACGTACCGCTTGTAGGCAGGAATAGACATTTTCAAACTGCAGCCGTTGAAGTAACCAAGAATTGGCTTTGGAGCACTAGGTGACAATCTGTCAAGTTCTTGCATGTGTTGGTGGATAATGTCTGCAGCTCTGGTGTAGTTCGCACATACACAAGTACAACAAATATCTGACCGAACTCACGCGGCAGGTAGTAAGGTTCAATATCAGGAGTACAAATATTGCATCTCACATCATGGTTGTTACACCATCGGTCGTTCACATAAATACACAATCAGCCTCCCGTCCACTTCCCAGGTGTTTCTGTCTGCCCTGACTGGTACACTGAAGCCGTCTACATGCAAGTGCCGAGTGTCAATAGTTTGTCTAACCATGTTTCAGAGAAGCAGAGCAAGTTTGAATCACGGCACTCAGTGAGAAACTTGGCGTTAGTGTGCAGTTCGTCCATTTTGCTCCATAGTGATCGAACGTTCCCTCGTATCACACACGGCAGAGGGGGTCTCGGGTTAAAGAAATGTCTGTGGAAATGTCCCACATTTTAAGTTGTTTTGAAACTAATGCCCTGAAGAAATGATTGTACCTTACACCACTTGGAATGTTACTTTGTGAACTGTGAGTTTTCTAGCATACTACTTGTTTCGATTCGCATGCATACCACCTGAACATGTCATGAACATATCCAGTCTACCAAGTAAAAAAAAAATCATATTTATGTCCAGTTATTCTTTCTCGATTCTCGATTTTAAACAAGGGGTACAACGTGATAGCAAGGGCAAAAATAGAGGCTGTCCCAGAAAGGGTAGAAAAATAATGGGTCCTGGCAAGGGAGGATTTATTCTAGTACACGTTGGGACTAATAACACAGAGAGGGAGGGTACTACTGCCATTGCTAAGAAATAGAGGCAGTTAGTCAGAACCCTTAAGAAGACACTCGTTGAGCAGATAATTATGTCAGGGATTTTACCAGTAATGGGAAGCAGGGGTCAGGGTTATCGAAATTACCGGAGAATGACAATTAACACACTAGTTCAGCAGCTATGTAGGGAAGGGGAAGTTGGATTTATGGATTTGTTTTGTTGGTAGGGTTGACATATTCATGAGGGATGGGCTTCATCTAAGTGGACAGGGTGCAGCAGGGTTTGCGGATGAACACTCTGTTAACAGTGGCATGGGTAGCATCAATAAACTGCTGCAAACATTGTTTCAACTAAAAGTGCAGGGGTGTTACTTAGATATGCTTCAAACTGGACAAGATGCCACTAGTACACACAAACTAGTAACAAAATATCCAGAAAACATCTCTGAAGTCAGCTACAAATGTGTGTGTTTAAATGCAAGGAGAAAAATTAATTAAACATTATGGTAGAAGATATAGACCCTCACATAACTGGTATAACCGAATCATGTGTCAACAAAGACATAGCAGATGATGATTTAGGACTGATAGGATATGTAATGTTTAGGAGAGATCGAAGAGGAAGACGGGAAGTTATTTTATATATTAAAGAATCTATTCAGGCTTACAGAATAAAATTAGAAAGGGACGCAGATTGCGATGAAGCTGATTGTACAATATAGTTACAGGAAATCCAACATTAACTATTGGATTAGCTTAAAGAAGTCCAAACATAAACAAAGACGATCACATAAAATTACAAATCTATAAAGGCAGTAAAGGGGAATGTATCATAAAGGGAGATTTCAACCACGGACACATGCAGTGGAAATCTCTAAACAGTACAGGGGTGAGAACCAACAACTTACATTTTTAGTACAGGACAGCTTCCTTATTCAACACGTACAAGAACCAACCAGTGGAGAGAACGTTTAACAAAATTTGCCATCCAAGCCAAAGGCCCAGATGGCAAGTGGACAAGGAAGTCATTGGCTTATTGAGAGTCCACCAATTTTCATCTATATGTAACCCGTCCTCTTGAGATATGTGTCAACTTTATTTTTAAACATATTCACGCTGCTAGCAGTTACACAATCCCTAGACAATTTGTTCCATTCATTTATTGTCCTCTGCGAGAACGAGTGCTTCCTGATACCCAATCTACACTGATCTTTTACTAATTTTATCTCATATCTTCTAGTTCTGCTATCTTTCTTGAGTGAAAAAAAAACATATTTCTATCAATATTTTCAATCTCTTAAAAACTTCAATCTGATCTCCTCTTAACCTCCTCGTCTCGAGGTTGTCAAACCACATTCTTTTAGGCGTTCTTCATCACTAAGGTCTCTCAGTTCTGCCATAATTTTAGTTGCTCTCCTCTGTATTCGTTCAAGCATATTTATATACTTATTACGATATGGTCTCCACGCTTGTATACAGTATTCTAAATGAGGTCTAACTATTGCTTTATAAAGAGGTATAATTAGCTTTTTTCCTTGTGTATTATGTTTTTCGTAATCAACCCAAGAATTTGATTAATGTTTGAAGCTGCGATAGCACACTGCTCTGAAACTTTCATATCAGCACTTATTGTTATTCCTAAGTTCTTTTCTTTTACAGTAGTACCCAGAACAATATATCCCATATTGTTGTTTATATCCAAGTTCCCGTGTCATGTAGGTAGGCATTTACATTTCCCAAAATTTAATAATATCTGTCATTGTTCAGACCATTTAACTCATTTGTCTAGATCGTTTTGTAAAGTGTGTCATCCGCAAGTGTCAGTACGTCGCCTGTTATAGTGGTCGTCAGTCATTCACACACGCGCGCGCGCGCACACACACACACACACACACACACACACACACACACACATATATTATATATATTATATATATATATATATATATATATATACATAATATATATATATATATATATATATATATATATATATATATATATATATATATATATATATATATATATATATATATATATATATATATATATATATATATATATATATATAAAGAATAATAAAGGTCCTAATACTGATCGTTGTGGTACCCCACTCAAAACTGATTTCCAACACGCTGATTTCCAACACGCTGCCGTCTGTCAGTCAGCCATTGTTCTATCCAGTCAATTATGCCATCCCCGATACCATGGGTTTTTAATTTAAGTACAGTTGTGCCTCATTACTGCGTGCCCCGTTATATCGCAGATTTGGATATAAAGCGGTCTGCCGCCAGGGGAAATACCAAATGGACCTATCTTTCAGGGGCGTTCGTGTGCCTATGCTACTATTACCCTACTGGTCTAATTCATAACTAGCACTTTTTTGCGTGATGTACTCCTCGTGTTTGTCAAACCTACTTATACTTGATTTGAAATTCTCAATAAAGATTAGGTGAGCAATGTCAGACAACTTGTTTGCTTTGTGCTGCCGCTGACATCAATTGCAGACGCTGTCTTCCATTCGGCAGTTTGTAAACGAAATACGCCTGGTTTAATAACTAGATAAACATTCTTAAATGCAAATTAGTATGCAATACCAATATAAAAATTGCATGCTTTCATTGCATCGTAAAACTAATCGTTTTCGCGATGCGAAACCAACGTGCCAAATGCCTAACCCAATGTGCTAAAGGTGTGCGAAAATCGTAGATCGGTTGAAAGACGAAATGAAACCAAATTTTATTAATTCTACCTATTGTCGTGTTTTATGTCAGCTTTCATACTGCATGTGTCAAGTCATATATGTTTTCGGCTGCTCAGATCGAGGTTATTATTTTTAATTCGTAGGCATATTATCCAGTACATCGTCATCGTAGCAAATCTATTACATTAGACGTATACATACATGTATTTTATTTAGTTCAACATTCAACAGGGTGTGATATTTAAAAATAATACATATTGATGCTAGTTGATTCGTTAAATGAGCTCTATCAACTGCGCATTGACGCATAGACAGTGCTGCCAGCACGCAGTGCCAGCGGCTTCGACAGCGTTTTTGGCTTCTTGCCTCTTGTCTTGGACTTGGTGCAGTGGGTGGCGATCACTGTTTAGTAGCTCCCTGGTGGCAGATATGAGAAAATCTAACACGCCTCACTTACAACGTGGTCTGAAATCTTGGCCCCTGACCACCGCATTATAATGCGGCTCAACTGTAATAAATCTAAGTAGATAATATAAACTGGCGATCCCTCGTCTACCCACTTTGTGATTTCTTCCAAAAAACAAAGTATTTATTAAGCATGACCAGATCGCTTTTAGGAATCCATATTGATGAACTGAATAATTTATGCCTAACAAGAAAGACCACCATATGGTATATATTATTTCTCGCAAACGTTTGAAATAATGAAATTCCGGACCGTCCATGGTCAAAGATTGGAACACATTTGCGCTACATTGATGGTAAAGTCTACTTAATCATGGCTGATTATTATTCAAAATTCCCTGAGACGGAAATACTGCCTGACGAGACGGCACACTCCGTGATTCAGAAAATGAAAAGGGTGTTTGCCAGACAGGGCATACCTAGTACGGTAGTCTCAGACAATGCCAGATAGTACTATTGTCATGAATTTCAGAGTTTTGCCGAGAAATGGGAATTCCAGCATGTCACGTCCCAGATTCTCACAAACCAATGGGCAAGTGGAACATTTTGTGAAAATAGTGAAAAGGTTGCTGAAAAAAAGCAAAGCGTTCTAGGAATGATCCACAACTTGCACTCCTAGAGTATCGAAACACACCACTACATAGTACTGACAATTATGCTCCGACACAAATGCTCAATAGCAGAATGTTGAAGAGAAGAGTCTCCACAGCAGCAAGTATGTCGAAGCCTCATGTGGTACCACCTCTAAGAAAGCTGTTGAAAGCAAGACAGGAGAAACAGAAATGGTATCATGATTGGAATGCTAGAGACAACGATCTACCCAGAGTAGGTCAGGGTCAGACAGTTAGGTTCAGAGGACCCAAAGGGAATTGGGAATATGGTGAAATCAAGGAGAAACATGACATGCCTAGGAGATACATAGTACAAACTCCACTTGGGAAAGAGTATTGCAGAAACCGTAGACATTTGTTTCCCACTAGTGAGACTCAGCCTCAAAATTAATATCCTGATGAGTTGGGAAATCTGAACTTGCAGCTAGCACAGAGCGAGAGTACAGGAGCAAATGCTCAATCTAGCCTTAGCTCACATGTGGGTATGACTCTCAAGAACCAACCACAAACAAAAGTCTCTAGTCCAACAGTAAGGTGTAGTAGGCCAGTAGATGTTGTGTCTGAAACCCACGATGACGACTAGGAGTGGAAGTGAAATACATCCACCAGCACGGTTGGATCTGTAATAGACTAAGACTGTAAGGTCTGTGTACAATCTGAAGTTTAGTCTATGTGTTAGTACTAAGAGTGAAACTTGTATGAATGCCCGGGATGTGTGAATGCGAATTTTTAGGATTAGCTCATTGATAATGTTAATACTATGTCCTATACAGATTAGTTTAAGAATACATCTTTTTATAAAAAGGGGAGATACAATATGGTGCTGCCATCTAGTGAATGGAGAGTCATGTAACTACTGCTACTGTAGTCCTGGTGTTCAATAAATAAGATCATCCATGAGCCACCTGGGAGATGGACAAATGACGTACAGTGTTTCTTTGCATCCTAGTCATTGCAAATGTAGACATTACACATGCCACTGTCTACTGCTGCTGAGAGTTCATCCACAAACACTGCTGCACCCTTTCCACTTAGATGAAGCCCATCCCTCATGTACACATCAGCCCTGCCAATAAAACATCCCCACAAACCCAACTTCTTCTTCCCTACATAGCTGCTGGACTAGCATGTTAAATGCCAACCCCCGGCAATTTCTATATCCCTAACCCCTCCTTCCCATTACTGGTAAAATTCCTGAAAGAATTATCTGTTAAATCCGCGTCTGCTTAAATGTTTTGACTAACTGCCTGTATTACATAACTACTACAGGTGTACCCTCCCTCTCTACGTTATTTGTCCATACGTGTACTAAAACATATCCATCCTTGCCCCAACCCATGATGTTTTCTATCTTCTCAGTTATCGCCTCTATTTTGGCCCCAGGTAAGCAAACTACGTCATCCCTCTTGTTTGAGACGCTGTCGGTCTTCCAACTATCAAGTCCCCCAAAAACACCCTCGCTCTCCTTCTCACCCCCTCTATCACTACCTCAGAATAGCTCTTCCGTCGGATCCCTTCAGTCACATTCTGTCCTGCAGCCTTGTCACCTGGTAGAGTGTTATCCATCTCCCTCTCACATGTCACCTTTCCCACCCGTCTACTGGCTACCTTGTGCTCCTGTCGCTTTCAATCCTGACACCTTCATTCCTTTCGCCTTCCCTCCCGTCTCCCTCGCTCCATTCACCTTCAGTCTCGTCTCCCCCACTCCCATCTCTTTCGCTTCCATTTCCTTCCTTCCCGTCTCCTTTCGTCCCGTCTCCTTACGACCTGTCACCTTACCTCCTCTCAGCCTCCTCCCACGCTGAGGTGAGCTCTCACTAACATCGGTCTCATCGTATTTCCCCACTTTGTCATCCACTGTCCCCCCACTGGAACAATCCACCTCTTCTTTCCCACCATTGCCACAACGAGCAGCCTCAGCTGTTCCAACTACACCTCTAGTTCCTTCATCTTCGCACATCCCCTACACTCAAAACTAAAACCATCCGCCTGAGCCTCAGCACAGGACTTCTCACACCGGGTCTTGACAAGGTCCACCCAGTTGCTGCAACTGCCGCATATTAAATGCCTGGTGGCATTTATCTGCTGTTTGCACAGCGCCATCACATAATTTAGTTTTAATTTGATTGCTACGTTAGGCTGTTTTTGTGTTCAAAGGAACACTTTAGGCTGGACTGTTTAGGATTTAATTTAATATTGACAATAATATACTTGCTAACTATGTCTTATCTACTAAGATCGCATCAGCCACAAAAAAAGTTATTTAAAATTATATGTAATGTATTAGATATAGTTTTGATAGGCTTAAAAAAATTAATTTGTGGACAATTTCAAAATACATGAACCATTGGGTAACAGTTATCATAATCGAATACATTTCGACATCAAAATAAATCAGAAAGTAAAAACAAAAAAGGAATACAGGATAAACTTCCACACATGTAAATATAAAGATATGAGAAAATACTAAGGAAAGCGAGATTGGAATAACATGCAGTGGAATAAGACAGTAATTGAATGTTGGAACATTCTAAAATATGAAACTGACAGTATCACTGAACAATTTGTTCCATTGAGAAAACAAGGAAAGCAGTCTAGAAACATTTGTCCAAAGAAGCTGTTAAAAAATAGCGTACAATCAAACTATGTAGATGGTTTATGCAGTGTTGACAATATAAATATAATGTTTTTTTAATGACAGAAGACTTAATTGGATATTTCAGTTCAGTGGTTACCAGACAGGATATTAGTTCATTACCCGTAACAGATACTAATATAAGAACTCCAGAAATGGTACTTAGGAAAATATAGGCAGTGAAGGATAATAAATCGCATGCAGTGGATGGAATTTCGCCAAAACTACTAATGGAAACCATTATTTAAAAAGGTTTTAGAAATAAGTCAGAGAATTACAAACCAATTAATTTAACATCAGTGATTCATAAATTATTAGAATGTGAATTAAATACCATATGGTGGACTTCCTTGTTATGGATAAATTATTAAATCCATCTCAACAAGGTTTCCTAAACGCGTTAAACATGTTAAACATGTTTATGAAGAGATCACTAACTGGATAGATGAGGGATCACCAGTAGATATTATCTACTTAGATTTTCAGAAAGCTTTCCACAAAGTGCCACATCAAAAACTATTACTTAAATTAAAAGCCCACGGTATCGGGTATGGCATAATCAGCTGGATAGAAGAATGGCTCACTAACAGAAGACAGCGTGTTGAAGTGAATGGGGAGGTTTCAAACAGGAAATCAATCAGTTTTGAGTGGGGTAAAACAATGATTAGTATTATGAACTTTATTATTCTTGATATATATCAATGACTTGGATGATGATATAACAAGTAACATGCTGACATTTTCTGAACGCGCAAAAGTGTTTAGAGAGGTTAAAACTGATGGTCATAAACAACATTTACAAAATGTTTTTCAAGTTTGGGAAATATAAATGCCTGCACACAGGACACAGGAACTTGGATGTAAACGATAGCATGGGGGATATTGTTCTAGGAACTACCATAAAAGAAAATAACTTAGGAGTATCAATAAGTGCTCATATGAAAGTTTCAGGGCAGTGTGGCATTGCAGCTTCAAAGTGTAATCAAATTATCGGGTTGATTAGGAAAAATATAGCATATAAGAAGAAAGAGCTAATGATACCTTTGTATAAAGCAATAGTTAGGCCTCATTTAGAATACTATATACAAGCTTGGAGATCATATCAGAAGAAGGGTATAGGTATGCTCGAACGAATACAGAGGAAAGCAACTAAGATAATTCCAGAACTGAAAGACCTTAGTTATGAAGAACGCCTAAAATAATGTAGTATAACAACCCTAGAGACAAGGAGGCTAAGAGGAGATTAAATTGAAGTTTATAAGATATTGAATGAGTATGAAAATATTCATAAGAAAGATAGTAGAACATCAGTAATGGATCAGTGTAGATTGGATATCATGAAGTACTAATTCTCACCAAGGACAATAAATGAAAGGAACAAATTATCTACAATTTGTGTAAATGCTACCATGCGTGAATGTTAAAAAATAAGGTTGACACATGTCTGAAGAATGTGTTACCAATAGATGAAAATATTGGACTCTCAATAAGCAAATGGCTTCCTTGTCAACTTCCCAATTGGAACGTTGCATCTTGTTCAATCTTGTCAAGTCTTGTTAAACATAGCTTCGCGAGCTTCATCGAGAGCATGACGGTTTTGACCAAGTGTACCTGCCCCGTAGATTCATCAATTACTCTGCTAAGTGGGTTTAATTTATAGGCTAGCAACCACGTACTATTGCTTGATCATGATTGTCATTTTGAACTGGGCCATAGCTCTTTGCAGTTAACAGTTATGTCAATGTAAAATTATTTGACATTTATTGGATGTAGCCTTTAAAATCAAACTTGTATGTGAATTAGTAAACAACATATATGAGAAAGTATTCTCCAAATCCAACGTGATCATTATAATTATTTATCAAATACTGACAAATGTTTTTCTGTGATATTGGAGGATGTCTCCAAAAGTCAGGTTCCAAAAATCACCTTTGCTAAACATTACTCCTATGATGCTTTCGCCGTCAATGGCTGTGGCTCCCTGTCATTAATACGGGAAGGCAAATAACTAGCAACACGAACCTCATAACTTCAGACAGGCAGGGCTTTAGCTTTGAATGGCAGTTGTCATCTGGGAGAAAGTCAACTCTGGACCCAAATTCCCGCAAACACTTGCATGAAGCTACCAATGAACAAAGCATAGTAAATTTAATTAACATACCTTCCGCATTCCATTCCTCATTCTTTCCAAGCACACCTGAAAAAAGGAGAATTTATTATTATCATATAGTTGTTGTTAATAACTGCCTTGGAGAGGACACGCTCTTTCTGTGTCTCTACCTACAAAATACCCCCAATTGCTCAGCGTCTTGATTAGCCTCTGACAGTCAGTTCTATCCCTGGTATTCACGTTAACAGGGTTTTTCTTACTGATAGAGTCAGGGTGAAATGGAGTAACTGGAATCTTAAACCCAGTTGTCTTGGGACTCATTAGCCTTTTACGGCAGTTGGTCTAGGCATTCTCGGAAGAGGCAAAGGATAGGGGAGTGAGCCCTGAGAGGAAACCCAAATAAAATTGTGGGAAATTTCATAAATCTGATTATTTTTCAAAGTATTTAGTTAAGCGCAATTTCTACTTGAAGGAGCACAACCAGAGTTGTACCTGTATCGGCAAAACATGAATGTAAACTAGGTATTAACATCATTGATCTGCCAGAGCATTTACATACAAAACTGTAAACATTTGTTAATATCATATCAAGTCTTTGAAAGTGTGCCTGAATTATAGTATAATCTAAAAACACAAACGCTGGACATATTTTGCAATTGTTCATTCCAGTTTCCTCTGACCACATGTGGAATAGCTATAACAGAGCTCGTTGAATGGAGCTCTGTACAATTCGGAGCAGTGACATTGTGTGTGATTAAATGTACACGTAAGTATCACAGTGGTGATGGTCCAAAACATGTCTATGGTCGTTTCCATTTAAGTACGGAAACAATTATCCACCTTTTCATGCTATTGGTAGGTTGTTTTTCCATAAATTGCTGTTATAAACAGCTCTTAAAACAAGTACTATGCAGTTTAACTATTACATTTTGCCATGCCATCATTTATATATACCAGCAAAAATTGTCATCCTCCAGACTGGATAACGTATGTGACTGTAAAATGTCAGGATACACAAACATTATCACAAAAAAATCCATCAATGCCTTGGTAAATGTTGCTGCAGTCAATATATTGATGGCTTCTTGAAATTGCGACATAATACTGTCCGTTTTAGTAATGTCTAGCGACGTCTTCCTCCTGTATAACTTCAGACAATCAAAGAAAAGACCTTAAGCAGTCAAGAATTGTACATCATTGTTGGCATGGTGTTGCGGATAATTGCATGTAATAACTACAAAGGGTAATTAGATTGTTTGCAGAAAGGGTAATAGTGGGTGAATTTGTTTAATTAAATAAAACTGAAATTACCTGATTTTGGGGTCTTAGTTTAATCCCTGAAACTTTGGGGCCCAAGATGCAAAGCGTATATATATATATGTTTACACCAAGTTTATATATTTATATATATATATATATATATATATATATATATATATATATATATATATATATATATATATATATATATATATATATATATATATATATATATATAAACTTGGTGTAAACATATATATATATATATATATATATATATATATATATATATATATATATATATATATATATATATATATATATATATATATATCACTCACTTACTCACTCACGCACGCACGCACGCACACACACAGTATTTGACCGCGCTATCGCCCATACCCGCATTATCACCCACCCCCATTTAACGGAAATTTTGGGTTAACCGCCCACCTGCTCGCATTACCGCCCACCCCAATCTCTGCAATACAGAATAATGTCAAAATGTGAATGATGACCATGCAGAAATGCCACAAAATCGGTAGCTAATAAGTTTTCGAATATTCTTTACAACGTCTACTCCGTTGCATTGACATTGTTTCTGGCGAGTCCCAGGGTTGGGGTATCGGTCAGGATGCACTGAATAGCTCTGAAGCTCGCCAATTTTATTAAGTAATCTTCTGTTTATATATCGTAACTGTGTCCATGTAATTACTAATAGACCGTTTAATAACCAACTCCTCCAACTGAAAGCCTTGAAATATATATATATACATATACATATATATATACATACACATATAGAAATATTTTATATTATATACATATATGTATATACATATATGTATATATATATATATATATATATATATATATATATATATATATATATATATATATATATATATATATATATACACAAACACACACACACAGACATAAGCGAACTTCCTGAGTAAACAAACCTAGTCTGTATTCTAGCATATACTGTCCAATATAATTCCCTGTATCTATCTGTGCGGTCACTTGTCTGTATTCTGGCATACACTGTCCAACACAATAACATGTAACTGTCTGTGTGGTCACTGGTCTGTATTCTAACATTCACTGTCCAACATAATCTCTGTATCTATATGTGGGGTCACTGGTATGTAACATACACTGTCCAACACAATAACATGTAATTGTATTTGTGGTCACTGGTCTGTATTCTAGCATTAACTGTCCAACACAATCACATGCAAATTGTATATGTGGTCACTTGCCTGTATTCTACCATACACTGTCCAACACAGTCACGTGTAACTGCATGTGTGGTCACTGTTCTATATTCTAGCATACACTGTCCAACACAATAACATGTAACTGTCTGTGTGCTCACTTGTCGGTACTCTAGCATACATCTGTTACTGTCTGTGTGGTCACTTGTCTGTATTCTGGCATACACTGTCCAACACAATAACATGTATATTGATATGCGGTCACTTGTATGTATTTTAGCATACACTGTCCAACACAATAACATGTATACTGATGTATGGTCAATGGTCTGTACACTGTCCAACACAATCACATGTAACTGTATGTGTGGTCACTAATGTCTGTATTTTAGCAATCACTGTCCAACATAAACCTCTGTATCTATATGTGGGGTCACTGGTATGTATTCTAACATACATTGTCCAACATAATAACATGTATTTGTATTTGTGGTCATTGGTCTGTATTCTAGCATTCACTGTCCAACACAATCACATGCAAATTGTATATGTGGTCACTTAATTGTCTGTATTCTACCATACACTGTCCAACACAGTCACATGTAACTGTATGTGTGGTCACTGTTCTGTATTCTAGCATACACTGTCCAACACAATCATATGTAACTTGTATGTGTGGTCACTGGTATGTATTCTAGCATACACTGTCTATACACTGTCCAACACAGTCACAAGTAACTGTATGTGTGGTAACTGTTCTGTATTCTAGCATACACTGTCCAATACAATTCCCTGTATCTAGCTGTGTGGTCACTTGTCTGTACTCTAGCATACACTGTCCAACACAATCACATGTAACTTGTATGTATGGTCACAGATCTATATTCTAGCATACACTGTCCAACACATTAACATGTAACTGTCTGTGTGGTCCCTGGTATGTATTCTACCATAAACTGTCCAACACAATCACATGTAACTTGTATGTGTGGTCACTAGTCTGTATTCTAGCATACACTGTCCAACACAATTCCCTGTATCTATCTGTGTGGTCACTCGTCTGTATTCTAGCATACACTGTATATCACTGGTATGTAACTTACACTGTCCAACACAATAATATGTAACTGTCTGTGTGGTAACTTGTCTGTATTCTGGCATACACTGTCCAACACAATAATATGTATATTGATGTGTAGTCATTTGTATGTATTTTAGCATACACTGTCCAACACAATAACATGTAATTGTATGTGTGGTCACTAATGTCTGTATTTTAGCATTCACTGTCCAACATAAATCCTTGTATCTATATGTGGGGTCACTGGTATATATTCTAACGTACACTGTCCAACGTAATAACATGTAATTGTATTTGTGGTCACTGGTCTGTATTCTAGCATTCACGGTCCAACACAATCACATGCAAATTGTTTGTATGTGTGGTCATTTAATTGTCTGTATTCTACCATACACTGTCCAACACAGTCACATGTAACTGTATGTGTGGTCAATGTTCTGTATTCTAGCATACACTGTCCAACACAATCACATGTAACTTGTATGTGTGGTCACTGGTCTGTATTCAACCATAAACTGTCCAACACAATCACATGTAACTTGTATGTGTGGTCACTGGTCTGTATTCTACCATAAACTGTCCAACACAATCACATGTAACTTGTATGTGTGGTCACTGGTCTGTATTCTACCATAAACTGTCCAACACAATCACATGTAACTTGTATGTGTGGTCACTGGTCTGTATTGTAGCATAAACTGTCCAACACATTAACATGTGTGGTCCCTGGTATGTATTCTACCATAAACTGTCAAACACAATCACATGTAACCTGTATGTGTGGTCACTAGTCTGTATTCTAGCATACAGTGTCCAACACAATTCCCAGAATCTATTTGTGTGGTCACTGGTCTGTATTCTAGCATACACTGTCCAACACAATTCCCAGTATCTATTTGTGTGGTCACTGGTCTGTATTCTAGCATACACTGTCCAACACAATTCCCAGTATCTATTTGTGTGGTCACTGGTATGTATTCTAACATTCACTGTCCAACACAATTCCCTGTATCTATCTTTGTGGTCATTAGTCTGTATTCTAGCATACACTGTCCAACACAATTCGCTGTATCTATCTGTGTGGTCACTAGTCTGTATTCTAGCATACATTGTCCAACACAATTCCCTGTATCTATCTGTGTGGTCACTAGTCTGTATTCTAGCATAAACTGTCCAACACAATTCCCTGTATCTATCTGTGTGGTCACTAGTCTGTATTCTAGCATACACTGTCCAACACATTAACATGTAACTGTCTGTGTGGTCCCTGGTATGTATTCTAGCATACACTGTCCAACACAATGCCCAGTATCTATCTGTGTGGTCACTAGTCTGTATTCTAGCATACACTGTCCAACACAATTCATTGTATCTATCTGTGTGGTCACTAGTCTGTATTCTAGCATACACTCTCCAACACAATTCCCTGTATCTATCTGTGTGGTCACTGGTCTGTATTCTAGCATACACTGTCCAACACAATTCCCAGTATCTATCTGTGTGGTCACTATTCTGTATTCTAGCATACACTGTCCAACACAATTCCCTGTATCTATCTGTGTGGTCACTGCTCTGTATTCTAGCATACACTGTCCAATACAATGCCCAGTATATATCTGTGTGGTCACTAGTCTGTATTCTAGCATACACTGTCCAACACAATTCCCTGTATCTATCTGTGTGGTCACTAGTCTGTATTCTAGCATACACTGTCCAACACAATTCCCTGTATCTATCTGTGTGGTCACTAGTCTGTATTCTAGCATACACTGTCCAACACATTAACATGTAACTGTCCGTGTGGTCCCTGGTATGTATTCTACCACACACTGTCCGACACAATCACATGTAACTTGTATGTGTGGTCACTAGTCTGCATTTTAGCATACACTGTCTAACACAATTCCCTGTATCTATATGTGTGGTCACTGGTCTGTATTCTAGCTTACACTGTCCAACACAATCACATGTAACTGTCTGTGGGGTGACTGGTATGTAACCTACACTGTCCAAAACAATAACATATATCTATCTGTGTGGTCACTTGTATGTATTTTACCATACACTGTCGAACACAATAACATGTTTATTGATGTGTGGTCACTTGCATGTTTTTTTAGCATACACTATCCAACACAATAACATGTATATTGATGTATGATCAATGGTCTGTATTCTAGCATCCACTGTCCATCACAATCACATGTAAATGTACGTGTGGTCACTAATGTCTGTATTTTAGCATTCACTGTCCAACATAAATCCCTGTATCTATATGTAGGGTCACTGGTATATATTCTAACGTACACTGTCGAACATAATAACATGTAATTGTACTTGTGGTCACTGGTCTGTATTCTAGCATTCACTGTCCAACACAATCACATCCAAATTGTATGTGTGGTCACTTAATTGTCTGTATTCTACCATACACTGTCCAACACAGTCACATGTAAATGTATGTGTGGTCACAGTCAGGGTTGTTTGATTTAAATCATTTGATTTAAATCATTTGATTTAAATCATTGATTTAAATAATGATTTAAATCACTCCAAAAAATCATTGATTCATGATTTTTTTATTTTTTGACTTCTGATTGTTTTAATCGCTGATTTATATAAATTTAACACAAATAATTCTTTACAAGCATCGAGTTAAACAAAGTTTTGTGTGTGTTTTTAATATAAAAGCACAATGTGCGCACACTTGTGTAGCTGTATTGACACAAGATAGCCTGATAGTCAAATATGTTATGACATTGTGTATACCAGATTTCAAAAAAATTTAATAAATAAAAAAATCAAATAAATAAAAAAAATCCGATTTAAATAAAAAATCCGATATTTTTTTAAAAATCATGATTTTTTTCAACCGTGGTCACTATTCTGTATTCTAGCATACACTGTCCAATACAATTCCCTGTATCTAGCTGTGTGGTCACTTGTCTGTACTCTAGCATACACTGTCCAACACAATCACATGTAACTTGTATGTATGGTCACAGATCTGTATTCTAGCATACACTGTTCAACACATTAACATGTAACTGTCTGTGTGGTCCCTGGTATGTATTCTACCATAAACTGTCCAACACAATCACATGTAACTTGTATGTGTGGTCACTAGTCTGTATTCTAGCATACACTGTCCAACACAATTCCCTGTATCTATCTGTGTGGTCACTGGTCTGTATTCTAGCATACACTGACCAACACAATGCACAGTATCTATCTGTGTGGTCACTAGTCTGTATTCTAGCATACACTGTCCAACACAATTCCCTGTATCTATCTGTGTGGTCACTAGTCTGTATTCTAGCATACACTCTCCAACACAATTCCCTGTATCTATCTGTGTGGTCACTGGTCTGTATTCTAGAATACCCTGTCCAACACAATTCCCAGTATCTATCTGTGTGGTCACTAGTCTGTATTCTAGCATACACTGTCCAACACAATTCCCTGTATCTATCTGTGTGGTCACTGGTCTGTATTCTAGCATACACTGTCCAATACAATGCCCAGTATCTATCTGTGTGGTCACTAGTCTGTATTCTAGCATACACTATCCAACACAATTCCCTGTATCTATCTGTGTGGTCACTAGTCTGTATTCTAGCATACACTGTCCAACACAATTCCCTGTATCTATCTGTGTGGTCACTAGTCTGTATTCTAGCATACACTGTCCAACACATTAACATGTAACTGTCTGTGTGGTCCCTGGTATGTATTCTACCATACACTGTCCGACACAATCACATGTAACTTGTATGTGTGGTCACTAGTCTGTATTTTAGCATACACTGTCTAACACAATTCCCTGTTTCTATCTTTGTGGTCACTGGTCTGTATTCTAGCATACACTGTCCAACACAATTCCCAGTATCTATCTGTGTGGTTACTGGTCTGTATTCTAGCTTACACTGTCCAACACGATCACATGTAACTGTCTGTGGGGTCACTGGTATGTAACCTACACTGTCCAAAACAATAACATGTATCTATCTGTATGGTCACTTGTATGTATTTTACCATACACTGTCCAACACAATAACATGTTTATTGATGTGTGGTCAATGGTCTGCATTCTAGCATACACTGTCCAACACAATAACATGTATCTGTCTGTGTGGTCAGTTGTATGTATTTTAGCATACACTATCCAACACAATAACATGTATATTGATGTGTGGTCATCAATGGTCTGTATTCTAGAATACACTGTCCAACACAACAACAAGTAACTGTCTGTGTTGTCACTTGTCTGTATTCTTGCATACACTGTCCAACGCAATAACAGGTATATTGATGTGTGGTCACTTGTATGTATTTTAGCACACACTTTCCAACACAATAACATGTCTGGTCTCTATTCTAGCATACACTGTCCAATACAATAACATGTAAATATATGTGTGGTCACTGGTCTACACAATCACATGTATCTGTATTTGGGGTCACTCCGTGTATTTTGTATGTATTGTAGCATACACTGTCCAACACAATAACATGTAACTGTCTGTGTGCTCACTTGTCTGTATTCTAGAAAACACTGTCCAACACAATAACCTGTATCTGTCTGTGTGGTCACTTTTATGTATTTTAGCATACACTATCCATAACAATAACATGTATATTGATGTGTGGTCATCAATGGTCTGTATTCTAGAATACACTGTCCAACACAATAACATGTATACTGATGTATGGTCGTCAATGGTCTGTATTCTAGAATACACTGTCCAATACAGTAATATGTAACTGTCTGTGTGGCCACTTGTCTGTATTCTGGCATACACTGTCCAACACAATAACATGTATATTGATGTATAGTCAATGGCCTGTATTCTAGCATACACTGTCCAGCACAATCACTTGTAACTGTACGTGTGGTCACTAATGTCTGCATTTTAGCATTCACTGTCCAACATAAATCCCTGTATCTATATGTGGGGTCACTGGTATGTATTCTAGCATACACTGTCCAACACAATCACATGTAACTTGTATGTGTGGTCACTAGTCTGTATTCTAGCATACACTGTCCAACACATTAACATGTAACTGTCTGTGTGGTCCCTGGTATGTATTCTACCATACACTGTCCGACACAATCACATGTAACTTGTATGTGTGGTCACTAGTCTGTATTTTAGCATACACTGTCTAACACAATTCCCTGTATCTATCTGTGTGGTCACTGGTCTGTATTCTAGCATACACTGTCCAACACAATTCCCAGTATCTATCTGTGTGGTCACTGGTCTGTATCCTAGCTTACACTGTCCAACACAATCACATGTAACTGTCTGTGGGGTCACTGATATGTAACCTACACTGTCCAAAACAATAACATGTATCTATCTGTATGGTCACTTGTATGTATTTTACCATACACTGTCCAACACAATGACATGTTTATTGATGTATGGCCAATGGTCTGTATTCTAGCATCCACTGTCCATCACAATCACATGTAACTGTACGTGTGGTCACTAATGTCTGTATTTTAGCATTCACTGTCCAACATAAATCCCTGTATCTATATGTAGTGTCACTGGTATATATTCTAACGTACACTGTCCAACATAATAACATGTAATTGTATTTGTGGTCACTGGTCTGTATTCAAATTGTATGTGTGGTCAATTAATTGTCTGTATTCTACAATACACTGTCCAACACAGTCACATGTAAATGTATGTGTGGTCACTGTCAGGGTTGTTTGACTTAAATCATTTGATTTAAATCATTGATTTAAATCATGATTTAAATCACTCCAAAAAATCATTGATTTATGATTATTTTTATTTTTTGACTTCTGATTGTTTTAATTGCTGATTTATATGAATTTAACACAAATAATTCTTTACAAGCATTGAGTTCGACAAAGTTTTGTGTGTGTTTTTAATATAAAAGCACAATGTGCGCACACTTGTGTAGCTGTATTGACACAAGATAGACTGATAGTCAAATATTTCATGACATTGTGTATACCAGATTTCAAAAAAATCAAATAAATATAAAAAATCCGATTTAAATAAAAAATCCGATATTTTTTTTTTAAATCATGATTTTTTTCAACTGTATTTTAGCATACACTGTCCAACACATTAACATGTAACTGTCTGTTTGGTCCCTGGTATGTATTCTACCATAAACTGTCCAACACAATCACATGTAACTTATATGTGTGGTCACTAGTCTGTATTCTAGCATACACTGTCCAATACAATTCCCTGTATCTATCTGTGTGGTCACTGGTCTGTATTCTAGCATACACTGTCCAACACAATTCCCTGTATCCATCTGTGTGGTCACTGGTCTGTATTCTAGCTTACACTGTCCAACACAATCACATGTAACTTGTATGTATGGTCACAGATCTGTATTCTAGCATACACTGTCCAACACATTAACATGTAACTGTCTGTGTGGTCCCTGGTATGTATTCTACCATAAACTGTCCAACACAATCACATATAACTTATATGTGTGGTCACTAGTCTGTATTCTAGCATACAATGTCCAACACAATTCCCTGTATCTATCTGTGTGGTCACTGGTCTGTATTCTAGCTTACACTGTCCAACACAATCACATGTAACTTGTATATATGGTCACAGATCTGTATTCTAGCATACACTGTCCAACACATTAACATGTAACTGTCTGTGTGGTCCCTGGTATGTATTCTACTATAAACTGTCCAACACAATCACATGTAACTTGTATGTGTGGTCACTTGTCTGTATTCTAGCATACACTGTCCAACACAATTCCCTGTATCTATCTGTGTGGTCACTAGTCTGTATTCTAGCATACACTGTCCAACACAATTCCCTGTATCTATCTGTGTGGTCACTAGTCTGTATTCTAGCAAACACTCTCCAACACAATCACATGTAACTTGTATGTATGGTTACAGATCTGTATTCTAGCATACACTGTCCAACACAATTCCCTGTATCTATCTGTGTGGTCCCTAGTCTGTATTCTGGCATACGCTGTCCAACACAATTCCCTGAATCTATCTGTGTGGTCACTAGTCTGTATTCTAGCATACACTGTCCAACACAATTCCCTGTATCTATCTGTGTGGTCACTAGTCTGTATTCTAGCATACACTCTCCAACACAATCACATGTAACTTGTATGTATGGTCACTGTTCTGTATTCTAGCATACACTGTCCAACACAATTCCCTGTATCTATCTGTGTGGTCACTAGTCTGTATTCTAGCATACACTGTCCAACACAATCACGTGTAACTTGTATGTATAGATTATTATCTCTACACACATCATCGAGCTTGCGCAGACCAATACACACTGAGCACGTTGACGTCTGCGGACAATATGTAGCTACATCGACCATCGTCCGTGACCTTGGCGTTGCAATCGATGCTGATTTGTCGATGGTGACGCAGGTGGCAAATGCATGTCGAAGTGCTTACTACCATCTCTCGAGAATTGCACGGGCACGAGGGGCAATGACGATCAGTGTCTGCAAATGCCTTGTCCATGCACTTGTGACATCAAGACTCGACTATGGTAATGCTATGCTCTTTGGCTTATCTGACCGTCTGCTGCACCGTCTAGAGAGGGTTCAACGCTCAGCCGCTCGTGTTGTGATGCAACTTCGACGAGATGCTCGGCGATCTATCACTGCTGTCCTGCAACACCTACACTGGCTCCCAGTGAGAAAGCGTATCGAGTACAAATTACTTATGGTTGTACACACGGCACTGTATGCAGGCACGCCAGTGTATCTTGCCTCACTGCTACATCGTCACTCGCCACGCAGGACCCTACGCTCTGGTGGTGGTTTACTTCTTGATGTTCCACGCGTAAACCTAGAACGTTATGGTCGCCGGGCGTTTGCTTGTGCTGGGCCGACATTGTGGAACTCTCTGCCACTGGAACTACGCGTGATCCAGAACACCAGGCAGTTTAGAAAACTATTGAAGACATTTCTGTTCTTAAACTAATTTAATCAGACCTCATTTAACCTTGGTATTATTTATGCATACAGTTTTACTAATGTATAGTTTTATTTATCTTAGGTTTAATTACCTTTTTAGTATCTTTTTAACCTATTTAATATAATGTAGGCTTTTATTATTTATTATCCAATAGGATCAGGTGTTCAGCACTTTTGCAAATCGTTTGCTTTATCACTGCACTTACCTGCAATTTTACTATACATAGGTTTATTTATATATACGTATGTATACATATTAGCATTTTGTTTCCTAATTTTACTTTTTATTTATTTCTCTTAAAAGCATCTTTATGTCTCTTAAAAGTTTGCCGATTTGTAATCACCCGTGAACGGGCACTAGTCCCGGATTTGATGGTGAATAAATAAAGTATATTATTATTATTATTATGGTCACAGATCTGTATTCTAGCATACACTGTCCAACACAATCACGTGAAACTTGTATGTGTGGTCACAGGTCTGTATTCTAGCATACACTGTCCAACACATTAACATGTAACTGTATGTGTGGTCACTGTCCAATACAATTCCTTGTATCTAGCTGTGTGCTCACTTGTCTGTACTGAAGCATACACTGTCCAACACAATCACATGTAACTTGTATATATGGTCACTGGTCTATTCTACCATAAACTGCCCAACACAATTCTCTGTATCTGTATGTGTGGTCACAGGCCTGTATTCTAGCATACACTGTCCAACACAATCACATGTAACTGTCTGTTTGGTCACTTGTCTGTATTCTAGTATTCACTGTCCAACACAATAACATGTAACTTGTATGTATGGTCACTGTTCTGTATTCTAGTATTCACTGTCCAACACAATTCCCTGTATCTATATGTGTGGTCACTGGTCTGTATTCTGGCATACACTGTCCAACATAATAACATGTAACTGTCTGTGTGGTCACTGGTATGTATTCTAGCATACACTGTCCAACACAAACACATGTATATATGTATTAACAATAGTGGTAATTCATGTTAAACCATGCGGTACACAACACTAATGGTAATCCATGTTAAACCATATGGTACACGACACTAGTGGTAGTCCATGTTAAACCATATGGTACAAAACACTAGTGGTAGTCCATGTTAAACCAGATGGTACAAAACACTAGTGGTAGTCCATGTTAAACCATATGGTACAAAACACTAGTGGTAGTCCATGTTAAACCATACGGTACAAAACACTAATGGTAATCCATGTTAAACCATTCGATACACAACACTAGTGGTAGTCCATGTTAAATTAGTTATTTTGTGGGTCACCAGAAGTTTTGACGAATTACTGAATTTAATACCTTGGTAATCCATCGGGATTACTGAACATTTCTCCTTAAAATCTACATCTGACCATATCTGACACTTGACAACTATATAGGTGACTGGACAGACTGCTCTGGTGACATCCAACTACACAAAGTTTATTTCCATTGCTGGAGCAGCCCATATCGATGAAAACTTCACACATGGCAGGTCCTTAAAAACACCCAGGTGACAGCCCAGAGCTTTATAATATACCACTGAATTAGATGTTCTATCATATGTATTAACATACACCAATTTAATTGGCACATATATCACCTGATCGGTCAGCCTCTTTATGTACTGCCTCAATTACTTATCATGCGCATGATTCTCTTTCTGCTGAAGATCATCTAAAGAGCTCCTATGATCTTACTTGACTCAAGACACTAACCCCAAGACTCAACTTCAGTGCTAACAAGCAGTGTGTCCTCCCTCTCCATATAATGCCTGCCTAATAAGTGGAGCTGAAGTATGCACCATACCTGTCTTAATGTCTTGTAGCTGCTGTTTGTGGACTTCTAGCTGACTGGCGTGTTGATGAAGTTGGTTGGTATTTTCTTGGACTTGTATTACAACAGATGCATTTGTTATTTCTTATAATAGTCTTCATTCAGAACAGAAAGCATTGCCAATACAATGTTCATTTAGCACTGTTCAGATTATCACGTGTTAATATTGTACAGGTACATCTAGGTATATTTACAGGGGAAGCAAAGTACAAACCACAAGGTCATCTCAAAGGCACGTTCAATGATGGCAGATCTATTGTTTATGTCATCGCATACAAAACAACAGACAAAAATGTTATTATTTAAAAACTGAAGGAGAACTGACTACGACGACACAGAACATCACCCCCAACTTCTAATCCAATCTAAGGTGTGTGAAATAATGACAAAACGGTATATATTTGCGATATACTTCCCTCTGTAATTGTATTTGATGGCTGACTCTGACCTACGACTTCTTCCGATTATTCGTGCTACTTCGCCATTTTACGTACCGAGTTTGGGTTTCATTTTGTGGTCAGGATGGATATTTTAAAATGAACATACTTTGATGAGAAGGGAATCAGCTTTGTGGACATCAGTGACCGTATAGGTGGTTGCTACTCTATGAATTCTTATGTCTAGCATTTACCATGAACATATATGGTGATGATACAGCTGGCTATGCCTTGAAAGTTGAAACCTAGTGTAGACATGTTCCATATCAGTGCCTGCTTATATAATGCTGGACACCACAAGACGTGTTCTGCATCAGTTCCTGCTTATATAACGCTGGAAAGCAATAGATTTAACAAGACTGCTATCCGAAGCATTGTCCAGATGGTAAGTGGACAAGGAAGCCATTAGCTTATCAAGAGTCCAAAATTGTTTCATCTATGTGTAACCCTGGCACTCCTGGATTATGTGTCAACCTTGTTTTTAAACATATTGACACTGCTAGCAGTTACACAATCTGTAGGTAATTTCTTCCATTCATTTACTGTCTGTACTTACTCTGTTTCCTGAGTGAGAAAAAATATTTCTATCAATATACTCATACCCATTCAATACCTTAAAAACTTCAATTTGAT
The DNA here is from genome assembly GCA_963662155.1 of Lamellibrachia columna. NCBI lineage: Eukaryota > Metazoa > Annelida > Polychaeta > Sabellida > Siboglinidae > Lamellibrachia > Lamellibrachia columna. The sequence continues at coordinate 10,685,134 of OY759275.1, forward strand.
TTCCTCTTAACATCATTGTCTCTAGGATTCTTAAACCACATTCTTTTAGGGGCGTTCTTCATAATAACATCTCTCAGTTCTGGAATCATTTTAGTTGTTCTCCTGTGTATTCATTCAAGAGTGTGTGTGTGTGTATATATATATATATATATATATATATATATATATATATATATATATATATATATATATATATATATATATATATATATCCTTCTCATGATATGTCCTCCATGTTTGTATACATTATTCTAAATGAGGCCTAGCAATTGCATTATACGTTATATTTTATATTTCTCCTAATCAACCCAAGAATTTGATTATCCTTTGAAGCTGCAATACCACACTGCTCTGAAACTTTCATATCAGCACTTATTGTTAATTGTTATTGCTAAGTCCTTTTCTTTTATGGTAGTACCTAGAACTGCATCTCCAATGGTATAGTTTACATCCAAGTTCTCCCATTTTATAGTTCCTGTGTCCTGTGTGTAGACATTTGAATGGAATTGAGTAACATCCAAATAATGGATGATGATGAATCATTTATTCATTTTCAAGGAGGTACTAACCGCAATTCTTTATTTAATATATTACAGTATATTACAGTTAAATGAAACGATGAGGATATTCAACCAATACGTCATTCCACTTATTATGATTGTGATAATTTTAAGTTACTGGCAGAAAGACACAACAAACGTTTTAATATACTAAGCACAAACATAGAATCAATTAATGCTAAACATACTGAAATAGAAGCCTTCCTGGAAGAACTTAACCTGATAAACTTTAAATTTAGCTTAATATGTTTTCAGGAATGCTGGCTTTCCGAGAATGATGATATGTGTAATTTACAACTTGAGGGATATCTATGCATTAAACAAGACAAAACATAGCAATAAAGGTGGACTGGTCATGTATTTAAGCAAAGCATTTAACTACAAAGTAATTTTGTCTCTTAATCAGTATCAGTGGGCTTTCAAAAGATATAATAATTGGTAACATTTACAGGCCCCCAAGAGTCGAGACCTTAACAAAACTTAAAAATAATTCCTTTCCGAATTCACACCTATCATTTTGTAATTGGACAGAACAAACTCAGATGTTATTATTGCAGGAGACTTCAATATAAACCTTTTGAAAATAAACGAAAAAGAAGTATTTGAAGAATTCTTTGATACTTTAATATCATATAGCTTTTACCCCCACATCACACTCGCTACTAGACTCTATAAAAATAATGCAACCCTACTTAATAACTTCTTTTGCAAACTAAACTAAACTAAATCTACAATTAAGCATAAATCAGGCATTTTAACTAAACAATTATCAGACCACCAACCATACTTCACTTTTATAAATAGTTTCCCACACTGAACCTTTGCCAAGATATATAACAATTAGTGTACAGAACTCTGATTCAATATCTGATTTTACATAGGAGGTTTTCTCATCAAATGTTTACAGTAACCTTGACCAATCTCCTAATGCAAACCCTAATTTATACAATGATATCCTACATGACGTAATGAAATGTACAAAAAATAAGCATATGCAATATAAAGCAGTTAAACTAAAAAAACACAAACACAAAGGTCTGCTCAAATCCATTCGATACAGAGATAAGTTACACAAGACACTAAAAATTACTCACCTCGAATTACCAAAATACTTTGCAATTCGGATCAACCTGGCTACCTATAATACCATCCTTAAAAAAGCATACGTACTGCTAAACGCATGCATTACGAATCTTGTTTTAACAAATTCAAAAATAACATTAAAAACATGGGAAATAATTAATGGTATTCTTTCAAGAACATGCAGAAAAAAAACGTTCCCCAATTCCTTTATTTATAAAGAAAATATCATAGCAGATAAAACAGCAATTGCAAATTTAATTTAATTTATATTTTACCAATATTGGTCCAAATTTTGCCAACCAAATACAAAATTCCACAAATAAAACTTTCAGATACTACCCTAATGGACAACATAACAATGTATTTAATTTTCAGCTGATTAATGAAGAAGCAATATCTAAAACAATAGATGATATGCACACAAAAGCAAGTTGCAGATTTGAAAGTATTTCTTCACGGCTTCTAAAGTCAGTTAAACCTGTTTTGACAAAATCTTTAACTTTAATCACAAACCAAAACTGCCAAAGTAATACCAATTTATAAAAAAGGTGACGAAACCCTAGTCTGCAACTACAGACAAATATCAATCTTAACTGCAATTTAAAAAGTAATCAAAACAATTATTTACAACCAGCTAGATTCTTTCTTAAAAAGACAAACTTATGTATGATAACCAATATGGATTTAGAAAGGAACATTCTATGGAATTTGTCACTCTAGAATTAACTGATAGGATATTGACATGTACGGATAATAAGGAAATACCTATAAATATTTACTTGGACCTGTCAAAAGCATTTGACGCTCTGGATCACTCAATATTAATTGATAAGTTAGAGTTCTATGGCATAAAAGGAGTAGCTTTAGATCTATTCAAAAATTATTTAACAAATAGAAAACAGTACGTTGAATTTGAAGAAGCTCAATCAGATATGCTTAATATCTCCACAGGCGTACCTGAAGGATCAATTCTAGGCCCTTTGTTATTTATAATTTATATAAATGACTTTGCCCAATCTAGTCCAAAATTCAACTTTATTATGTACGCCGATGACATGACACTAGTACCCTAGATTCTTTCGCACAATACAACAAAAATGAAAATGTAGAATTCTTAATCAACATAGAACTGGACAAAATTAATGAGTGGCTTAAATAAAAAAAATTATCTCTAAATGTAAATAAATCCAAATATAGAAATAATATGATAAACACGCTAAATATAAAAATAGATAATACAAATATCAACAGAGTGGATGAGTTCAATTTCCTAGGGCTAAGTTTTAATTAACAATTAAACTGGCAAAGCCAAGTCGACAAAATTTCAAATAGGTGCTCCAGGACTCATCTCAAACGATTGTCAATCTCAAATGATTGTTACTTCTTAATATAAAGATTATGTTTTATAACACTATGATATTGTCACATCTAAACTATGGCTTAACGGACTGGGATGGATGTGATAGAATAAAACAACTTCAAAAGAAAGCCGTCTGAATTATATGTTTAAGCAAATATAATGCTCATACCGACCCACTGTTCAAAAGCCTTAAATTACTAAAAGTAGAGCATATTCTAAAATTGCAGGAACCAAAATTATATCATAAATGTTCAAGCAATAAACTACCTGTCCACCTGCAAAACTTACCACTTGATCAAAACAATATTATTCACTACTTTGATACACGTGGTCAATATAACAGACATACAATCAGGGTACACCACGAGTTTGCTAATCGAAGTCTCAGGTACAGTTTGCCACATACCATAAATAATGCACCTGATTTATTAAAAGACAAGATCACCACTCACAGTTTACATGGTTTTGCAAATTATATCAAACTTTATTATCTGAATACATATATTGAACAATGTGCAATTCAAAATTGTTATATTTAACAAGATTTAACAAGATTGCCATCCCAAACAACAAGTTCCAGATGGCAAGTGGACAAGGAAGCCATTGGCTTATCGAGAGTCCAACAATTTTCTCATCTATGTGTAGCCCGCCCTTATCAAATATCTGTCAATTCTATTTTTAAACATATTCACACTACTAGCATTAACACAATCATTTGGCAGTTTGTTCCATTCATTTATCACCCTCTGTGAGAAAGAGTACTTTCTCATGTCCAACCTACACTGCTCCTTAACTAATGCTGCTTTGTGTCCTCTGGTTCTACTGCCTTCTTTAAGTTTGATAAACATATTCCTATCAACATCCTCATAACCGTTCACTATTTTAAACACTTCTATTTGGTCTCCTCTTAGTCTCCTGGTCTCTAGTGTTGTCAAACCACATTGTAATAAGCGACTTTCGTAACTAAGGTCTCTCAATTCTGGAATCATTTTAGTTGCTCTTCGTTGTATTCTTTCTAGCTTGTCTATGTCCTTTTTACGATACAGCCTCCATGCTTGAATACAATATTCCAAATGTGGTCTAACTATTGCTTTGTACAGGGGTACAATTAGCTGTTTCTCCTTATACATGATAGTTGTCCTAATTAGCACTAGAATTTTATTTCCTTTCGAAGCGGCAATCCCACATTGCTCTGAAACTTTCATGTCAGCACTAAATGTTACTCCTAAGTCCTTTTCTTGTGTGGTTCTACCTAGTACAGCATCCCCCATTTTATATTCTTCGTCCATGTTTCCATGTCCTATGTGTATACATTTACACTTCCCAAAATTGAATAACATTTGCCATTTTTCTGACCATTTAACTAATTTATCTAGATCATCCTGTAAATTTTTTTTATCTGTATCATTAGCAACCTTTCTGAATACTTTTGTGTCATCTGCAAATTTCAGTACTTTGCTAGATATGTCATCTTCCAAATCATTTATATATATTAAAAACAGTATAGGGCCTAATACTGATCCCTGTGGTACCCCACTCAAAACCGATTTCCAGTTTGAAATCTCACCATCTACTATTACTCTCTGTCTTCTGTGTGTAAGCCACTTTTCTATCCAGTTGATTACATCATTACCTATACCATGGCCTTTTAGTTTAAGTAACAATCTTTGATGTGGCACTTTATGAAAAGCTTTCTGAAAATCTAAGTAGACAACATCCACTGGTGACCCGTCATCTACCCACTTTGTAATTTCTTCCAAAAAACATAAGAGATTGGTTAGACATGACCTTGCTTTTAGGAACCCATGTTGAGATGTATTTATCAATTTATGTATCACAAGGAATTCCACCATGTGGTCTCTAATTAATGTTTCAAGTAATTTACATACAACTGATGTTAAACTTACTGGTCTGTAATTCTCTGGTTTGTTCCTCGATCCCTTCTTAAATAGCGGCATAATATTTGCTTCTTTCCATTCTGAAGGAACTATTCCTTCTTCTAGTGACAAGTTAAACAATTTGGCAAGTGGCGTACTAATTTGCTCAACAATTTCCTTACGCAGTCTTGGTGGTATCCCATCAACTCCAGGTGATTTATTATCTTTCATCTTCTTAATTTTCTGTGCTATCATTTCAGGAGTTACAAATAATTGCCCTAAATGTTCTGATTTATTGCCCTCAAATTTAGTAAATGGAACTGGAACTGAGCTGATATCCAATAAACTGTGGTAAAAACTGAGCTGAAATACTCATTCAGGACCGCTGCCATTTGAAACCCATCTGAAATTATGTTTCCCCTGTTGTTTGGTGGTGGTCCGACCTTATCTCGAACTTTAATTGTGTAGTGCCGGACACTACTATGCATGTTCCAAATCAGTGTCCGCTTGTGTAACACCGGACAGCACCAGACATGTTCCGCATCAGTGCCCGCTTGTGTAACGCCGGACAGCACCATCAGTGCCTGCTTGTATAGCGCTGGACACTACTACGCATGTTCCAAATCAGTGCATGCTTGTGTAACGCTGGACAGCACTAGGGGTGTTCCGCATCAGTGCCTGCTTGTGCAACGCAAGAGAGCACCAGGCATGTTCCACATCATTGCCTGCTTCCATAACGCCGGACAGCACTAGGCGTGGTCCGGACAGCACTATGCATGTCCCACATCAGTGTCTGCTTGTGTAATACTGAACAGCACAACATGATTGTGTTCCGCATCAGTGCCTGCTTGTGTAACGCCAGAAAGCACCAGATATGTTTAGCATCAGTGCCTGCTTGTGTAATGCTGGGCGAGACCAGGCATGTTCCATATCAGTGCCTGCCTATGTAACTCCGGACAACACCATACGTGTTCCACATCAGTGCGTGCTTGTGTAGCGTTGGACAGCACTATGCGTTCGACATCAGTGCCCGCTTGTGTAACGCCGGACAGCATTACACGTGTACCACATCAGTGCCTGCTTGTGTAACGCTGGACAGGACCAGCCGTGATCCACATCAGTGGTCACTTGTGTAACACCTAACAGCACCAGGGATGTTCCGCATCAGTGCCCGTTTGTGTAACTTTGGACAGCACCAGGCGGAGTTCACCATCAGTGCTCGCTTGTGTAACGCCAGACAGCACCATCAGTGCCTACTTGTGTAGCGCCATACAGTACTACGCGTGTTCCAATTTAGTGCCTGCTTGTGCAACACCGTACAGCACTACGCGTCTTCCGCATCACTGCCTGCTTGTGTATCGCCGGACAGCACTACTCTTGAGTGCCGAATAAGCGTCCCTATATGCATATTTATTTCATGAAAAGTGCCACCCTATACCCACCTTATTTGGCATTATACTATTATTAAAATTAAACATTTGTGCCAGTCTATATTCTCCGAAAATCGTGGCCAATTATGCAGGGTATCATTTTTAGGAGAGCAATCGCTCTCACTCCCTATTGCTAGCGCTAATCAATCATCCACAGAGCGGTTTACCGCTCGTGCTAAAATCACTTGTTCCGAACTGGAACTGCATGTGGCTCCCTCTGACGGCTACGTTTTCATCCTTTCGAACAACAGTCGTGAATTTAGCGGGACATTACTATGCATGTTCCAAATCAGTGCATGCTTGTGTAACGCTGGACAGCACTAGGCGTGTTCCACATCAGTGCCTGCTTGTGTAATGCCAGAGAGCACCAGGCATGTTCCACATCAGTTCCTGCTTCCATAACGCCGGACAGCACTAGGTGTGGTCCGGACAGCACTATGCATGTCCCACATCAGTGTCTGCTTGTGTAACGTTGTCTAACGTTTCGGGCAAGACCAGGCATGTTCCACAAGCGTGCACTGATGTCGAACACGTAGTGCTGTCCGACGCTACACAAGCAAGCACTGATGTGGAACACGTATGGTGTTGTCCGGAGTTACGTAAGCAGGCACTGATGTGGAACATACCTGCTCTTGCCCAAAATGTTAAACCGTTAGATTTCCATGATTAGATGAATCGGTCAGAATCCTTAGTTCTCAGAAGCTCGACATGGTATATTATTAGTTAAAACACCATTATCACCATGTAAGCTGACCGTAAATTGCCGCCGTGCGCAGTGCCTCAAACATTTAATGGCCATTTAAAAACGGAAAATTCCCCGATTTTTCACAGATATAAAATGCAGTTACTATATCTGCGTTGACGCGAATACACACACAGTTTATGCATATTCGGCAGAAAAAAACAAATACACGGCAATCCATGTAGTTTTCTAGGGACGCCTTGGCTTGACTTTGAATAAAAAAATTGCTTCGGCGATAAAAAAGACAAATATACTAGTGACTTTTTCGCACTGTACTATTATTTGCTTTGAACAATATGCCCCCCTATTCTGTTATTCGACACTATACTATTATTCAATTTGACCGATTTGTCACCCTATACTGCTATTTGGCCTATACGTTTATTTGGCACTCGAGATTAGGCATGTTCCGCATCAGTGCCTGCTTCTGTAATGCCATACAGCACTAGGCGTGCTCCAGACAGCACTATGCGTATTCCGAATCAGTGCCCGCTTGTGTAACGCCGAACAGCACTTGTGTTCTGAATCAGTTCCTGCTTGTGTAACGCCGGACAGCACAACACAAGTTCCGCATCAGTGCCTGCTTGTGTAATGCCAGTCAGCACCAGGCATGTTCCGCATCAGTGTCTGCCTGTGTAGCACCAGAGAGCACCACTTGTGTTACACATCAGTGCCTGTTTGTGTAACACCGGAAAGCACTAGGTATGTTCAGCATCAGTGCCCGCTTGTGTAACGCCGAACAGCACAAGGTGTGTTCCACATCAGTTCCTGCTTGTGTAACGCTACTACACGTGTTCTGCATTAGTGCCTGCTTGAGTAACTCTGGACAGCAGCAGATGAGTTCTGCATGAGTGCATCCTTGTGTAATGCCGGACAGCACTATGCTTGTTCCACATCAGTGCTTGCTTGTATAATGCTGTACAGCACTACGCATGTTCTACATCATTGCCTGCTTGCGTAACGCCGGGCAGCACTATTCGTGGTCTGGACAGCACTATGCATGTTCCGCATCAGTGCCCGCTTATGTAACGCCAGACAGAACCAGGCATGTTCCACATCAATGCCCCCTTGTGTAACGCCAGACAGCTCTAGGAGTGTTCCGCTTCAGTGGTCGTTTATGTAACGCTGGACAGTACCAGCCGTGTTCTGCATCAGTGCTCGCTTGTGTAACACTGAATACCACCAGGTATGTTCCGCATCAGTGCCCACTTGTGTAATGCCGGAAAGAACCAGGCATGTTCCACATCAGTGCCCGCTTGTGTAACGCCAGACATCTCTAGGAGTGTTCTGCTTCAGTGCCCACCTGTGTAAAGCAACACAGCTTTAGGAGGGTTCCGCATCAGTGTCCGCTTGTGTAAAGCCAGACAGAACCAGGCATGTTCCGCATCAGTGCCCACTTGTGTAACGCCAGACATCTCTAGGAGTGTTCTGCTTCAGTGCCCACCTGTGTAAAGCAACACAGCTTTAGGAGGGTTCCGCATCAGTGTCCGCTTGTGTAAAGCCAGACAGAACCAGGCATGTTCCGCATCAGTGCCCACTTGTGTAACATCAAACAGCATCAGGGATGTTCCGCATCAGTGCCCACTTGTGTGACACTGGACAGCACCAGGCATGTTCCGCATCAGTGCCCACTTGTGTAATGCTGGACAGCACCAGTCAAGTTCCACATCAGTGCCCACTAGCTTGTGTAAAGCCAGACAGCTCTAGGAGTGTTCCATACCAGTGCCCACTTGTGTAACACTTAAACAGTTACACTGGCTTCCAGTTTCTTATCGAATTAATTTTAAGCTGTCCACTCTTGCATATCGTGCTCTATCTACACAACAACCATCCTACTTGGCTAGTCTCCTGCATCTTTCAAATATCCCTAGGCAGCTAAGATCATCAATTTCACAACTTATTGTACTTAATCCAAAACTTAACTTGGGTAAACGTGCTTTCTCTGTCGCTGCACTTAGGGTCAGGAATGAACTCCCTATCACTTTGAAAACATCTGAAACTATTGCTATTTTCCAAAAAAAACTCAAGACATCTATTCCAAATTGCATTCCCACCATAAATGTTCGGTTCCCTCGTTCTGATACTGACTTTTGCGCATCCCTGTTTACGATTACGCTTACTGATTCTGTTTTGTTGCGCCTCTGAGCTCAGGTTCCTGAGGATATAGGCACCATAGAAGTCAATTATGTTCCACATCAGTGCCCGCTTGTGTGATGCTGGACAGCACCAGGCATGTTCTGCATTAGTGCCCACTTGTGTAATGCCAGACAGCTCTAGCAGTGTTCCGCATCAGTCAAACTAGCTGTTATTGTAAGAATGGAGTGTAAGAATGGAGTGCACAAAAACATGTTTCCTGGAAAACCAATCGGTATTTTCTGTGCATTGTCGCAATCTGGCATCAGTCAACCAAGCCATGCTTTGCTGAAGGTAAGATTCTACATTGCATTCGTGGTCGCAGGTCCATGTTCTTCAACAGTTCATGACCTTCATTTTAAAATGATGATTCTTGTTTCCATCAATTACGTTCAACAGCGTGTGATCTAATTTCTAAAGTGATGATTGTTTTTTCCATAAATTAGCCAATTGGAGGCTGCATCGAAGCTAGATGTTTCATAGTCCACCATTCAGCGAATCATCAAATATCGTCCCAAAATTGAAGCTAGTGTCGACAGCGGCAGTTGTTAAGTGGGAAGGATGCACCTCTGTCTGGCCCATTGGTCATGAAAAAGGTGAAAGAACTTGCCAATCACTGAATAATTCCACATTCAAGGCCACTGATGGCCGGTTTTCTTGCTACAAGAAGAGGGAAGGTCTGGTACACAGAAAGTTACACGTCGAAGGTCAGGCTGCCAACGTGCTGTCAAGTGACCATTTGATTGACCACGTTTGACCAGAACTCAGACAAGCATACCATGAAAAGAAGAAGTTATTTGTCACTGTGAATAGTTTACCACTAGCATACAATGCCATTTCCTTTACCTGAATGACCAGGAATCTCTTCAAAAGTTGCCTCAAAGAATGGGTCAAGGAGCTGCAAAGTCAACAAAGACACATCCTGCTCCTGTGAGACAACTGTTCCACACATTCGCCAAATGTCAAGGTAAACAATATTACATTTTCCATACCCCCCAAGAAGAAGACACTGGTTTTGCAACCGGAGTCAAACCACTTTTTCATCACCACATGTGTCGATCTGTCTTTGAAAAAATCTCATCGAGCAAATGCATCAGATGGGATAAAGAATATTTCATTGTTGGACATGATACATTTTCTCAGCCAGGCCTGGGAGAATTTATACCTGGCGTTGATCAGAAATTGTTGGGGAAAATATGGTCTGAAAATGGGACCTCGCGAACAGCCGGCCACTAAGCCACCTGGGTTGGGTGTGCCAGATGGCAGAAGCCATTCCAGTTCCACAGCAGCATTGGATACATGGATGGATATTGACAGGATATGCCCATTACAAGACCCATGGGTGATGATGTCATCATTGCTGAAGTGATACAATAGATGATAACATGGATAACCGAATCAGCCATTTAGGAGCTGGGACAATATCATTCCTAATTCCCACTATATTAAAATGTGTCGCTTAACAGAATCACGTCCGCCGCAAAGTATAACCAGACACACTAACACAATACATTAAAGGGTGAAATAACACGTGCTCCTGGAATACCCGAGGCTTTTTGACTAGAGATCAGTGTTTTTGTTGTGAAAAACGATACATTGCACAGACAACACCGTAGCACACTACATACACTTAAGTGTCATTACATGCAGCCGTTGCAACGCGGACAAGCCGTCACGAGATTGATGTAACTAAGTTGCAAGTTTCGTCTATATAAGAACATTTATCGTTCAAGAATGCCAATTTACCAAATATATTAGCTACTATGCAGAAATCCAGTATCAATCGACAAAACACCTCAATTATTGACATACAGTTACTTATATATAATTCTAAGTCAATTTGTTTTCAGAAATTCGCTTAATTAAGAGAATCACCCCCTTAACAAATGAAATTGCTCTGACCTGAAAACAGGTTCTGATAAGCGGAGTCCACTGTATAACATGTTACCTCTTTCATTTACATTAAACCATCATGAGATGTGGTTACTACTCACTAGATGGTGCTACTTGTCAAAATTAAATCATGCTATTCGACCAGGTGGCGATACTAGGTGCAATAAGTACACAATGCAGCTGGTAGAACTGTGACACGGTTGAATTAAATAAACTGTTCAGTAAATAAACACTTAACTCAACCTCACTCATCTGAATGCGTCATACTCTACCATACTATTGTGTGTACATATTTCAGTACTGGCAACACATTTTCATAACAAAAACAATCACAACACATTGATTGAGATGGCTGTAGTGAATGATCAACTTACTTTCCCCAGCTTCGATTTTCTCTATTGTCGTTTGAAGGTCTCCTGAAATGAAGAACATAAATTATATGATATAACTAGAATAACATACGTACATATTCTCTCTCATCAGAATGTATCATACTCTACCATTGTGCTAACGTGTGTGTGTGTGTGTGTGTGTGTGTGTGTGTGTGTGTGTGTGTGTGTGTGTGTGTGTGTGTGTGTGTGTGTGTGTGTGTGTGTGTGTGTGTGTGTGTGTGTGTGTGTGTGTGTGTGTGTGTGTGTGTGTGTGTGTGTGTGTGTGTGTGTGTGTGTGTGTGTGTGTGTGTGTGTGTGTGTGTGTGTGTGTGTGTGTGTGTGTGTGTGTGTGTGTGTGTGTGTGTGTGTGTGTGTGTGTGTGTGTGTGTGTGTGTGTGTGTGTGTGTGTGTGTGTGTGTGTGTGTGTGTGTGTGTGTGTGTGTGTGTGTGTGTGTGTGTGTGTGTGTGTGTGTGTGTGTGTGTGTGTGTGTGTGTGTGTGTGTGTGTGTGTGTGTGTGTGTGTGTGTGTGTGTGTGTGTGTGTGTGTGTGTGTGTGTGTGTGTGTGTGTGTGTGTGTGTGTGTGTGTGTGTGTGTGTGTGTGTGTGTGTGTGTGTGTGTGTGTGTGTGTGTGTGTGTGTGTGTGTGTGTGTGTGTGTGTGTGTGTGTGTGTGTGTGTGTGTGTGTGTGTGTGTGTGTGTGTGTGTGTGTGTGTGTGTGTGTGTGTGTGTGTGTGTGTGTGTGTGTGTGTGTGTGTGTGTGTGTGTATATGTGTGTGTTGATGAACAACAATGCAGGGCAGCAGTCCAGGCGACCAGGCAGCCTTATCTAGGGATGCACTGCCTGCCCCAATCCGGGGACGCACCTAGAAAAGGTGGGGTAAACAAAGCTTGTTCAATTTGACTCCTGATCAGCAATGCCATGGCTGGTGGGACTACAATAATTATGGATCCGGCTGATTAAAAAAGGGGTTGTACGCTAATTAGGGCATGTACGCTTAACAATTTCAGTACGACAGGCCGGTATACCGGCCTCGCGGTGTGTGACGCTACAGTACGACAGGCCGGTATACCGGCATTGGCTACGTTCACCATTTAAATCGCTTTTACTCATAATTATCCACTAAGTGGAGCCACTTGTTATATACGGTTATCATAGCGAATGAATTAGCTATTCGGTAGTGGCAATCGTTTATTATAATTTTACGGAGATTTTCGCGTATTATTTGATAGTTTTAGCGACGAATCTTTGTCGGATGCTGACGATCGAAACAATGATGTTAGCGAACTTAGCGACTGAGCCGGTGGCAAAACGGATACTGACAGCAGGAGTATTTTCGATGGCTACTCGGACGTCAGTGATAAAGAATGTGATGGTGTAAACGCTGAGGATGAGCTGCGCACTGTACTATCAATGCTGGATGATGCGTAGTTTCATTTTTTTAGAAGAAAAAGGTGTCTGAGAATCCGTCAAAATGCAAAGTTTGATAGGAATCGGTCCAGTAGCAATGCCAATTAATGTGTTAGCAAATATACAAATGAACACTTCTGTCATATATGTTTAAAATACAGATATATAACTTGTTTTTCACTTTCTCATACTCAACAAAATGTACTTTATATTGTATTTTATATCATAGTACACTCTTGTAGCATGATCAACATGAGTAGTTTACATTAAATATGTATATTGTCATTGCCATTGGCATACAACTGCGTTCAGCAACTGCAAAAACGTTGAAACCGTGGCGGCCATCTTGGATTGCTGGTTACCATGACAACGAAATGTAAAATGATATGGCTCATTTTACTCGCTGATTATCGTACTTTCGGAATATATAATAATATTCCTATTCATAAAATGCATTTTTGTTGCTGAAATCTTGACTTGAAGTGATGCAGTCGATTTTCTTGCATATTCACTGGGAATGCAGTATTCAGTGGTCACAGCAGATCAGGGCTGTAGTACTGAAATGGTTAATAGGTCGAATACAGTAACTATAATAACATACCAGATCTGCCTAATGGTATGGGTTATCCGTATCCTATACGAATTTTGGTGATTTTTGGAGTAATACAGCCGTATACCATTTTGCCACATTATTTACTTGTATGTGTCACAAAACCATATAACATTCATATCAGATGGAAAAAAACAACATTTGATGCAATGAAATAAATTGTTAGTCAGTGATTTAGTTCATTGTAGTGCGCAATAGATGGCGCACTCAACCGGAAGTCAACCGATTGGCCAATGAAATCGCACCTGTTCAAACTTCCCAATTTTATTACATTTCAAGATGGCTCCTCCTGCGAAAAGGCGAAAGTGCACTGGAAAGTTCCAAAACGATTAGTTGCAGAAGTTTAGGCTTGGCGGAATGATTGTGCCAAGCAAAGCAAGCAAACAGTATGCTAGATGCAGTTTGTGTTCATGCGATGTGAAAGTAGCTGCCTCAGGCCTGTATGACGTAAATGAACACATCAAGTCGAACCTGTACAAAGCCAATCTTAAAAAGCATGTTGAAGGGGCAAACGTGAGAGCATTTTTCAAGCTGCAGGCAAACTGCAGCAACGCTACTAACGAGGTGACCCGAGCGGAGGTGATGTTTGCCTACTTTGTCGCTGAGCATAACCTTCTGGCGACAGTCGGGGACAACTTCACCGATTTGTTTGTGATAATGTATGTGTAATAAAATTACATACTTGTATTCGCATGTTGTTATGGTGTGCGCGACACAATATGTTTGAATGATACAAATTGATACAGATTCTTACAGAATTTTAGGTCAAAAATACATATTGCAACCAAAAAAATGTGGCAGGTCTGACATACGTTTTTTATTTTCTTCTTTGGATCATATCATGAGCCGCTAAAAGCTTACTTGACAAAAAGCAATATAATCCCAATTGATTCAACTCAAGTGTCAAATATCTGTAAGTGATCTCCCTATCCACAGAATATCTGCTTTAAAAGGTGTTCTCTTTGGTTTGTACTAAAATAAAAGTATGTGTCATATCTTATGATAATCTTTGTTCAGAAAGCATGCATACAGCTCCTGTTAAATATTATTGGTACTCACTAGATGATGACGTGTGACCCTATTTTATCAAGTTAGTCCACCAGATGGCAACATTAGGTGCAATAAATATGTAATCTAGCTTGGTGTTGTGTGTTGGTAGCTCAATTTAACCAGATATCCGAACAAAATATGAACACAACACTTTTAGCACTGCAGCAGTTGGGTAACAAGATCGCAAGCATATCTGAGAATACACATGTGCAATATAAGCAATGTACACGTGTAAAGGCTAAACTACAATAACAGAACTGTGAAATAATTTGGGTGGTCTATAGGTTTTATTCACACAAACACATGACTACTTTTACTTTTCCCTAAATTGTACAGGTGGTACAACTGGGACACTGTAATAACTAATCAGTTCAGCCATTGAATGGCAGCATGCAAGAAGAAAGAACGTTCAACCTCCCTCATTTGAATGTATCATACTCTACATTGAGGGAGGTTGAATGTTCTTTCTTCTTGCATGCTGCCATATATGTATGTATGTATGTATATATGTATGTATGTATGTATGCTATATAGAAATCCAGTATCCACTGAAAAAACAAAGCTCAATTACTTGACATACAGTTACTTATATATAATTCTAAGTCAATTTGTTTTTTAGAAATTCACTTAAAAGAATCACCCCCTTAACAAATGAAATTGCTCTGACCCGAAGAGGTTTTGATAAGCAGAGTCCACTGTGTAACATGTTACCTCTTTCATTTACATTAAACTTTCATGATGTGGTTACTACTCACTAGATGGTGCTACGTGTCAGTGTCAAAATTATATCATGTTATTCCACCAGGTGGCGATACTAGGTGCAATAAGTACACAATGCAGCATGTTGTTTGTTGATATCTCAACCAAACACAAAAATGCAAACATTGCAGAAGCTGTGTGGCTATTAAGACAAATGTGTCTGCAATGTCAAACGATAAACAACAAAAACAGTACTTAACATAAACAAATACATATGGCTTTTCCCAATGAATGTGGGTGACTGTTACTTAATATCCCTAAAGTATACAGCTGGTAGAACTGTGACACGGTTGAATTAAATAAACTATTCAGTAAATAAACACTTAACTCAACCTCACTCATCTGAATGCGTCATACTCTACCATACTATTGTGTGTACATATTTCAGTATTGGCAACACATTTTCATAACAAAAACAATCACAACACATTGATTGAGATGGCTGTAGTGAATGATCAACTTACTTTCCACAGCTTCGACTTTCTGTTTCATCATTTGAAGGTTTCCTGAAATGAAGAACGTGTGTATATTAATATAAATTATATGATATACCGTAATCGACCTAAGCATACAGAACGCTTAATAAAAAATTGGGCCATGAAAAAATGTCAAAGAATCTGTTCTTATAAGCGTTCACCCAAATTTTTGGAAGGTGATGTTTGCCTACTTTGTCACTGAGCATAACCTTCTGGCGACAATCGGGGACTACTTCACCGATCTGTTTGTGATAATGTATGTGTAATAAAATTATGTACTTGTCTCTCTCTGCTGTCCATCGTGTTCGATGATGACATCAATGAAGGGGGTATCCTTGTGCTTAGCTCTTCGGTGAGAATTTAAGCCTATGTGTGCCACAAAACCTCTGCCGCAGTCATCGCAAAAGACGGTAGGTATAGAAGCACCTAGAAGGCCATGCCGACGATTGTGCTCATGTATATATTTTTGAGTTAACTTTTCTTCTATATGAGTCTTTCCCTGATGTATGGCCCGCCTCCACTTTTGTCGATCATGCGCAATAGGTTCCCAGGTGTTTACAGGGATGTGTGTTGTTTTGAGATGTCTTTTTAGCACATCTTTGTATCTCAAACGTTGTCCACCACGAAGGCATTTCCAGCTGGATAATTCCCCATAGAACACCGCCTTTGGGAGTCTATCGCTGCTCATTCGGGTAACATGTCCAGTCCAGCAGAGTTGGGCTGCAGTCAGAATGGCTTCTATACTTGACATGTTGGCCTGTCTCAACACGTCTATATTTGAAATGTGGTCTTTCCATGATATCCGAAGGATTTGTCGTAGATGCCGGAGATGCACTTGGGAAAGTTTTCTGATGTGGCGACGGTAGAGAGTATACGTCTCAGCTGAGTACAATAGTGTTGGCAGTACAGCCGCCTTGTACACCATGCACTTTGTGGAGATTGCAATGCCATGTTGTGACCATACTCGCTTCCAAAGTCCTCCAAAGGCTCCTGAGGCAGCACGTAAACGGTTGTTAATTTCCATGTCGATGGTGTTGTCAGATGCAATCGTGCTGCCCAAGTATGTGAAGTTATTGACTGACTTTAGTGGGGTGCCATAGATTTCAATGTGTGGACTAGTTGAAGTTTGTCCAGGTGGAGGTTGGTGGAGTGTTACAGTTTTCTTTGTACTAATTGTAAGTCCAAATAAGGTTGCAGCTTGTTCAAAGTGTTTACAAATCTCTTTGATGTCTTCTAGTGTGTGCACAACAATAGCAGCATCATCTGCAAACAGCAGTTCACGAATGCAAAGTTCACGAGTTTTTGTGTTTGCTCTCAGTCTAGCCAAGTTGAATAACTGTCCATCAGTTCTAGTGCGGATGAAAACGCCCATACTCAAGTGTTCCGATGTTGCAGATAGTACTGCTCCAAGAAAGAGAGTGAACAAAGTGGGTGCCAAGATGCATCCTTGCATTAATCCATGACTGATTTCAAATGGATCTGTAATTGTTCCACCAACAGACACTGAACCAGCCATTTCATCGTGAAATTCCTGAATTAGCTTGACAAAGGTCTCAGGGCATCCATATCTTCTAAGTAAGATCCACAGGGTTGATCTGTCCACTGTGTCGAATGACAAGTCAATAAAAATCATGTAGAGGCTTTGTTGTTGTTCAACAGCTTTTTCCTGTAGTTGCTGCAAGGTGAATATCATGTCAATTGTGGAGCGTGAGGTGCGAAATCCACACTGGCTTTCAGGGAGAATCAATTCTGCAATTGTTTGTAGTCTTTTCAGAAGGATTTTTGCTAGGATTTTTCCCGCAGTTGAGAGCAGTGAAATGCCCCGGTAGTTCCCACAGTCCCTACGGTGACCCTTCTTTTTGTATATTGCGATTATCAAAGCGTCTTTGAACTGCTGTGGTAACTCTTTTGCTGTCCAACAAGTCGATATAATTTCAGGAGTTGAGTATGAAGCGCTTCACCTCCATATTTATATATTTCAGCAGGTAAACCATCCAGTCCTGGTGTCTTTCCTGACTTTGTTGATTTGATGGCAGCCACAATTTCCTCTAGTGTTGGTGGATTTGCGATGTCTTCCTGTGTTGGGTGTTGTTCTATCGTAGCAAGTGCTTCTTCTGTAGCAGTCATTGGGCGATTCAGTAGCTCGCTGAAATATTCCCTCCATCTGGACACAATTTCTGGCTTCTCTGTGAAAACTTGTGAACCTTCTGCATTTCTAACTGGTGCAATAGCAGTTTTTTGGGGACCATAGATCTGTTTGATTGCAGCAAAGAATCCTTTTGAGGAATTTTCATCAGCTAACTGTTGCAGTTCGTCAGCTTTTTTGCCCCACCAGGCATTTTGCATCGCTCGTAGTTTTTTTTGTAGCTTGGATTTTGCTTGTGCATAGCGCTGGTTTCGACTTCTTGTCTGTTGTGACAGCAATGCGTCATGTGCCCTACGCCTTTCATCCAGTAGCGATAATATTTCCTCATCATTTTCATCAAACCAATCTTGATGTTTCCTTGCTGTGTGTCCCAGTGTGTCAACAGATGTTTGGTACACTTTCTCACAGAGATTCTCCCATTGATCATTGATCGTGCCATCGCATGGAAGGTTTGTCATGTTGGCTTCCATATTTGTCATTAACAGTGCCTGCATCTTGCTGTCTGCCAGCTTACTGACATTTAGCTTCTTCACAGGTGTAGGGCCAGTTTTCCTACGAGGTGGCTTGATATGGAAGTTGCACAGTGAGCAAATGAGGTAGTGATCGGTTGAACAGTCTGCACCACGCATTGCACGTGTACTTCGTATGTCAGCTAGGTCTACTCTTCGTGTTATTATGTAATCTATTAAGTGACAGCGTTTTGAACGTGGGTGTTGCCAAGAGTAGTACCAGTGTTCAGGCATTTTGAAAAATGTGTTTGTGATCGCAAGTTTGAACTGCGTACATATAGAAAGGAGTTGTTCACCATTTGAGTTTGACTTGTCCCTTCCAAACTTTCCCAAAGCTATTGGCCAAGACGTGGAGTCATCTCCCACTCCGGCATTGAAGTCTCCAAGTATAATTACTTTATCAGTAGATGGGATCTTTTGGAGCATTTGACCCAGTAGTTCGTAGAATTCTTCCTTTGCTTGATCTGGATTTGTCATAGTCGGTGCATAAGCACTGATGACGGTAGCATAACGGGTTTTCCCTATAGGTATTCTGAGG
This sequence comes from Lamellibrachia columna, assembly GCA_963662155.1. Classification (NCBI taxonomy): domain Eukaryota; kingdom Metazoa; phylum Annelida; class Polychaeta; order Sabellida; family Siboglinidae; genus Lamellibrachia; species Lamellibrachia columna. The sequence goes on from OY759275.1 coordinate 10,704,079, forward strand.
GTGATGAGACGTTCTGATATACCAGTCGGTAGAGTAGGGAGTTGTTTAACGAGACTATTGGCAATCACAAATCCAACCCCTGCTTCTCTCCTTATCCCAGGTCATTTCCCTATCCAGAAGAATGTATGGTTCTTTTCTTGTAGTGTGCCTTGTTCTTCAAGACGAGTTTCTTGAAGAGCAGCTATATCTATGTTATAGCGATCAAGTTCTCGAGCCACTAGTGCTGTTTGCCTTTGTGGCCTGTCCGCATCTTTCAAGTCTAATAGGGTCCTCACATTCCATGTTGCTATTGATAGCTTCTTCTTCATTTGTTTCGTACCGCTGGTATTAGAGTCCCACCAGCCGTGGCATGCTGATCAGGAGTGAAATTGAACAAGCTTTGTTTACCCCACCTTTTCTAGGTGCGTCCCCGGATTGGGGCAGGCAGTGCATCCCTAGATAAGGCTGCCTGGTCGCCTGGACTGCTGCCCTGCATTGTTGTTGTTCATCAACAACACACGACCATCATATCCAAGCCGCCTATGTGTAGAGCTTCAGCTAATAGCTTCCAGTTACTCCAACCTGCCATCGTGGCTTTCACCCCGTCGCCATAGGACTTGTATTCGCATGTTGTTATGGTGTGCGCGACATATATGTTTGAATGATACAATTTGATACAGATTCTTACAGAATTTTAGGTCAAAAATACAGATTGCAACCCAAGAAATGTGGCAGGTCCGACATATGTTTTTTACTTTCTTCTTTGGATCATATAATGAGCTGCTAAAAGCTTACTCGACACAAAGCACTAATCCCAACTGATTCAACTCAAGGGTCATACATACGTAGGTGATCTCCTATCCATTCAATATCTGCTTTAAAAGGTGTTCTCTTGGGTTTGTACTAAAATAAAAGTATGTGTCATATCTTATGATAATTTTTTTTCAGAAAGCATGCATACAGCTCCTGTTAAATATTATTGGTACTCACTAGATGATGACGTGTGACCCTATTTTATCAAGTTATTCCACCAGATGGCAACATTAGGTGCAATAAATATGTAATCCAGCTTGGTGTTATAATAATACATTTTATTTCATATAGCCAGATCCAATGTTATATTGTTCGTGGCGCTTTACAACATGTACAAGACAATTGTAAGTAGTTTTCTAAAATTGATAAAATAATAATAATCCATTTCTACAACCAGTAATTATAACCATTTCTACAAGCTGTATAAAATATATGTCTACAACCTGAATAAAATATATGTGTATGCTATGTAATTAACACATAGAATATTAGGCATATATAAATATATAAGTTAATTTTTTTTAATGCATAACACTAAAACGTAATAAAATAAATAAATATATAAAAAAGTAGAAAAAATAAATTAGTAAAATAAATACAGTAATTAAATAACTATTCTAAAATATAAATTTTAGTTAGATCACTAGGATTGAGAAAAAAATTTAAATACATGTGTGTATATATATATATAACTTAATTAATGTATAAGTAGTTACACAATAACAAATAAACATGTAGTTAAGTTGATAATTATAACATAACTATATTAATGCAGGAACTAGAATGTAGAATTTAGAAAGAGAGTTTATAAAAGTGAGTCTTTATGCGTGCCTTGAAAGTGGAGAGAGTGTCTGACATTTTAATGTCAATTGGCAGAGTGTTCCACAGAGTCGCCGCAGCGACTGTAAACGAACAGTCTGCAGCTTTGACGTGAGTCCGCTGAACAGTTAACATGTTATTATTTGTTAGCAGAGCGCAAGACTCTTGTTGGTGTATACAGGCATCACAAATGACGAAGACAATTTTTCCACTGAAAAATATCGCTCATTAATGGTAAAGGTGAAATGTTGGGGTCAAAAGGTCAAATGTTTATTTCTGACAATATGGTGTCGTAGTCGGTATCAATTTAAAGTTGATGATCTAGTGAACAGAGCTGGCTATAAAAAATTTCCAGTATGTCAAACATACGTACCCTGGTAGGTCATCTTAACGGTCTATCTTATGGGAATGTATTAACTAATAAAAAATATTGTTGCCATTTTTTTCACCAGTTTCTGACACCTTGCACTTATAATATATATATATATATATATATATAGATATATATATATATATATTAAGATATATTAAGAATATATATATATTAAGAATAAAAATGTCCCCGTAATACCCATTACTAAACGCAAATGGAATTTTTCTATCCTCTGTGAATAGCAAAATATCGAAGAGAGATAAAAACCGCCATGACAACTCTCAACACCGATGGTAATCATAGCGATGTGGTTCTCGAGAACCATTTGGTGAAACAAAACACCTTGTAGGCCTCAAAGATCACACATAATGAAATTATTGCCATATTCGTGGACCAGATCCAGCAGAAGATTATGACTGAAAGGCAAAAGCTTTCTCAATTCCATCAGCGTTATTTCCTCAAGGCTTGTGACATATCAAACAAAGAACACTTAAGTTTTGTCCTGAAACATGACAGAAAAACAGAATATCCATGAGGAATTCTTAGAGTTTCACTTGTGTTTCCCTGGGGTTACACGAGGAGACAACTGTCACATAGAATCTGATGTAGAGAATGGGGAGTGAAGTCAAAAGAGATGGCAACAGTTTTATTCATGTGTTCGATGACTGACGACAAGAAGAAGTTATTTGTCGCTGTGAAGGGTTTTTTGCAACACTTTTCAATTGTTCCACGCTAGTCAAATTACAATTATGGATCCGGCTGATTAAAAAAGGGGTTGTACGCTAGTTAGGGCATGTATGCTTCATAGGTCGAATACAGTAACTAGAATAACATACTAGATCTGCCACATGGTATGGGTTATCCGCATCCTATACGGATTTTGGTGATTTTTGAAGTAATATGGCCGTACTCCATTTTGATATGGATTTCAATGAAATTTACATAGCCACATTATTTACTTGTATGCGTCACAAAATCATATAACATTCATATCAGACCAAAAAAAACATTTGATACAATGAAATAATCGTGTATTGTTAGTCGGTGATTTAGTTCATTGTAGCACGCAATAGATGGATCACTCAACCGAAAGTAGACCGATTGGCCAATGAAAGCGCACCTGTTCAAACTTCTCAATTTTATCACATTTCAAGATGGCTCCTCCAGCGAAAGGCGAAAGTGAACTGGAAAGTTCCAAAACGAGTGGTTGGAGGAGCCATTCTGAAATTGACCATTTCAGAATTGGCCTGGTGTGGTCGGTTCACCCACCTTTGCTGTTAGTTGGTGAATTTTCAATTACCTTGATTTGATGATGTCGTTTTATATTATATATGCATATTGTATTCTTACATAATCAGCTGGCTTACAATAAAAGCTTGTATATAAACATACATCTGACTAGTACTTTTGTCTTCAGCAAACTAGCTATGATTCCGAGTCAATAACATTAGCAGGTAGCATTGGTCCACATAAATGTTTGAATGATACAGATTGATACAGATTCTTACAGAATTTTAGGTCAAAAATACAGATTGCAACCCAAAAAATGTGGCAGGTCTGACATACATTTATTTTCTTATCTGGATCATATAATGAGCTGCTAAAAGCTTACTTGACACAAAGAACTAATCCCAACTGATTCAACTCAAGTGTCGGAACATCTGTAGGTGATCTCCCTATGCCTGTTAACCATGCTTTGTACTCACTACATGATACTGCATGACCCTATTTAATCAAGTTTGTCCACCAGATGGCGACACTGAGTGCACTAAGTATGTAATGCAGCTTGGTGTTGATATTTCAACATGCTATCCAAACATATGAACACAACATATTTAGCACTGCAGCAGTTGGGTGCCAAGATGCCTAGCATCTCTGAGAACAAATATATGTGCACCATATGTGGACAGTGGAAGTGAAGTTGCCGCCTTCCCTATGACACTTTCCTTATCAATTCAGTGGACGTTGGCTTTTCATTTAGTTTTCTTTGCCCATTCACGTGGGGTTTTAGTGCGGTGTGGAAGCCGACTTGCCTTCCATCCTCGATTTTAGGATTGGTGCATTGACAATTACCGCATTATGGCCCCAACTTTTAGGTTACTGAAGTATATAGAGTATGAATTGTAGCAGGTAGCGTAGTCTGGTGCTGCAGCAGTGTGTCGAGTCTCGACAGTGGTGGGTTAATGTTTTACTGTAAGGTGCAGGTGGTGACGCCATGAATTGTCTTGTGTTGTAGGAATACTACATGTACTGCATTACTATGTTGAAATGTGGGCTCTAGGAGTATTATGTCCAAGTGGCTTTGTATGAGGCTCAGCCACAGGCTTGGCATATGTTACGGAGTCCATTAAATTAATAAATGTCATTCATTTGGCATTTTCATATCTTTATATCTGGCTTGTGTTGTTGATTGCATAAATATATATATATATATATATATATATATATATATACTAATGCGGTTATCGTGAGACATTTGACTAACGGGATGCCTCATGCAAGTCTCCCGATAGTCAATGGATATTATTTTACTAAGTATATTATATATTATTTTAGGAATACCAGTATCCGAGGCATTACCATCTGGTGCGAGTCAGGAATGGACCATCTGGGAAATCCAGTGAACCACCTATGAACGGATATGGGCAGATCACGCAAAAACATGTGAAAGTGGGGCTACAACAAAGACCTTGAAACCTGCTATTGCGGTGAGATCCAGACCATGAACCACCTACTGAATTGTCACCTTCTGGATGAACTGTGCTCCCCAACAAATCTCGCAGTGGCATCGAACACAGTAATCGCGTGTGTGCCGTCTTGGAAAGACACGATATCATGATGATTAGCTGGGTCATTAGGCCAGTCTATCAAATAAATAAATAAACATAATCAATAGCAAAAGATACCTTCTAGCTCTGTGATTCGCCTTTCATGATTTGCCTTCAGACAGTCAAATTCTTGGGCAAAATATATCTTGAGATCTTCACGCGCATTGATGAAACGGATGACATTCTGTTCCACTCTCTCGAGGTCCTGTTTCACGTTCGCCAACTACAAACAAAATATGTGTGAAACATGAATGGCTACAGAGCTAAATAACTGCACAGAGAATACGACTACATTAGCATATATATATATATATATATATATATATATATATATATATATATATATATATATATATATATATATATATATATATATATATATATATATATATATATATATATATATATATATAAATATATATATATATATGTATGTATGTATGTATGTATGTATATATATATATATATATATATATATATATATATATATATTTATATATATATATGAGGTCAGAATAATTGAGGAAATGTACAAGGAGACAACAGCAGTGGTGAGAGCTGAAAGAGAAACATTGAAACAATTTGGAGTGGGAGTAGGACTTAGACAGGGAAGTGCCTTGAGTTCCCTGTTTTTCTTTATGGTGATGAACCTGATCAGTGAACAGGAAGAACTTAAGAAGATACTATATACAGATGACCTAGCACCGGTGGCTGATAAAAAAGAAGATCTACAGAAAACATTGCAAAAATGGAGTAACACCTTTAGAAAACATGGCCTCAGAATGAATCTGGAGAAGACAGAAGTAATGTAGATAGGCGAACAAGAGGTGGACCTAAATGTAGTTGTTGACGGAAAGACCATTAAACAAGTGAACAGTTGTGTATACTTGGGCGGTACAGTGTGTGAGGATGGAGGAAGTAGTAAGGAATGGAGCGTGGAGGAGGGTGGAAGGCATTACGTGAGACAGAAAACTGAAGAAACAACTAAAAGGAAAAGTGTTGGAAGCCTGCGTGGTACCAGCCTGTACATACGGGTTGGGAACACTGGCACTGACAGAGAGACAGGAGGAGAAGATGCAGATAGTAGAAAACAACTGGGTCCAAAGAATACGCAAAGTAACCCAAGAAAATAGAAGGAAGATGAAGTAATTGAGAGAAGAGATTGGCATGAAAAACCACCTAAAGATGAACGTAGCCGGAAGCAGAATGAGATGGGCAGGACATGTGCAAAGAATGGGTGAAGACAGACTGTCAAAAAGAGCGTGAAAAGCAGAAGAGGGTGGCAGAAGAAGAAGAGGAAGACCAAAGTTGCGATGGAAAGACTGTGTCAAACGAGATCTTGAAAGGGCAGGTACGAACGGCCAAGAGTGGAAGACCACTGCAGAAGACTACGGGAAATGGAGAACATTAACAAAGAAAGTGGAAGAAGCAATAAAGTGACTTGGACCCCACCCTGCAAGGAAAACAAGGGGAAGAAGAAAAGAAATATATATATATATATATATATATATATATATATGCACACACTCGCATACTATATATATGAGGTGTGCGTTTGTGTGCGTGCGTGCATGCGTGTGTGCATGTGTGCATGTGTGTGCATATATGCACACACACATGCTAACATGCATGCATGCATACATACATACATGCATACAAACCTCTTGTGCAGTGCTTGATTGCTGTTGATCCAGGGTTTGGTGTCTTTGATCCAGAGCGTGATGTTGTTGACCTAGGGCCTGTTGCTGTTGACCCAGGGTTTTATGCCTTTGATCCAGAGCGTGATGTTGTTGACCTAAGGTCTGTTGCTGTTGATCCAGGGTTTGATGCCTTTGATCCAGAGCGTGATGTTGTTGACCTAAGGTATGTTGCTGTTGATCCAGGGTTTGATGCCTTTGATCCAGAGCGTGATGTTGTTGACCTAAGGTGTGTTGCTGTTGATCCAGTGTTTGATGCCTTTGATCCAGAGCGTGATGTTGTTGACCTAGGGTCTGTTGCTGTTGATCCAGGGTTTGGTGTCTTTGGCCCAGAGCGTGATGTTGTTGACCTAGGGTCTGTTGCTGTTGATCCAGGACTTGTTGCCGTTGGTCCAGAGCGTGATGTCCTTGGCCCAGAGATTGGTGCTGTTGGTCAAGGGCTTGGTGTTTTTGGTTCAAGTCATTCAGTATATGCCCCCAAGTGACGCGTTCATACTGAAGGACTGTTCGGTCGTTTATAGCAAGATCAAGCTGTTCAATCTACAACAAAACAAATGTTTCTTTGTTTAGTCATCGACTGTGCCACCAGGGTAGATGTAATTATCAGACAAGACTAAATGTATGTTTCACATTACTGTGTTCTTTATATAAACACAGACAAAGTACGAACTTCAAACTATCCCTGATATAATGTGTACATATGTACAAGCATATATGTTACAAAATAAATCTCAGAAATATGTCATTCCCATTAGCCACCCAATCACTAAGCTGTGTGTGTGTGCGTGCGTGCGTGCGTGCGTGCGTGCGTGTGTGTTTAAAATTAGAATTCACATGGTTGAATGAAACAAGTACTCACAGAGTACATAATTACACGTGTAGATGATCAGTACTGCAATGCAAAGTGCAGCAACATATCAAACTTTGATGTATCAAATTGCTTGCCCATATAAATTAAAATTAAATGCCCAATACCTGGCGAAGGTCATCAATGGCATCTTTTGCACATTGGTATGCCCATACATCTGGCTCTCGCAGAAGGGTGATCATGGTTTGTATGTGCGTCTTCATATCTTGGGTCGTCACGTTGAAATTAGACGAATGACTTGCTGCATTTCTTATGGCTCTCACCTGAAGAAAACCAATGACAGGCTGCTACTAGAAGAGTGTGTTATATGCACAGGTCAACAGTATTGTCAATTAACATCCTATAAAAATAAAAAATAAAAAATTAATAATAAGGTAATTTAATAAAATTACCACAACATGCCAGTTAATTTGTGTTGTTGAGAAACACCCCGAAGATGAAGATGGCATTCAAGATTTAGCAAGAATTAATACTAGAAGAGTGTGTTCCATGCACAGGTCAACAGTATTGTCAATTATCATCCTATAAAAATCAAAACTAAAAAATTAATAATAAGGTAATTTTATAAAATTACAACATGCCAGTTAATTTGTGTTGTTGAGAAACACCCCGAAGATGAAGATGGCATTCAAGATTTAGCAAGAATTAATACTAGAAGAGTGTGTTCCATGCACAGGTCAACAGTATTGTCAATTATCATCCTATAAAAATCAAAACTAAAAAATTAATAATAAGGTAATTTAATAAAATTACCCAACATGCCAGTTAATTTGTGTTGCTGAGAAACACCACAAAGACGAAGATGGCATTCAAGATTTAGCAAGATTTAATATGATTGCCCCCCCCCCAGATAGTAAGTGGACAAAGAAGCTTATTGAGAGACCTACAGTTGTTCATTTATGTGATTGAGAGACAAACCCTCTATCAATCATGTGTTGAGCAAGGGTAGTTAGATCATTCCATACATCGTAATTCAGCATTGTATCTATTATTTAAATGAAAACTGAAATGAAGCATTGTTTCCTGGTTGTTATTAGCACATCTGTTTTCCATGAACGAGTTGTAGGTTTAACACCTGGACCAAGCAAGGCTTGTTTGCTGTAAAAACCTGGATCTCAACACAGGGGACTGTGTGTCACTTGTGAATTGGGGTTATTTACAAATGGTTGCCGATTGCAATACATTATTCAGTGGAACCGTCCCAGTACATAAAATAGTTTTAATAGTTATTTAATCAGAAGTATGTGTTCATGTAGACATCATACTACAGAGTAGTGGTTAACAAATAACCAGAAAATATGTTCCAACTTCGTAGTGAATGTGATCTTATGGCTAGGCACCTAAAGGAGATAATAAAAACTAACCATGTGCAACTAAAATCAAGAATATTACGCCAGTGGTTTATTCAGAATGTGTTCTAAAATAGGGCTATTCAGGTAAATTGTCCGGTTATAGGTTAACTGAGGGCTGACACGATAGCCAACGCGACCTGTAAGTACATGCACGGTTCTATAAAACTGGGTAACCTAGACTACCACGTGATGTAGTAAATGCTGTCAGTATACACAGAACCAACACAAAGTATCAGTCAAGTGTGTTGTTATGCTAGAAAGAGGAATATGTTACATAAGTTGAGTTAATTTAATAAGATGAGGTTTAATTATTACTATACATTTAGGTAGGCACAATACCGCAGTGTGACGTTGATGAAATAATTGGACAATATGTTCATTCATCCTTTGTTGCTGGTGAGAAGTCCATTATGATTTGAAAGGTGATCCTTACCACTAGGGTGACAATACAGTGAGTTTGACTATTACTTCTGGTAAATATCAGGTGCTCCTCTGTTGAATAATTTCCTTCTATTACAATGCAATATTTCAACATAGCATCGAGACTTAGGACACAAACTGACAAGATGCCTTAAAGGTTCATAGCAATGCAACATTAAATACAATGAATTTTAACTTACTTGGATTAACCAAAACAAATAGTGAAATATACTATATAGTAAAAGAAAACATGGCATGCATTAAAAGTAGATAGACATGATAACTTGACAGAACGTAAAAGGAGTTAGAAATATATCAAGACTTACCGCTTTCACTTTCTGTATACTCAGACGATGGCCAAATTGTTTGCAGTTAATCATCACCTGCAGAATGCCAGCGGGATCTGTGTCCTGTGGAGTATTGCAAGATGTGGTCTTGCCTGCGCTCATAAATGGTTTCGCCAACTGCCAGGCGTCTACAGGCCAATCATCAACACTGGTGTTCTCCCAGCAGATCTGCCGCGTTGCCTGTTCGGCAGCAATGCTTCTCATCCATGGGCCACAAACTGCACATGCACAGTCAATGCTCCAGTTGTTGCTGGGTTTGGTGATCTTTTTCTGAATGCCTCGTCTGGTGCAAACTGCACTCCCATGTTGGAGTAGCAGTGAGGTGTGGAAGTCTTGAACAACATTATCAACGAATTCAGTCAGTCCTTCGGCAGTGCGCTTCAGAGCTTTCCCCAACTTCAAGAAGTTATAGTAGTCTTGTTGGGTAAACTGACCTAAGATGGGTGGGGGGACAGGTGGTGGGAGCCCGGGAGGAGGCGCCACAGGTGGTGGGGCAGCAGCCATGCTGATTTCTTATGTCTTAGGTGCTACAAAACAACAAAAGCAACATGATGTATTAATACTTAAATAAATGACTCAAATTGTTCTTCAGCAAATATAAACGTGCCAAAGAAGTTTAGTTTAAATAACACATTTCTGAAATTTTTTTTAGCCTTTGTATGTATTTGTAGCGGTTTATGTATATGACTGCCATGCCAGGACATTAAAGGGGATGTACAACGATTTGAACATGCAGCTGGTTGGGAGTTTCGTATATTTCTCAAAGTATATATGAATTAACAATGTATTTTAACATTTTACCATCAAACATTGTATAAAAACCAATGAAAATCGTTGTACATTTATCAGTTGCTTGATTGTTCATGGCAGGTAAAATAATAGTGCTGAACAAGCTGGATCGATAGGGCAGTTGTCTGATCCAACAAATATCCTAAATATCCACGAGTGTGTGTGTGTGTGTGAGTCCGTGTTTAATTTTTTCTCACAGACTCACACACATATCCACTCATATGTGGCCTAAAATGTCAACATGTTACTTAACTTACGTAAGTTGTGAATAATTTACAAAACATTAGTGACGAATTGTAGCAGTCGTAATTATGCGGCAGCAGTTCTAGCATGACACATTTAACAATTTGGTGTTGATGTTCTGCTAAATTACACAAATGTTATGCAAGTGATGTATGGGTGTTTTTTGGCAATAGATAAGATTTTACCAAGAAAAGGGAGTTTATCAAATGGAATAAAGGTGTGTAGAATCTGCACATGGCATTGGGGAAATGGTCAGTGGCTCCACTGGTGGAGTTTGTTCTGGAAAATGTCTTATTTAGTGTAATGTACATTCGCCAGGTGTCAGCACCAAGTAGCATATGTGTCACTTTGGGGCTTGGGACTTGATATGTAATGTTATGCTAAGTGGTATTTAAATGACCTTTTGTATTGTGACATGTATGTCATGTTAGGCCATACATAGTTAAAGACAAATATCTCTATTACTTACTCTATTACAAAGATAAACGTTCATTACAATTTACTCCCCTTAACAGAATCATAGATAACAGAATCAGCCATTCAGTAGAATACAAATGGCTGGGATGGAATTATTCAGTTTTTCCACTGTGTTAAAATTTGCCACTTAACAGAATCACGTCTGCAGCTTAGAAGAATCAGATACCAAAAGTCTAAGCCTCTTAGCTTGTTTGTGATGCGAAAAAATTATATATTTTTTAGTTAAAGCAGTAAAACATTATATAAATTGAAATAGAATTGACTTTAGTCAATGTAATATGGACAAGCCCACGTGAGATTTACGTCACTAACTCACAACTTTCTACTAAATACGAAACTTTGAGTTCAAGAATACCAATTTATGAAAATGTGTAGTTACTATTCAGTAACTCAGTATAAATGAAATAAAGAACTCAGTTGTTTGACGTACATTCACCTCCACATCATTCTGAGTCTTATTAACAAATTAGCAATATGGGTAATATAGTTTAAATAGGTAGATCATTGTTGAGTTAAGACGCCATAATATGACACGTGTGCATCAACATACTGCTTTAACTCTATCAATATGTGTAATATTGTACATAGATATCATATGTGTAATTGTACAACCATGATTTGTAGGTTTTTTCAATTGGGTATGGCAAAAATACCCTATACTCCTACTATTTAACAAGATTTAACAAGACTGCCATCCGAAACTACAAGTTCCAGAAGGCAGGTGGCCAAGGAAGCCATTGGCTTATCGAGAGTCCAACAATTTTATCATCTATGCATAGCTTGCCTTATCAGATATCTGTCAATTCTATTTTTAGATAGATTCACACTATTGTAGCGGTTTAGTCAGTGGCCTTGACCTGTTACGATGATCGCCCCCTGACGGAGTTGTGTGAACTAGGATGATCGACTAACACGTATAATGCTCTGACGGAATAAAAGTTGTATTCTTGTCAGCGTGTGTTCACTACACTATCAGCATTAACAAAATCATTAGACAGTTTGTTCCATTCATTTATCACCCTCTGTAAGAATGAGTGCTTTTTTATGTGCAATCCGCACATCATATGCAAGTTGTGACAATGGTGAAAGATATGCTACTAGCAAACAAGGACACTGCATCTCGTCCCTTTGTGTTGGAATTCTAGACTGAACCAGACGTGCTTCTTAATTCCAAGACATTGGACGTTTGTTCTTCCCACTATCCTCCCCAGCCTCCACCATCCTCCCCAGCCTCCACCGTCCTCCCCAGCCTCTACCATCCTCCCCAGCCTCCACCATCCTCCCCAGCCTCCACCGTCCTCCTCAGCCTCCACCATCCTCCCCAGCCTCCACCATCCTCCCCAGCCTCCACCATCCTCCCCTGCCTCCACCATCCTCCCCAGCCTCCACCATCCTCCCCAACCTCCACCATCCTCCCCAGCCTCCACCATCCTCCCCAGCCTCCACCATCCTCCCCAGCCTCCACATTCCTCCCCAGCCTCCACCATCCTCCCCAGCCTCCACATTCCTCCCCAGCCTCCACCATCCTCCCCTGCCTCCACCATCCTCCCCAGCCTCCACCATCCTTCCCAGCCTCCACATTCCTCCCCAGCCTCCACCATCCTCCCCAGCCTCCACTATCCTCCACCGTCCTCCCCAGCCTCCACCAGCCTCTCCAGCCTCCACCATCCTCCCCAGCCTCCACCATCCTCCCCTGCCTCCACCAGCCTCTCCAGCCTCCACCGTCCTCCCCAGCCTCCACCGTCCTCCCCAGCCTCCACCAGCCTCTCCAGCCTCCACCATCCTCCCCAGCCTCCACCATCCTCCCCAGCCTCCACCAGCCTCTCCAGCCTCCACCATCCTCCCCAGCCTCCACCAGCCTCTCCAGCCTCCACCATCCTCCCCAGCCTCCACCAGCCTCCCCAGCCTCCACCAGCCTCCCCAGCCTCCACCAGCCTCTCCAGCCTCCACCATCCTCCCCAGCCTCCACCATCCTCCCCAGCCTCCACCATCCTCCCCAGCCTCCACCGTCCTCCCCAGCCTCCACCATCCTCCCCAGCCTCCACCATCCTCCCCAGCCTCCACCATCCTCCCCAGCCTCCACCATCCTCCCCTGCCTCTACCATCCTCCCCAGCCTCCACCGCTGTTTCTTGGGTTGTATATAAGTAATGATTTACTCGTGTATTATACATGTACATTCACTTACAAGGTGTTTGATGGTTGAGGACAATTGCAAGTTTGCTTTCCTCCTCCTGAATTTTTCCCATAAAGGGGTTTGCTAAAAAGAAGGTTGTACTACGAACATTTGTATTTATGTGTCTGTTGTATATGTTTTGGAATAAGTGTTAGATTTTTTTTCCGTACATTTATTATTGTTCTTTGTGTTATTATATTATGTTGTACATTGTAGCCTACAACTATTTGACCCTTGTCATGGTGGGACATATTACTGCCCTACCTTTGCTACTTTTAATTGTTGTCATTCAATAATTGTTTCACGATGCACATGTTTTATTAGCTATTATTCGTATTAACATACCGCTCATCATTATACATTTACTTTATTCTGGTTAGAACAATTATTAAATGACCTTTACATATGTACCATAAATCTTTGTGTTTTGTCGTAGCAAATGAGCACAGGGTTCTGCCAATAAACATCAGTAGGATACAAATACCCTATAGGCCTACTACTTAAGGAGCTAAAAATGTCCAACCCACACTTTAAAAATATTAGTGCCGAATTGTAGCACTAATATTTATGCAGTGGCATCAATATTACTTTTGCAAAAAAATAGGAGTTTACCAATTAAAATAAAGATGTGCAGAATCTGCACATCATATGCAAGTTGTGGCATTGGTGAAATGTTGAGTGGCGCCACTGGTGGGGAGTTTGCTAGAAAATTCCTCATTTAGTGCTACATACATTCGCCAGGTGTCAGCACTGTGTAGCATACGTGTCACTTTGGGGCTTGTAATGTTGTTAAGTGGTATTTCATTTAGTTAACAATGACCTTTTATATTGTCACATGTATGTCATGTTAGGCCTTACATGGTTAATGACAAATGTCTCTATTACTTTGAAGATAAACATTCATTACAGTGGACTCCCCTTAACAGAATCAAGGATAACAGGATCAGCCATTCAGTAGAATCAAAATGGCTGGGATTGAATCATTCTGTTTTTCCACTGCGTTAAAATGCCCTGCTTAACAGAATCATGTCTGCCACTTAGTTGAATCAGATACACGAAAAAAGAACTGTTGTAGTGCAAAATACCAGGTTTTCTGGGAAACCCTAAGTCTAAGCCTTTTAGTGTGTTTGTGATGAAAAAACGATATATTGCTTAGGTAAAAACAGTAAAACATTACATAAATTGAAATAATATTGACTTTAGCCAATGCAATACAGACAAGCCCTCAGGAGATTTATGTAACTAACTCAAGACGTTCTACTAAATACGAAACTTTGTAGTTCAAGAATACCAATTAAAGAAAATTTGTAGTTACTATTCAGTAATTCAGTGTGAATGAAATAAAGAACTCAGTTGTTTGACGTTCATTCACCTCCACGTGTTTTATCTGGAACTTCGCTTAAGAGAATCAGCCCCATAACATAACAAATTGCTCTGGTTCGAAGTCATTTTGTTAAACGGAGTCCACTGTATATTTTCCTGAAATGTTTACAATTATTATCCAAGCAAAAACATAGTTTAAAAAGATGGATCATTGTTGAGTTAAGATGCCATAATATGATGTGTGCATCAAAATATTGCTTTAACTCTACCAATATGGGTAATATTTAACAAGATTTAACAAGATTGCCATCCCAAGCAACAAGTTCCAGATGGCAAGTGGACAAGGAAGCCATGGCTTATCGAGAGTCCAACAATTTTCTCATCTATGTGTAGCCCGCCCTTATCAAATATCTGTCAATTCTATTTTTAAACATATTCACACTACAGAGATGTACTAGCATTAACACAATCATTTGGCAGTTTGTTCCATTCCTCTGTGAGAAAGAGTAGTTTCTCGTGTCCAACCTACACTGCTCCTTAACTAATGCTGCTTTGTGTCCTCTGGTTCTACTGTCTTCGTTAAGTTTGAAGAACATATTCCTATCAACGTCCTCATAACCGTTCACTATTTTAAAAACTTCTATTTGATCTCCTCTTAGTCCTGGTCTCTAGTGTTGTCAAACCACATTGTAATAAGCGACTTTCGTAACTAAGGTCTCTCAATTCTGGAATCATTTTAGTTGCTCTTCGTTGTATTCTTTCTAGCTTGTCTATGTCCTTTTTACGATACGGCCTCTATGCCTGTATATAATATTCCAAATGTGGTCTAACGATTGCTTTGTACAGGGATACAACTAGCTGTTTCTACTTATACATGATAGTTCTCCTAATTAACCCTAGAATTTGATTTCCTTTCGAAGCGGCAATCCCATATTGCTCTGAAACTTTCATGTCAGCACTAAATGTTACTCCTATTTTACATTTACACTTCCCAAAATTGAATAACATTTGCCATGTTTCCAGTGGCGGTGACACAACCAACATACAACTATTCTGTCCAAATTTGTTATACAATGTGACCAATGTACTGAGCAACATAAAAATATCACCAATGACTGTTCTAGTGCAAAATAGCTACCTACTCCCTCACAAACTGGTGCCATACCCCCTAATTTTGAAAACATTTCCATTTTGGCACCTGCTCTGTACCAGGCACAACCAACATACAACTATTCTGTCCAAATTTGCTACACAATGTGACCAATGTACTGGGCCACATAAAAATATCACAAATGACTGTTCTAGTGCAAAATGGCTACCTACTCCCTCACAAACCCCGTAACTTTGACCAAATTTCCATTTTGGCACAATCTCTGTACCAGGCTATTCGTGATTGTTACTGCTGTCTGCCTTTCCCAAGCAAACTGTCCACTTTTTCCTAGCAACCTGTGTCTATGGGAATGGTTATATCTTATGTAAACCACTTCAGGGTTATGGTTAGCTAGGGATGGGGTTAGCTAGAGATGGGGTTAGCCAAGGATGGGGTTAGTTAGAGATGGGGTTAGCTACGATTAGGGTTGCAAACCTTCATTTCCTTGTGCCCAAGCACTTACAGAGAACTGCACACAACATGAAATGCCTATTGAGACGTGGTGATTAGACATTTATGAAACGCAACGATTATTTTCTATATAAAAGAGTGCTTAAACGCTATAGTACAATATTATAATGTACATTTATTTGACATTTTTTATATATAGTAGGTCAGCTATAGGATACCTCCTAAAGGAGACGGTTAAAAAGTTTAAATAATAGCGGCACGTAATAAGTAGTGATGTTGTTGACTAGATTGAATCAATAAAATATATATAATATAATATTAACTAGCATGACACCGACAATTTTCTAAGTCAAACGCGCACAACCTGGGGCAGGTTAGCAGCCGTTTTTATTTATTTTTATATTTTTGTACATATGATCCCTCATTATATTATCGGAATTACAAATTATCAAAATTCTAAGAAATGTATTATAAGAAACTAATTATTCCATCCAAATTACCTGCAATGTCCACAATTAGGCTAACAACAACGACCAAAACATAAGCATATCAAAATTTTATAACCGTGCTGTGACCACGACTTCCGTTTAATTGGATTCAGGATACAGTTACATTTCCCACTGGCGGCCATGTTAATGTTTTGCATAATTATAAGAAAACGTGACCATCAAAAATTCTAACAGTTTTTACAAACAGCTGTCATCATCCTACTGACATGCTGGTCGAGTTTTGTCAAAATTAGACATTTCTAACTCTTGTAATATGCGTTACTATGCCCTAAATTCGGAAGTCTAACTGAGGCATGACCCCTGTAGTTATATCCTGGGGCTGGGGAGATGGTATTGCCATATAACTTTATAAGCCTATAGGTGGGTGTAGGCTTTGGAATGGCTTTGTACATGGTGCGAGAAGGGGAGTTAACCGGTTTGATGCAACGGCTTTCCTTCGGGTGAGGTGATAGTCCCAGCAGGGTGAGGGACAGTTGAATTTAGGCTGTGTACATATTAACTGCATGTTTGTGGTCCCTGCGGTGTATAGGGCACATTATTTTCTTTTAATTTATGCTTATTAAGCCAAGCGGTGGTCTTGGTGATACATGATATTACTCCCAGGGCATATTAACTTTAATTTGTATTATTACGCCATATGGTGGCGTTGTTGGCATTATGATATTGGTCCCTACGTTGTACAGGGCATGTTAATTTTCATTTGTCTTATTACGCCTAAGGTGGAGATAGTAGATTTATGATGTTGGTCCCCACGGTGTATAGGGCATGTTAACTTTAATGTGACTTATTAAGCCATACAGTGGAAATGGTCGGTATATGATATTGTCCCTACGGTGTGCAGGGCATGTTTACAGTGAAAATGGTCGAATCATGATATCAGTCCATACGGTGTACAGGGCATGCTTATTGTCTTACTCAGCCATATTGTGGAAATGGTCGAACTAAGATATCGGTCCTTACGGTGCACAGGGCATATTAATTTTAATTTGTCTTATTCAGCCATACAGTGGAAATGGTCGAATTATGATATCGGTCTCTATGGTGTACAGGGCATGTTAATAATTTGTCTTATTAAGCCAGACGGTGGAAATGGTCAATTAACATATTGGTCCCTACGGTGTACAGGGCATGGTACGTTTAATTTGTCTTATTCAGCCATATGGTGGAAATGGTCGAATTATGATATTGGTCCCTACGGTGTACAGGGCATGTTAATAATTATTCTTATTAAGCCAGACAGTGGAAATGGTCGAATTAACATACTGGTCCCTACGGTGTACAGGACATGGTACGTTTAATTTGTCTTATTCAGCCATACGGTGGAAATGGTTGAATTATGATATTAGTCCCTACGGTGTACAGGGCATGTCTTATTCAGCCATACGGTGGAAATGGTTGAATTATGATATTGGTCCCTACGGTGTACAGGGCATGTCTTATTCAGCCATACGGTGGAAATGGTTGAATTATGATATTGGTCCCTACGGTGTACAGGGCATGTCTTATTCAGCCATATGGTGGAAATGGTCGAATTATGATATTGGTCCCTTCGATGTACAGGGCATGGTATGTTTAATTTGTCTTATTTAGCCATACAGTGGATATGGTCAAATTATGATACTGGTCCCTACGGTGTACAGGGCATGTTAATAATTTGTCGTATTCAGACATACGGTGGAAATGGTCGAATTATGATATTGGTCCCTACTGTGTACAGGGCATGTTAATAATTAGTCTTATTAAGCCAGACGGTGGAAATGGTTGAATTAACATATTGGTCCCTACGGTGTACAGGGCATGTTAATAATTTTTCTTATTAAGCCAGATGGTTGAAATGGTTGAATTAGCATATTGGTACCTACGGTGTACAGTAATATATTAGTAATAATATTATTACATAAGGCAAAAACCACCCTGACCAGTATAAACAGAGAGGTTACTGTATTCTGTGTGGTATAAATGGAGAAGGTTTTGTATTCCATGCCCGGGGTGTGTAAAGGGAGAAGTTGGTTCAACCCGCACGGTGGGAAAATATTGAAAATTTTACTAAGAAAATTAGTTTTGTTATTTCCATGCTGTGTAAATGAAAGATAACTTTTGCTAAACCATGTGGTGTAAATGGCACAATTGTATTCCATGCGGTGTAAACAGAGGAGTTTCTGTAGTCCGTGCGGTGTAAATGGAGAAGTGATATGGAAAAGTTTTATTATTTCCATGCGGTGTAAATGGAAGATAACTTTTGTTCAGCCATGCGGTGTAAATGGCACAATTGTATTCCATGTGGTGTAAACGGAGAAGTTGGGTTAACCCATGCAATAGAAAATTGATTGGAAATTTTATTAATCCATGCATTGAAAGCGGAACAGTTTTGTTAACCCAGGCAGTGAGTAAGCGGATGTATATTTGGGTAATCCATGCAGTGACATAAAGAAGTTTTTGTTATTTCCATGCAGTGTATATGGAAGATAACTTTTGTTAAGCCATGCGGTGTAAATGGCACAACTGTATTCCGTGCTGTGAAACGGAGGAGTTTCTGTATTCCATGCTGTGTATATGAAAAATTGGGTTAATCCATGAAGTGGAAAAATTACTGAAATTTTACTAATCCGCATGCAGTCGAGGCGGAACAGTTTGTTACCCCTTGCAGTGAGAAAACGGATGTAAATGTGGTTTTTTTATGTCCATGTGTGGTAATTGGAAGATAAGTTTTATTATGCCATGCAGTGTAATTGGCACAATTGTAGAACCTTTTATATTTCGTGCAGCAAATGGAGAAGTTTTTGCATTCCATGTATTATTTAAGCCATTTAGTATAAATGGCACAATGTAATGACAGCTGGTCCTGGGTACCGCAATTAATAATTATAGGTGCTGCCACAAGTGGCAGTCAAGCAGCGACACCGGTGGCGCCATCAAGTCAGCAGGGGGTGCGGCAACTGCTTTCACACCACACCTTCAACAATTGGTCAAGGGGCTGGCTTAGTTGCCGCCCCACCCCCACCCTCCCCGGATGGCCTGCTGGAAGCAGACATAAATCTACACATGTCAGAACTATCGCTTATATGTTGTAGGTGCATGGTGTGGGAATGTCGCCGATACTCTTGACAGTGGCATAAATGATAGCTTATTTATTGTGAATTTTGCAGGTACATTGAGTTGGGATGTGGCCTAGGCTATGACAGTGGCAGAGCCTACAGCTATCATCTTAAAATTATTGTGAATGTTGCTGGTACATTGAGTTAGGGTGTAATTGTGGCTCTGACAGTGGCAGAGTCTATAGCTATCATCTCAAATTATTGTGAATGTTGCTGGTACATTGAGTCGACAGCTTAACTGGTGTCAGCATGTAGTGATATTACGGTGGGATGTAACCGAGGCTCTGACAGTGGCGGAGTCTTGTTTACCATCTTAATTATTGTGAATGTTACAGGAACAGTACTTCTGGAATCTGGGTGTAGCCTAGGCTCTGACAGCGGCAGAGTTGACAGCTACATCTTAATTGGGGTTCGTTGTGTGGTGAATCTGGTGATGTAGTCAAGACTCGGAGACAGTGGCGGAGTCGAAAACTATCATCAGGTTTATTGTGTATGTTGCAGATTCACTGTTCGAATATGGTTGATACTCTGACAGTGGCGGAGTGTTGGCTAGGTTTTAACTGTGAGCAAAGCAGTGGGGTGCAGTCGAGGCCCTGACACTGACAGTGGCGGGGTCAACAGCTGCATCTCTTCCTGCTTTGCACTTGCATGGGAATGGTGGATAGCCACTAGTGATAATAATTATAATTTTGGTGGGGGTCGGTCACAGGGGGTGACCTAGTGGCGGAGTGAACCCCACCATGTGAATTGTAAATAACAGTCAGTAGTGGTATAGATAGTATAGAGGCGCCCCCTCTATTATTAGCATTAACTAGAAGCCCAGACAGGGCAACTTGACCAGTAATCACAAGGTGGCGCAAATGGTATTGGCCAATGTTGGCGCGTAGCCCGCTACAGCAGGTGATTGATCGGTAGCGGCTTTGTGCTGGATGAGTGATATTTCAAATCCAGTTGCCGTTTCTGTATTGCACTGTGAGCAACGTTCGTTTCAACTCCGTTTAAAAATCCCACCCACCCTTCCTAATATTGCGTTAACAATCGTTACCCAGTTGTTATCTAGTAAATCAAGTCTTGCATTATGTGTAGATACACTGTGAAACACTGAAGACAGAGAGGCAGTTCACAAAGTTTTTGAATTTTTTGACGCTTTTCCCTGTTAACGTTCGGTACACGAGGTTTTGCATTTATGCTTTTCTCTCCACTGAGTTTTCAGTAGTGTACACAGGGATTTTAGTGCGGGTACTTTTTATCAGTATATTTTGTGTGGCTGTTTGGCCCTACCTCTCGGTGTGATGTGTTAGTAGTTATTGGTTGACTAATGTATAGATATGTAACACCTTTATACATTGTAAGTTGTGTTACCATCATTTTCAATATGAATTGTTCACGAATGTTTGGGTGGTTAGCCCACTTTTTTAATTTATCATGTTTGGCTGGGGGGATTGAGTACTTTGTCATTACTCCCCTACTATGGAACTTGTAAGTTGTAGACAAAGGGCGGAGTGACCCCCATCGATACCATGTGAATTGTAAATAACAGACAGTAGTGGTATAGTTAGTACCGATAGCGGGTAACTGCTAGGCATAATTTAATAACTATTATGTGTAAACACCTTTCGGGGACCAGCATGCTTGCTGTGATTATGTGATGTATCTCGTTTCATGATGTATGCATGCCTAATTTCCGGTTCATTAATACATTAAATGTCATTCTTTGGCCTATTTCAATATACACTGGACTTGAGTTGTTATTTGACATAAATACTAATTTACAAAAATACGTAATTACTATTCAGTAATTCTGCATGGACGAAATAAGGAACTAAATTTTTTACGTATGTTCATCTCCACATCATTCTGAGTTTTTTGTGGAACTTTGCTTCAGAGAATCAACCGCTTAACATAATCAAATTGCTGTGGCCCGAAGTGATTCTGTTAATTGTAGTCCACTGCATCTTTGCCGGAAATGCTTACAATTATTATGCAAGAGAAAATATGAGCCATCATGATGCAGAGAAACGACACAGATTGGAAAACTGACATCGCTGATATCAAGTCATCTCTGCAGTTTCTTTGTAAATCGGTGGATGAACTTAAACAGAGTAACACGAAAAACGAAAAGAAAATAAATGACCTTCTAAAATCGATCAAAGCAAAAGATTAACGAATTGAACAACCGGAACACCATGTGAATGATTTTGAGCAACATTCTTGGAAACGAAATGTGATTGTTACTGGCCTGAACATGCATAGCTATTCATACACAGCCACGCATACCAGATCTGCGAAAACATCCACACAAAGAATGGCGGAGATGACATTAGTGAGTCCTCAGCGATGAGGAAAAACTTTGTCAAATTCGCGCAAGAGAAAATGAACGTGTCACTG
This sequence comes from Lamellibrachia columna, assembly GCA_963662155.1. Lineage (NCBI taxonomy): Eukaryota > Metazoa > Annelida > Polychaeta > Sabellida > Siboglinidae > Lamellibrachia > Lamellibrachia columna. The sequence continues at coordinate 10,726,134 of OY759275.1, forward strand.
GCTGATATCGAAATCGCAGCTATACACGACCTCCCTAAACACAAGGATGGGACGACGCCACTGATCTTTCAGTTTTTGTCAACCGACAATAAGACTGAACTAATGCGCAAGCGGAAAATGCTGAAGGGTAGCAATGTCTACCTCAACGACCACCTCACTCAGAAGAACAACGAACTATTCGCTGAGGCCTGACTCCTCAAGAAAGAAAGCAAGATATACAGCATATGGACGATGAACTGTAACATCTACGTGAGGAAAACTGAACAAGCAAGCAAGGTGACGATCAAATGTAAAAATTACTTGGACAAATTATAAGATGGCTGCACTAGTACAGACAGTTCGCTCACAGTCCATGAAGATCATGCGTGTTGTGAGGACAATTATATGGACACTTTTTTGTATTTTGCTTTATTATCTTTTTTCTCATACTGCACTATTGGTTATGTTCCCACGAAGTATTATCACATATTATTGTAATGGCTAATACTCTTATACAATTAGACTCATGTCTAAGGTGTAATCAAATAATACATAACTATGATGTAAAATGTGAACTATGTGAGGCATGTTTTCATAAACGGTGTGCAAAAATAACATCACAACAATTCAGGTTAATCCGCTGTAAAAATATAAATTATCGTTGTACATCATGTTATGAAGTTTTTCCATTTCAAAATATTAGTGATGATGAAATTATATTTGAAAATTCTTCTGTTGAAGTCAATTATGAAATTTATAAATTAATGGATAATTGTTCACAATTTAATTTCGACTCCTTTAAGTATTCAGATTATAATCCCTATGATTTGGGAAATGATATTGACCCAGAAAACAATTTTTATAATAATCTATCATCAAAATGTCAGTATTACACAGATTTACAATTCACTGAGAAAATCAGTAAAGTTAACGGATTATCCTTTATACACTTTAATGCAAGAAGTCTAAAAACAAACTTTCAAAAGATTAAACACTATATACTAGAACTTAATCTTTCAATTTGATATAATCGCTATATCTGAAACATGGACTGATCCAGATTTAATCGATGATTTTAATATAAACAGTTATGATGCTTATCATGTCACCAGAGGAATCCGAAGGGGTGGTGGTGTTGCTATATACACACAAATAAGGAATTATCATGCAAAATGGTGGAAACTAAATCAATTGCAGTAGAAAATATTCTTGAATGTGTTACTGTAGAATTAACCATAAAGAACCACACAAATGTTGTAGTCAGCTGTATATTAGAGCATTTCACAACTTATTACCACTGAATGTACAGCAGTTTCTCAGCATATATGAATCAGTTTATTCAATCCGACAGGAATGTAATTTTATACAAAAATATGCACGTACCAGTTTGAAAAGCATGTGTATATCTGTAAAAGGAGTAAAACTGTGGAATGCCCTCGATAGTTCACTGATTAGTTGCAGAAGCGTTCATCAGTTCAAGAAGTATTATACAGACAAAGTATTGAATAGTTATGTGCTAAGTTCTTAACCATTTCTTGTAGAAAATTAGTAACTTCAGTTGAGAGTCATGCAAAATGAGGTCCTGAATGAGGATTTCAGCTCAGTTTTTACCACAGAAGATATCAGCTCACTTCCAGTTCCATTTACTAAATTTGAGGGCAATAAATCAGAACATTTAGGGCAATTATTTGTAACTCCTGAAATGATAGCACAGAAAATTAAGAAGATGAAAGATAATAAATCACCTGGAGTTGATGGGATACCACCAAAACTGCTAAAGGAAATTGTTGAGCAAATTAGTACACCACTTACAAAATTGGAAATCGGTTTTGAGTGGGGTACCACAGGGATCAGTATTAGGCCCTATACTGTTTTTAATATAAATGATTTGGAAGATGACATATCTAGCAAAGTACTGAAATTTGCAGATGACACAAAAGTATTCAGAAAGGTTACTAATGATACAGATAAAAAAAATTTACAGGATGATCTAGATAAATTAGTTAAATGGTCAGAAAAATGGCAAATGTTATTCAATTTTGGGAAGTGTAAATGTATACACATAGGACATGGAAACATGGACGAAGAATATAAAATGGGGGATGCTGTACTAGGTAGAACCACACAAGAAAAGGACTTAGGAGTAACATTTAGTGCTGACATGAAAGTTTCAGAGCAATGTGGGATTGCCGCTTCGAAAGGAAATCAAATTCTAGGGCTAATTAGGAGAACTATCACATATAAGGAGAAACAGCTACCCCTGTATAAAGCAATAGTTAGACCACATTTGGAATATTGTATACAAGTATGGAGGCCGTATCGTAAGACGAGCATAGACAAGCTAGAAAGAATACAACGAAGAGCAAATAAAATTATTCCAGAATTGAGAGACCTTAGTTACGAAAGTCACTTATTACAATGTGGTTTGACAACACTAGAGACAAGGAGACTAAGAAGAGACCAAATAGAAGTGTTTAAAATAGGGAACAGTTATGAGGATGTTGATAGGAATATGTTCTTCAAACTTAAAGAAGGCAGTAGAACCAGAGGACACAAAGCAGCATTAGTTAAGGAGCAGTGTAGGTTGGACATGAGAAAGTACTCTTTCTCACAGAGGGTGATAAATGAATGGAACAAACTGCCAAATGATTGTGTTAATGCTAGTAGTGTGAATATGTTTAAAAATAGAATTGACAGATATTTGATAAGGGCGGGCTACACATAGATGAGAATATTGTTGGAATCTCGATAAGCCAATGGCTTCCTAGTCCACTTGCCATCTGGAACTTGTTGTTTGGAATGGCAATCTTGTTAAATCTTGTTAAATTGTGTTTGTCATGTTAGTGTAAACTAAATTAATGATCAATAGAATGTAAAAATGTTAGAGAAGTGTTGTAGATTGTTATTTTAGTTTGTTATTAAGGTTTTCAATTCATGTTCCAATATTTTCTTTTGTCCTGTTATGAATATACATGTAAATTGTGTTGTTGCACTTTGAATCTTGACAATACTGGCACTCTAATGAATACAGTAGTTCAATCAAGTATTTTATTCTAGATATGTTAAATTACAAAAAGGGTAAACATTGTAAGTATTACACTTCTTTTTACCCTTTTTCGACAAATTCAATTAGTGTTATGTACTGTATGAATTATGCAAATGTGTTTTGTTGAATAAATCTATTCATTCATTCATCAACAGATCAGTCACCATTGAGTTAAGACGTCATAATACGATATTCATAATATGACATGTGTGCATCAACGCATTATTTTAACTGTATTCATATGGATAATATTGTATGTAGTTATCATATGTGTAGCTGTACAATCATGATTGGTATAGTTTTTGCCTATTAGGTATGACAAAAATTAATACTTTTAGTCAAAATACTATTTGTATAACGTGAAGTTTCAAATGTATTGTGTATACATGATTGTTATTAGTCCAGCAACCCTAGAAACTGTCCGTAACATGCGTAACATATTTACTTCAAAACGAGGCTACTCGCAAACTAGGCCACTGCATCTCATCCCTTTGTGTTGGAGTTCTAGACTGAACCAGACGTGCTTCTTAATTCCAAGACATTGGACGTTTGTTCTTCCCACTATCCTCCCCAGTCGCCATCATCCTCCCCAGCCTCCACCATCTTCCCCAGCCTCCACTATCCTCCCCAGCCTCCACTATCCTCCACCATCCTCCCCAGCCTCCACCATCATCCCCAGTCTCCACTATCCTCCCCAGCCTCCACCATCTTCCCCAGCCTCCACCATCCTCCCCAGCCTCCACCATCCTCCCCAGCCTCCACCATCCTCCCCAGTCTCCACTATCCTCCCCAGCCTCCACTATCCTCCCCAGCCTCCACCATCATCCCCAGTCTCCACTATCCTCCCCAGCCTCCACCATCTTCCCCAGCCTCCACCATCCTTCCCAGCCTCCACCATTCTCCCCAGCCTCCACCATCCTCCCCAGTCTCCACTATCCTCCCCAGCCTCCACCCATCCTCCCCAGCCTCCACCATCCTCCCCAGCCTCCACCATTTTCCCCAGCCTCCACCGTCCTCCCCAGTCTCCACTATCCTCCCCAGCCTCCACCCGTCCTCCCCAGCCTCCACCATCATCCCCAGTCTCCACTATCCTCCCCAGCCTCCACCATCTTCCCCAGCCTCCACCATCCTCCCCAGCCTCCACCATCCTCCCCAGCCTCCACCATCCTCCCCAGTCTCCACTATCCTCCCCAGCCTCCACTATCCTCCCCAGCCTCCACCATCCTCCCCAGCCTCCACCATCATCCCCAGTCTCCACTATCCTCCCCAGCCTCCACCATCTTCCCCAGCCTCCACCATCCTCCCCAGCCTCCACCATCCTCCCCAGCCTCCACCATCCTCCCCAGTCTCCACCATCCTCCCCAGCCTTCACCCATCCTCCCCAGCCTCCACCATCCTCCCCAGCCTCCACCATCCTCCCCAGCCTCTACTATCCTCCCTAGCCTGCACCATCCTCCCCAGCCTCCATCGTCCACCCAGCCTCCACCATCCTCCCCAGCCTCCACCATCCTCCCCAGCCTCCATCACTGTTTCTTGGGTTGTATATAAGTAATGACTGACTTGTGTATTATACATGTACATTCACTTACATGGTGTTTGATGGTTGACGACAATTGCAAGTTTGTTTTCCTCCTCTTGAATTTTTCCCATAAAGGGGTTTGCTAAAAAGAAGGTTGTACATTTGTATGTATGTTGCATATGTTTTGCAATAAGTGTTAGATTTTGTTCATACATATATGATTGTTCTTTGTATTATTAAATTATGTTGTACATTGTAACCTACAACTATTTGACCCTTGTCATGGTGGGACAAATTATTGCCACGCCTTTGCTACTTTTAATTGTTGTCATTCAATAATTGTTTTGCGATGCACATGTTGTGTTACCTGTTAAGCTAGCGCTCATTTTTACAAATTTACTTTATTCTGGTTAGAACAATTATTAAATGACCTTTACATACGTACCATAACTCTTTGTGTTTTGTTGTAGCAAATGAGCGCAGGGTTCTGCATTAAACATCAGCAGGATACAAATACCCTGTAGGCCTACTACTTAAGGAGCTAAAAATGTCCAACACACAATTTACAAAATTTTAGTGCCGAATTCTAGCAGTAATATTTATGCAGCAGCATATTACTTTTGCCAAAAAATAGGAGTTTACCAATTGAAATAAAGCTGTTTAGAATCTGCACATCGTATGCAAGTTGTGGCATTGGTGAAATGTTGAGTGGCGCCACTGGTGGGGAGTTTGCTTATTTAGTGTTCCTTATTTAGTGTTCGCATCAACATATTGCTTTTACTCTATCAATATGGGTAATACTCTACATAGATATTATATGTGTAGATGTACAACCATGATTGGTAGGTCTGGGGCAAGTTGTTACAATTGTATTGGGGCAAGTTGTAACAACTGTAACAACGTTCAGGTGGCTCATACCGATGGCTCAGCCAGCGAGTTGTGTGCTAACAATGACTTGCCCTGCTTACGGGCCTAGTTGTCACAGTCGACCACGCCTTTGAAACTTCACATATCTACCTAACTACAAAATGGAATAACAATGGTATGGTACATTCTGTTAACACAACTAATAAATTTGACAGAAATAATGCATCTAACATGCTTTTCAGAAAAAGTAACTTTGACTGAAAATTGTAACAACTAGCCATAGTTTCTCCTACGATTCGCTGCAATTCACTCCACAAAGGCGCCATTTAAAATGTATTTAACATGCCTTAGATGCAATTAAAAGTTGGCATAGAAAGCATGGATACACGCGAACCCAGCATATGATGGCCACCGACAGTGGAGTCTTGACCTCGTCCACGGCTTGACCTCGTCCACTCACACGCCATTTCGTACATGATCACCATGTCATGTCGTAAATAATTAGTATGAGCATTCAATACCACAGGTAATATTGCCATGACGTAAATAACTAGTAGTTAGAGTTAGAAAAAACTACGAATTTATTGACTGGCTGCACTAAGTATCAAGACATACATAGATATTTCTGTGATAATGTTGTGTATTCCGAAACTTGGTAAATATGAACTACCAAGTTATCCCATCCGGAGGATGGGCATTTTTGCTAGTTTGGAAGACTTTGTTAAGAGACGTGTCAGGAAGGCAAGTGAATGGAGAAGACTGCCAATACAGAGAAGTGGAAAAGGATAACAGCGAGAGTTGTGCAGCAGTCCAAGAACTAGTCGGCCTCACCCCTACAAAAGGGTGTTATGATGAACGCCTAGAAAAACCTTCTAGCAAAGCGTACATAACATTCAATGAGTGTTCGATTTTAATAAACATGTCCTCTCTACCATAGTGCTTCATGTGACCAAAGGTAGGATCTCAGATTTAACATTGAACTGTACATATGCATGCGTGCGTGCGTGCGTGTGTGCGTGCATGCATGCGTGCATGTGTGCCTGCGTGCATGCATTGGTGTGCGTCTGCCACAAGCTGGCAGTTAGCTTCTAACTGTTTAGTGGGCATTGTGATCATGCAGTGTGGCATGATGCCAGTGAACATGACAATAGCACAGTGAGAGGTGTATTTATAGGAGTGTTTGTTGCTATGCATGAAAGCATGGGCCCTTTAAATAGAGGAGTGTGAGTGAAAGTTGATGACCGTTATCTATGCCAGCCTCACCACATGCTTCAGGGAAAAGGAGGAGAGCAATAATAGTGTCAGTGAAAATCTTGCCTCTAAATCATGAGCAGTTCTAGTGTCATATTTAAGAATTTCAATGCTTGTGATGACGATTAAGCATACTAAATCACCAAAAATTGACACATTTTACGCAACTACACAATTCACCTGCCTAAAGACATGTCTGTTCAAAACCCATGCAACCACACATCATCGGCATAAAGGTAGGTCCATTCAAACTCCCACATAAAGGTAGGTCCATTCAAACTCCCACATAAAGGTAGGTCCATTCAAACTCCCATGTAAATGTACATCCATTCAAACTCCCATGTAAAGTTATGTCCATGCAAACTCCCATGTAAATATACGTCCATTCAAACTCCCATGTAAAGGTACGTCCATTCAAACTCCAATGTAAAGGTATGTCCATGCAAACTCCCATGTAAATGTACGTCCATTCAAACTCCCATGTAAAGGTACGTCCATTCAAACTCCACTGTAAAGTAAGGTCCATTCAAACTCCCACATAAAGGTAGGTCCATTCAAACTCCCATGTAAATGTACATCCATTCAAACTCCCATGTAAAGGTACGTCCATGCAAACTCCCATGTAAATGTACGTCCATTCAAACTCCCATGTAAAGGTAGGTGCATTCAAATTCCACATCTGCGCAATCATCCATCAACATTTAAACTCCATGTCTGCACACTTCATCTGCTTAAACACATGGTCTTTCAAACATCACACAACTACACATTTCATCCACCTAAATAAATGTCCATTCAAACATCATGCAACTACACATGGTGGTAAGAGGGTGGTAAAAGATGAGGAAGACCGAAATTAAGATGGAAATGCAATGGATGGAGACGAATTGAGAGGGCGGAACAGACTAAGTGATGTAGCCCCACCCCTAATGGACCAGAAGGGGGAAGAAGAAGAGGGTATGAACACTGAAGTTGAACACAACATACAAGTGCGTCATGAGCTACTCCAGCAACTATAGAAAACTACTGAGCTACTAACTTAAAAACAGAGATAGCTGGGACCAGGCTGCTAAAAAGACAGCAGGTCGACAGAAGGGGAGATGCCTTGATTCTACCTAAAGTGCCAGTAGGCACGAAGACCATTAAGTATGTTGTAAGTATGTGATGATATATAGAATATTTTTAAGAATACACATACGGCTATTTCAACATCAGTTCATATGAAATGTGACATACTGGATATTGCTTACCTTACATCATATAGATGAGACTACCTCAAAGCTGAATGTGATGAGCCTGTGGTGATTGAGTTCACTCAGTTTCAGCCAGTGATTACACCTGCAACATATGACAAGTAGCACTGAATCAATTGAGAACATTGACAAAGATAATATAACATACAAAAACTATGAGCTTGTCCGATTATTTGTGCTACCACTGTCTCGTACGATTCAAGGGCAAAGATGCCATTTATTTCATACGTCTTAAACGTAATCAAACGTTGGGGACAATGTTCTGTGTGCATCTCGTTTTATTCATAATGCCTTTAGTCATCCATTTTGTCCTTCTGGCATTTAATTGAGATCCATGCTAGTGGAAAACATTTATCAAATACTTGTTTATTTTTGACGGCAAACATATCATAGCATTTGTCAATGTCCTTACAGATCATTGCATTTTTCCAAGTTACGTTCTGTAGTTCGTGGATAAAACTTTACGTTCACTGAAAATCCTGACTTTAGGTCAGTCTCTGGTGTCTTATGTGTACCTTTCATAATGATGAAGTTATGTAAGTGGTCGGACATGTCAACACAAATAATGCAGATTTTACCCTCCTGTTTGATGATAGACATGTTTAAGCCAATAAGAACAGAGATAGCCTGGGTGTTGTAATTAGGGTGTCCGTACACATTCCCATTTACAACACTTGTACCATTGGTTACTATTTCAAGCCAAACATGTCCAACCTCCAGTTATCCACAAGCACTAAGTCCTGTCTTTTGTTGACATATAAGTCCTCTTTCATATATACAACTCCATCTTTTACTATTTACTGGTCCGTGATAGTAGAATTTACATGCTTTTAATATATTCTCACGTATCCAATATTCCAAGTTATTTATCCCCCCACCTTAGTTATTGCAATTACATCGAATTTGATGTTTAAGGAGTTGGGATGTCCTTTAAATAAATAATAGTCTTTGAATATGCTTTGTAGGTTGATATGTATAATTGTTATTAGTCCAACTGTGATGTATCTTGTTTCACTAATTTTTTTCAGATAATAGTATTCACAATCTAGTGATTTAGTCACCTCCTTAGCCCTTTGTCTAGCTAGACAAGGCAGTAGATTACGTGTTTTAGAAGTTTTATGAATTTTATTATTGCGAGTTGATATTCCTCATGGAAGTTGGTCAACGTACAGAGTGGTAAGATATTAGCAATTTCCCTGCGTTCTACCATTGATGTTAATTATTTCCATGTACATTCCATATTTTGTGAACAATCTCTCAGCCTTGCTATAATAATTGACCTACTTAATCCAAAATAAGGCAATGCATCAGCAAATGTGTGTATCACATATAGCGACAAGTCAACAGGCACAACACCGTCAATTATTAGATTTCCTTTGTTGAACACTGCCATTTCCCCGCGTTGATTGCTCACTGCATTTGTACTCGTGTTCTTTTTTTCTTTTGCAGTGCATCTTTGTCATGTCATAGAAGCTAAATACATAGTTTTTTGGAAACCGTAGTGCAAAGACATCTATATCTTTAAAGATATGCAATGAAGAAATCACATAGTTGAAGTCACAAAATGTTTAGGTGTCTTGAATGACGCGATGTTAACATGGATGCATCATGTTTCTCTGGTGAAATCTAAACAGTTTACGTGTTGTGTTTTATGTACACAGCCAGCTTTGTGATTGATAAACGAGGTACGCTTACTTTGTACAACTCTTTCTTTTTGCTGTACATTATGTATTGTTTTGAACAGTTTGAAATAGGGTCAACACATATGCAACTAATGCAAATTATTTAGTATTGCTGCAAAACAGGTTGTATGGTTACTTTGTGATGCTAAGAGGTTGAATCATACTGATAAGCTGTTTCTTTGCCAATGAATATACAAAAGCTGTTCACTCTGTATAACTGTTTACTTGACCAATCAGTGTTCGATTTTAAATAAAACTATGCACAAAACAATCTAAAAAGTATGTGTATATTGGTTAAAGGTATAAAATTATGGAATTCAATTGACAGTTCTTTAATGTATTGTCGAAGTGTTCATTGTTTTAAAAACAAATATACATTTAACATATTAAATAGTTATGTAGTAAATACTGAATAGCTCTTTGTGATGGACAGACAGTTTATTCTAACATTACTTTTAATATCATTTTAATGATGCTGGTCTTCATCAGTTTAATTGTTGGTTGGTTAGAGGTAAATATCTAGACAAACATTTTCATTATGCCATACACATAATATATGCATAATCAATACTATAAATCATGCATGCTACTGTGTACATTATAATTGTGTATTATCATATGTACTGCAATAGGGCATTTTACGCACTAATATACTTTCTTCTTGCCCTTTTTTCAACGTCTTATAGTATGACATTAATAACGCAATTGTAGTGTTTGACTTTTTTGTCTTTGTGTTGACAAAACAAACTTCACTACTAAAGGGTCTTTAACAAAAGATGTGCTTATGAAGTTACACGATAAGAACATATCACAAAACCACATGGAGGAGAACAGTGGAGGGGGAATTACAGGAAATGCACTTCAGCTGGAGCCACACTGCTAAGCTAGCTGTAAATCATTTCAACATAAGTTCACATGAAATGTGACAAACAGGACTGTGCTTACCTTACATCATACAGGTGAGTTTACCCCACAGCTGAAAGTGATGAGCCTCTGGGTATTGAGTTCACTCAGTTCCAGCCATTGAGCACACCTGCAACATGTGACAAGTTGCACTGAATCAACAGAGAATGTTGACAAAGGTAATATAACATACAAACACATGACAGCAATGGCGTGTGATGACGCTGGCCATATACAAGAGTCCCGCGACGGAACACGTGTATATGGCCAGCATTAAGAGAAACAATGGGGCATATAGATGTATACACGCACGGAACAATAAAGGTTCTCATCAGGCAGCCCAACAGGAGGAATCACAAGGACCAAGGGACAATTACAAAGGCAGGGCAGCAGTGTTTGTGTTTATTTATGCCTTGTCATGGGACCTCAACTGGTTTGTCTACACAGACCCCATGGCAAACAATCAATATCATTTGAATAGAATATTCTATAAGATTCTCGAAAAAATTGTGTAGAATTCAGAAAAATATTCTACAAAATGTTAATAGAATATTCTATGAAATGCTTTTATAGAATATTCTATAGGATTTTTGCAGACATTTTTGTTAGAATTGGAAGTATGCTGTAGTTTTTTATGCAATATTATACTATGCTATGTAGAATTCTAAAAAATGTTATACATTTTTATAGTATATAGTATATTTTTATTTCTATAGAGTTCAATAATGTTATTAATATAATTGTATGCATGTATTTTTAAGGACAGCCATAAGAATGCTAAACAGCGGAAAAAGCCCAGACATTGACAACATAAATGCTGAAATGTTGCAAGTTAGAATGGAAACATCAACAATTACAGGAATTATTTAATAACATCCTGAATAATAACAAGATACATTTAGTAAAGTTAACCTTTTTCTATATCCTAATATGTGTTTTTGCAGACATTTCTATAGAAATGAAAGTATTTTATAGTTTTCTAAACAGTACTCTACTATTATATATAATCAAATACAAATCTACATAAAATTGAAGTAAACATAAACTAAATCTATAAAATCTGTAGTTTTGTATAGTTTTCTGACAGGCAGATCGGTTCTAAACATTGAATGGCCAATATGAACAAGCAGCGTAGCGTGACGCCAGTGAGCATGACTACAGCTCAATGAGAGGTGTATTTATAGGAGTGGGTATTGCTAAACATGAAACTGTGGTCCCTTTAACTAGATGAGTGTCATTGAAAATCAACGACTGGCACAGAAACCAACGTCACCTCGGACTTCAAGGATAAAGAGATGACAGCAACGATAGTGTCAATGAACATCCAGCCTCTAAATCATGAGCAGTAAATTGTCAACATTTACATAATCATACAAAGTGTGCTAATTTTCAAACCCCCTCCCCTCCCTGATTTAGTACCTTAAATGTTGATAATTTTCCGTTAAAAAACATATCAATGAAACAATGTTATGACAGAGTGCATGTTATTATACAATATTAACCATCAGAATATGTTTTAAAACAGTTACATCCGATAATTATGTTATAACTTTGTGTTTTTCTAACAACTCCATGACATCGTATTGATAATTGTTTTTGAATTTCCAAGATGTTAGACTGTATTACAGTAAATGGTTACACAGTCTAAAACAACAGTAGTTATGTAATAGTTCACCATGTGGCGCTGCATGATGTAAAGGTGGTAACTGTTGCGTGTGACTGACGTTTTGCTAATTAGTGCACAGGCCTTGACCCTCCCCCTTAATACGCTCCATACAAACAGGTAAATGTCAACAATTGTGAACAACCCCTTACTGGGCCTCAGTGTTGCGCTTGAAATAAGAATTTCAATGATGGTGATGATGTGTATTACTTTACCTGAAAAGATTTTATTATTTTTTTATCAGGGCCTACATATGGGGAAGGGACATGACAACAGTATGTGTCTAAGTCCTGTTGATCATCAATTAGATTTGTTAAAAATAGTTTAAGCAAAACGTCATCACATAAAATAATAAATATGATCAAAAAGTTATTACTCATAATTACTGTAAAACATTTGAATCACATGTGCAATGTTTCTTTTATAAAAGGAGTATTTCTCAACAAAATGAAAACTGTCAAACTTATTCCAATTGATAAGACTGGTGATAAAGGTTGATTTTCAAATTACAGACCTATCTCTTTGCTATTCTCAAAAATCCTGGAAAATTATACAATGATAGGTTGGACAATTTTCAAAACAAATATGACATACTCAGTCTCAGTCCATGTCAGTATGGCAAGGTCTATCAATAAAGCATGGTTTACACGTGATTTTTTATCTGATCAAAAAGCACATAATATTATGTGTTTTTTGGTCAGATCACCAACATGTAGAAATGAGGCAAATTTCAGAGGAAAATGCTTACCCAAACCAAAGCCAAGCCTATTAAGTAATAAGTAGCCAAGCCTATTAAGTAATAAGTAGCTCGAATTTTACGCCGACCAGTATAATACTATGAACTGTACGATAATGAATCCGCACCAAACTGGAGGATGTGTCACTAAGATCAGGAAATAGAGGACTCTCTTAAATTATTTACCCAAAGAGCGAAAATAAATCTACGAAAAAATGCATTCCCTCTTAAAGTGGCTGAACCATGGAATAGTTTACCTAAATCAGTAATACACGCTAGATCAATATAAACTCATTTAAAAGTCTCCATTACCACTGACCACTGGAACCGGAAACTATGAACCCTTAATATTTGATTCTGAAGAAGATCTGATCATGGAGGAATCATCTGGATCCTGCGATCAGAATCGTCATAGACATACTCACATAGTAATAGCCATCATATGATATGGTATAATTATAAGCCATAAATAATAAGGTAATACTTGACAACATAAAAATCAGATTGAAACTTTATTTACCAGCGGAGACCCGTGTGTATAATTTATCTCACAACTTTATCACAACAGAAAAGACACATACAAAGACAAACTGTGTCACATAAAAGTCAGAGCCTGGACAAAGCCTCTGAGAGAGGCGAGAAAGTGGAGTTAACGAAAACGGAAAAGGCCAACTCCAAGTTTCGAAGCGGCAGTGGCAGGTGAACACAAACCCGTCATCTCGATCGACAGTCCGCATTGATCTACGTACCTTAGCCTGTTAACAATATGATTATGCATCTTCGGAGATCAGATAATGTGACAGTTATAAAAAGCTTAAATTTACACAACATTTACTATCTAGCCTACACACCGGCGCCCGTCTGACCTCGCTTTAGAATTTGTTGTATCGAGAGTACATTTATGCGATTTTATTGATATATTTAGCAAATATGAAGGATTCGGCAGACACACGCGCTAATCGTTGTCGCATTTATGTTATTGTATTTAACTGGTTTGTAACTTATTTGTAGCGCATGTAGAAATAATTAGCCTCTAAGCACTCGACGTCATTGGTTGCATCATGGCCCACCATGTGGCGCCACTGTTGTGGCAAAGGCCGGTCAAAGTAATAATAAATTATCATTATGTGACGCCTACTGGGACCGGTAGTGCCTTCTCTTCAGCTATTTTCATACTGACGTTAGAGGGATTAGTTTGTTTGGTATACTGTTGATATTCGCTGTACCATGGTACAGCGAATATCAACAGTATACAGAGGCAACGTGGCCCCTTCACATATCCCACTTGCCCTGACACGTGTGCTAATCAAAATGATGCTGGGGGCCATCCATAAAGTACGTCACACTATTGTCACGCTTCGTAACGCTGGCCTGTATACCTCTCCCCCTAAAATCACGTTTGTTTTGAGAAAGCCTTCACCCCCCCCCCCCGACCTATTATGCATACATCTCTGTTTTTTGTCATGTCAGCATTAATTTGTTCACAGGTAGAATATAGGTATGTATAACTACTAATAAATCAAAGGTCCATGTTTATGTAGGCCTACGTCTAATGTGTGTAGTGATGCATGTATAGGAAGTCCTTGGAAGTTCTCTGTACTGATACATCCACGACTCGGAGTCATGACACATCAAACGACACATACTATATATATATATATATATATATATATATATATATATATATATATATATATATATATATATATATATATATATATATATATATATATATATATATATATATGTTGGACAATGACTGATTGTTCGCAGTAAAACTATTCCTTGACTTTGCCCCGCGGAGCTTGGTTGTGAGATTAATTATACTGTAAAGTGCAAATATGCAAAGTCATCAGTTTGCGTGGTTACTTCGGGGATATGACGTATGGGCAATAGCGCAACTAATATTGACAAAACAGCCGAACTGGCCAAAACTGGCGTGTGTCTGAACGTTACATATATATATATATATATATATATATATATATATATATATATATATATATATATATATATATATATATATATATATATATATATATATATATATATATATATATATATATATATATATATATATATATATATATATATATATATATATATATATATATATATATATATATATATATATATATATGAACTCCTCGTCATTTTGCTATCTGTAATCATAATCAACTGAAGTTTAACAACAAAGTAAAACCAGAGGGTAAAAAATAAAAGGCGATACGAAAGGAACGTCTACAAAAGTAAATATAATGACATGAGAACATACTTAGCAAAGATTGAAATGATTGTTGACATACACAGCCGTAAAGTAAAGTTACCCAGCGTTGCACGGGAGAAAAGGCAGTCATTGCAAGAGCTTATGACTCCCAGTCAAGTTTATATGGCCCAAAAATCATGTACAATAGCCGGTTTCACGAAGCGTTCGAACTGTAGGAAGGAACTCATGTGGACGTTCGACGTAGACCATGTCACTAGGAAGTTCAAGGCACGGGTTAATTTCAATTGTTAATTGTTAATTTGTTAATTCACTCAATTAAGTTAATTTAATTTAATTTAATTTAATTAATTAACTTTACCAGAAACGCTAGATTAATTTAAGTTAATTAATGAACTTTGCGAAAAGGGGTTAATTTAATTTAATGTAATTGACAAATTCCCAATTAACTCTCAATTATGTGCTCATTTAACAGTTTTTATTACTGGATATTTCACTCCCATGTTACCCAGGTATTTCCAAAACCCTGCAGTCACTATTCCAGTCATTAGCCTGACAGAGATCAGATTCAGGCATGTGTGGATGGGAGGGAAAACATAGGTACTGTACTGTCTGTACCAACTGGAGTGGGCTGGTCATTGAGGCACCTGTGAATTGGAGGATGAATGTCCTCTGGTAGTGTAATTAAGTTGATGGCAAATGATGGCTTCTGCAAACCTCTCTCTAAAGTAAACATTTTGGGCTGGCAACTTGCAGCCAAGTGGACCGATGCATTAGACTATGTATTTATATTTTGTCTGTACATCTGCAAGTGTACATATAATATGCAGAGAACAGTAAAATAACTTCAGTTTGGGAGCTCCAGTTTAGGGTTCTTTTTACAGTGCCAACTGAAATAAAAAGCAAACCAGTTTTAGTGATACATAAACAATGGTGCATCAATGTTTAAATGTTAATTTGGTGGCTGAATATAGGAGGAAACTCCACACCCTGCAAATCTTCAGCCACAACTTTACATTCCTTAAAAAAAATTATCAAGCACCTACAACTTTTAAAATGTGATCAAATACCCCATAAACAAATGTCTTGGTATATAAATATTGTATAAACAAATCTTTTCCCAACAAAGCTACAAAACACATTTCTTTTATAAGTCAACAATAATGTTTAGATTTGTTTGATGCTCATAATAATGTTCCTCAGATGTAATACGTTAAGAAATTCCATCAATATATATAAACACTATACTATAGTGGCAGTAATGTTTACAAACCTACATTTGATTTTAGAACTGTTATAAAATGTGTAATCAATAACAATTATCATATTATTATTATTTCAATGATGACTTGTAGTGCTTAAACTTACACACAAAAACAGTGACATATGAATGTAATCTGCATTTCTACCAAAACATAATTTAATTGTTAATTGAATTAAAATGAATTGTTAATTTAATTTAATTCAATAATTTGGAAGGTTAATTTTATTTTATTTTATTGACCTGAGAAATGTGTGAGGTTAATTTAATTTACTTTAACTGTAATTTAATGAATTAACTTTTCAAGTTATTTGCCCCATGCCTGCTCGGAACAATCGTAAAAAAACACGCAAAGCGTTGCTAACAATTATACGTTACTACGAACTCATATTGTTCCGAATTATGCAATTTACTCAAATATCCACCATAGGTTCCTTCATAATATCCCCACCTCCGATGTAATTTCGAATTATGTTAATGTACGGGCCATCTCTATGGGCCCCCGGACGTGCCTACAAAAGCTGAGCCCATACATGCTAAACTGACGGAAATGTGAGGAAACAGACAACCACAGCCACAAACTACTTCATAGTCTAAGACTAGCCGAGTTGCCAGGGGTTACACGGGGAAAAAGGCAGCAACTGCAAGAGCTGATGACCGGTGGAGTATTTAGGAGGTTTGTGCCCACGCCCTCTTTGACTTAATTTTTTATGTAATATGTTACAAGGTAATAATACTAATGTTTTTGTTCCAACATGGAAATTCTGTATACAGAAAAATGCATGATAAATACAATACTTTACAATGTCAGAAAAAGAGGCATACTGAAGAAATGTCTAAATATATTTATATACCCCTGTACAATTGCCTAGTATTAATAAGTGGGGGACATAGTTGCCAGAAATGCATATACAGTATGTATATACATTGTGTTTAGTACAGTACAGTATTGATATTTATATTGCGACCAGCAACACTATTATAATGTTAATTAATAACACATGCAATACCTTAGTAAGGTCAATATCACAATTTTTTACTTATCAACAAATGCATGGCATGTCGACATCTTTGTAATACTGACATGTAATAAGTTCCAGCATTTTACATTATAAATTGATAAACACCGTGACTTAACGTTTGTTTGGACACACATATTGACTATCTAGTCGAACATATACAGATAACAAATTGTGTTCATGCATTAAATTGAAAAAGCATAGCTATTGTGTGCAGTCTGGGACATCTTGCACACAAGGAACGGGGCCACGGGCGCTACTGGAAGCGTCTTAACGTGTACACTGCTGATGTGTTCATCGTCTTAACGTGTACACTGCTGATGTGTTCATCGTCTTAACGTGTACACTGCTGATGTGTTCATCGTCGGAACGATGGGAGTGTCTTGAAATGTAAAACTACTACTACTAATAATAATAAAAGTATTTATATAGCACCGATCAATCAAGATTGCTCCCAGGCGCTTTACATACATTCAATCATAACTTATTAAAATATTATTAATAATATTTAAAATAAATATATTAATTATATAAAAAATAAATATATTAAAATATATATATATTATTTTTATATAAAAAACAATGTCAATATTAAATATTTGGAGATATATTCCAAATAGTCCTAAAATAAATAATAATATATAAAATATTTAATGTATATATGCATCATAAAAATCTACTATAATTTTGTTTTAAGTGTTTTATGTTGCGGCAGTGTATTTGCTGTCCTCACTGAATCGGGCACAGATTCCACAGATTGGCAGCGACCAAGACACATCGACGAGCGCCGTGCGTGACCGTCTGCGAAGCCGGTAGAGATAAGTACAAAGAGGCGGACCTCAGTTGTCTATTCGGGTGGCGTCGGTTGAGTAACTCCGCGAGATAGTCCCGTGCCAGACCATTCATTGTGGAATACACGCAGAGAAGCCTTTGTAGGTCGAGCACAAACGAATTGACAACCAATGTCAACGTTGTAACACAGGAGTAATCGGCTCATGTTTTCTGGTGCGTCAAACGAGTCGGGCTGCGCAGTTGTGCACATGTTGCAAACGTTACAGCGTGTACCAGGGTTTTGCAAGCGTCATCAGTTATGCTAGACCGAATTTGCCCGATATTTCGTATTTGATAGTAAGATGACTGCTATCTGTGCAACCTGAGCTTCCATCTTTACTCCGCTATCGAACAACACGCCCAGGTTGCGCACAGACGACTTCGGTATAACTCTGTGTCCAGCTATTGTCAATGATACTTCGGCGGGAAAATCAACTCGTTGTTTTGCTGTGGGGAAGATGATTGCCTATGACTTCTCTCTGTTCAACTTCAGTTGATTTCTCTTAATCCAGTACTCTGTTGATAAATGTGTTCATCGTCGCAACGATGTTCCCACTTTAAGGATTATGTTTCTGTAGAAAACCAACAACGAAGCCAAACTGTTCCTAGTTGTGCCATGGTTAGTAGATTAACTGATTCCAAATGAACCTATTCCAGTTGTCAGTACGATGACATTGCATTAGTTTGTTTCTCATTGTGTCAGGGTCAGTAGATTAACTGGTTCCAAATGAACTTATACCAGTTGTCAGTACGATGACATTGCATTAGCTTGTTTTTCTCTGTGCCAGGGTCAATAGATTAGCTGGTTCCAAATGAACTTATACCAGTTGTTAGTACGATGGCATTGCATGAGTTTGTTTCTCGTTGTGTGGGAGGGAACAGCAAAAACATAGAGTTATACTGACTCGTAGGTTATTAACGTCATTTATTGATTTGATTTTATGTTTACTTATTTCAGTTCCAACGGGTTCGAGGATCCAGTGACAGGACTGATGGTTTATTTCAGAGTGCCCTTAGTTAGTGAGTAAACGACACATATGTGTCACATTTCCCTGCGTGGGATATTTTACTTCCCATGGCAAAGACATCGGGTAGAAGGGACCAACGGCTTTTAGTGTCTCTTCCTTAAGACACAGGCAATGTGGGGTGATAGAATTGGCTTAAATTTTGAAACGGCAGCAGGTGGTTTCTCACCCCGGTTCCGTCGACCGATAGTCCGACGCCCTACCACACAGCCACTACGCCGCACTAGATTGGCTCAACCAGTACGAGTTCGGTCAGTAGATAGTGTTTGTAAAGCCCCGATCTCATCTCTCTTCCCGACCCTGATCTTGCTGTGAGTGCTACGTCATCGCTCCTTGTGTTTAGGCGATCAGGGCCATGTCGATCGGTTAGAGAATCACCGATCTGGCAAGCTTTATCGGAAAGTGGATTCTCTACGTGCTTTACTTTAAAATTACGGTTTAATCAAAATAAATAATTCTATGACATTGTACATACAACTGTTTTTAGCTAATTATCCGTCCTGTTTTAGTTGTCGTGGAGCTCAGTGCGCGGTTTTAAGTTAGCACTGTCTGTCGTGTGATAATAAAAATATACGAAACCATCGGAGTCAGAAATCATATTGTAAATTAATCCTGCGCCATCGACTGGCCGCTCTGCTGCCAACAAGCCCTATATCAGTTCTCATCTGGTCACTCCACCTGGTCAGTGGCCTTCCTCCCTTCCACTGTCCCTTCACATATAGCTTGAATGCTTGACTAACGATGTTATCTCCTGGCATACGGCAAAGGTGACCCCCAAAAAAAAACACCGGAGTAATCTGCGTCTGATGACATCTCTGATGGATTCAGGGGTGAATGTTTCCTCTCTGATCTCGATATTTTGCAATAAGTCTGCCCTGGTAACGCCTCTGGTCGCCAGTGTGAGATTATAAATGGACCTCTACCGTGAAAAATGGACCGGGGTCCATTTACCACGTACGACCACCATTGAAAATGGACTCTGGGCCATTTTCACGGTGGGAAGTGGGCCGTGGTAAATGGACCCAGGTCCACATAAAATGGATCCAATTGGTTATTACTATAACAAAAAAATCCATTTCAATCAATTAATTAAGTTTATTCTCAAACAAACCTTAACAGATTGCAATTCTCCTCGGTAAGCAAGAATTAATCACATTTTTTCTAATGCTCTATGTATCTCTCCATATTCATGCAAAGCATGAGTTTTAGCTGTCAGATATAGAAAGGGAAGGAGGTACATGGAAGGAGGTACATGGAAGGAGGTACATGGAAGGAGGTACATGGAAGGAGGTACATGGAAGGAGGTACATGGAAGGAGGTTCATGGAAGGAGGTACATGGAAGGAGGTACATGGAAGGAGGTACATGGAAGGAGGTACATGGAACGAGGTACATGGAAGGAGGTTCATGGAAGGAGGTTCATGGAAGGAGGTACATGGAAGGAGGTACATGGAACGAGGTACATGGAACGAGGTACATGGAACGAGGTACATGGAACGAGGTACATGGAACGAGGTACATGGAAGGAGGGGGGGTACATTTTGCACGGCCATTGAGAACTGACCCCCTACCCATATAAACAACGTTACGACAACACGGAGCTATGGAAGTTGCACATATTATAACCAGTGAGTCAATAAACAGCAATAAATAATAACCAATAAATATCACAATTTGTTTAAAGGAAGTAGGCACATGGAAGGAGGGGGATATATTTCCCACGGCATTGAGAACGGTCCCCACCTACTTTTCCACAATTACATTTCCATTTCCACTCCCGGGATTCAGTTCCACGACTGGACATTTAACTGCTCATGAACGTTTGATGTGAAGTTAATCTACTCGCCAAACTTGTAACGGAGCTAAAAACTGCCCGCGTTAGCCACCATGTGTGAATAATACTTTCTATTGCTTTCTTGTGGTCACACCCTTGAAATGTCGAACACATTAATTAAATAATACTCATCTACTCAAAAGCAGAATTTTGGAGATACGTGGTAGGAGGGGGTACATTTTCCACGGTAATTGAGAACAGACCCCTCCCCATATCCAAGCAGTCCATCAAAAGCTATTTAGTGCTAAAATAGAAATTAAAATACAATAATACCCCTAAATGTCGTTGCTTGATATGTACCAATAATAAAACTGAACAGATGGGTCCATTTGCACGGGGGTCTATTTACAATACTACATCGGCAGGGAACGTATCTCAAAAACGTCAAGGGAGCTTGCCTCGTGTAATCGCCGTTTCCAAGCCTTCCCATCATACATTGCTATTGTTAGTATTCAGACCCGTATAGTCGAGCTTTCAATTTTGTTTAGAAAATATTCTTATTTATATATTATTGTTTAAATGGCGAACTCATGAAAATGTCTATGTTAATTGCACGAACGCACACACATAAAATGCACAAAAAATTTGACAAATTGGGCAATGCTTACCTTACATCATACAGGCGAGTTTACCCGAGAGGTGAGTGTGGTGAGACAGGTGAGCGTCTGGTGCGTAGATTCACTCAGTTCCGACCAGGGAGCCGACCTACAACATATGTTAATAGGTACGTTCAATAAACAATAGTGAACTTACGTCAGTATTATCAAACTGGACCTAAATTTAACATTATTTTTATTTCCCCAAAAAGCATTTTCAAAATACTCTTTATTTGAAATACTTTTTCAAAAGTGTTTTTTACTTTTAATTTAAAATACTTTTTTCTGGGTATTTTGTGTTTAAAATAGGTTTTTCGAGTATTTGACTCATCCCTGGCCGTAATGCAGTGTCAGTTATAAGTTTCAATCAGTGAAATTGCTAACTGATCGATAAGTGTATGTACTGGTCTTCATCCATGCCATGCCTCGGTGATTTTCCACCAGCAGGAGCCGAAGGGTTATCGACTCGTTCGTAATCGTACAATTACCATACGACTACGACAAGACGCTGTCTGTCCTTCCCTCAAGCAGCTTGGCTTTGTATGATATCGTCTTATGAGACATTGAATGCGCACTGTGTTCCGTCGGTGTAGCGTGACGCTTGTCAGCAGGACAACATCACAGGGTGAGGGGTATTTATAGGAGGGATGCCGCTTGCGTGAACACTTTGCCCCTTTAAGTAGAGGAGTGTCTATGAAAACCCTGCCACTAAATCATAAGCAGTTTTGGTGTCACGTGTAAGAATTACAGTGTCTAGTTATTGTCACCCTCAGTGTCACACGTCAGTTTTGGTGTCATGTTTAAGAATTACAGTTTCTAGTTATTGTCACCCTCAGTGTCACATGTCAGTTTTGGTGTCACGTTTAAGAATTACAGTGTCTAGTTATTGTCACCCTCAGTGTCACATGTCAGTTTTGGTGTCACGTTTAAGAATTACAGTGTCTAGTTATTGTCACCCTCAGTGTCACATGTCAGTTTTGGTGTCACGTTTAAGAATTACAGTGTCTAGTTATTGTCACCCTCAGTGTCACATGTCAGTTTTGGTGTCACGTTTAAGAATTACAGTGTCTAGTTATTGTCACCCTCAGTGTCACATGTCAGTTTTGGTGTCACGTTTAAGAATTACAGTGTCTAGTTATTGTCACCCTCAGTGTCACATGTTAGTTTTGGTGTCACGTTTAAGAATTACAGTGTCTAGTTATTGTCACCCTCACTGTCACATGTTATTGTTTTTAAAAGGCGTCATAAACTCGTAGTTTATATTCTTCATATTACTATTAAAATAACTCAAATTCAAAGCATTTAAAATGTGTGTTACAAACTAGTTTCAAGTGAGAACGTGTTATGCTAAGACTGACATTCCGGGGCAGTGGTCAGAGCTCTACAACAGAGGAGGTTAGGTGGCTACGTTCCTAGACTATTGTATCCCAGACTATTGAGTTGTTCTTGCTCTGTGTGAGTTTTATTCTGAAGTCTGCATTTATAGCAATTTGTAACCTCTTTTTTCGACAGCTCATCGAAATAATGTTGTGGTGCAGGTCAACTATTTCATTAAAATAATGTTGTGGTGCAGGTAAAATATTTCATTAAAATAATGTTGTAGTGCAGGTCAAATATTTCATTAAAATAATGTTGTGGTGCAGTTCACGATAAATATTTCATTAAAGTAATGTTGTGGTGCAGGTCAACTATTTCATTAAAATAATGTTGTGGTATAGGTAAAATATTTCATTAAAATAATGTTGTGTTGCAGGTCAAACATTTCATTGAAATAATGTTGTGGTTCAAAGCCAAATATTTAATTAAAATAAAGTTGTGGTGCAGGTAAAATATTTCATTAAAATAATGTTGTGGTGCAGGTCAAATACTCATTAAAATAATGTTGTGGTGCAGCTCAAATACTCATTAAAATAATGTTGTGGTGCAGGTCAAATACTCATTAAAATAATGTTGTGGTGCAGGTCAAATATTTCATTAAAATAATAGTGTGGTGCAGGTCAACTATTTCAGCCACGTCGCTCTACTAAACTGAATCTTTTTATAATTCACCCATCTTATTCATATTATATTTACATCTTTCAAACAATGGGCAATGCCATCTCATGCAGTATTTTATTTATTCGTGCATTATATCTACCATATTTCAACGACATCATGCCAAGTGAGTCAATGCAGAAAGAGCAGTAGTATGTGTCAGAATACCCTGCGAGCGGTCGTATATTGAGTGGAAGCTGCAATCGAGACTGATGTAAAATACAAGGAGTATGAATTATAAAGTATGACAACAGTTTTACATGACAAGTCATTCATCTGTAAATTTTATTCGTAAACCTTGAAATCGCGGTTTGCCTGGAGATGTTGGCTCGAAAGCGGTAGAGCGGTAGATTATGCAAACACCGAAGAAAAAGCTGTAGTTGTTCTATCACCAAAGCGGTAGACTTGACACCTCTATATAATACCACTCGTAATAGTTCTTACATACGTTCAAGGCAGATACAAGATTTAACAAGAGTTGCCATCCAAGCCAAAGGCCCAGATGGCAAGTGGACAAGGAAGCCATTGGCTTATCGAGAGTCCAACAATGTTCATCTACTTATAACCCGCCCTCCTGAGATATGTGTCTACCTTGTTTTTAAACATATTCACGCTACTAGCAGTTACACAATCTGTAGACAATTTGTTCCATTCATTTATTGTCCTCTGTGAGAACGAGTGCTTCCTGATGTCCAATCTACATTGATCCTTTACTAATTTTACCTCATGTCCTCTAGTTCTGCTATCCTTCTTGAGTGAGAAAAACATATTTCTATCAATATTTTCATACCCATTCAATATCTTAAAAACTTCAATCTGATCTCCTCTTAACCTCCTTGTCTCTAGAGTTGTTACATACGTTCAAGGCAGATACATGTGTGAAAACTGCTGTCCGACGAACACTTGTTTTGTTAAATGTAATCATAAACACAAAAAAACGATTGTCTCGATTAAGTTTTTTTTTTGCCAAGGGGGATTACGTTTTAAAATCTGCCGACATTACCAATAATTGCTGTCCAAAACTTAGGTGTGTTACTGCAGTGCCCCACTGTCTCATACAGCCCCTTACAACCCCCTACAGCCCCCTACAGCCCCTACAGCCCCTACAACCCCCTATAGCCCCATACAGCCCCTAACGTCCCGTGCAAGCCCCACATAGTCTCATAAAGCCCAAATACAGTCTTCCACATTCCCGTACAGCCCCCTAGAGTAATATACAGTCTACTACATTCACCTACAGCCCCCTACAGTCATACACAGTCTACCACATTCACCTACAGCCCCCTACAGTCCTACACAGTCTACTACATTCACCTACAGCCCCCTACAGTCATACACAGTCTACTACATTCACCTACAGCCCCCTACAGTCACACACAGTCTACTACATTCACCTACAGCCCCCTTCAGTCACACACAGTCTACTACATTCACCTACAGCCCCCTACAGTCCTACACAGTCTACTACATTCACCTACAGCCCCCTACAGTCCTACACAGTCTACTACATTCACCTACAGCCCCCTACAGTCACACACAGTCTACTACATTCACCTACAGCCCCCTACAGTCACACACAGTCTACTACATTCACCTACAGCCCCCTACAGTCACACACAGTCTACTACATTCACCTACAGCCCCCCACAGTCCTAAACAGTCTACTATGTTCACCTACAGCCCCCAACAGTCACACACAGTCTACTACATTCACCTACAGCCCCCTACAGTCATACACAGTCTACTACATTCACCTACAGCCCCCTACAGTCCTACACAGTCTACTACATTCACCTACAGCCCCCTACAGTCATACACAGTCTACTACATTCACCTACAGCCCCCTACAGTCATACACAGTCTACTACATTCACCTACAGCCCCCTACAGTCACACACAGTCTACTACATTCACCTACAGTCCCCTACAGTCACACACAGTCTACTACATTCACCTACAGCCCCCTACAGTCACACACAGTCTACTACATTCACCTACAGCCGCCCACAGTCCTAAACAGTCTACTATGTTCACCTACAGCCCCCCTGCAGTCCTACACAGTCTACTACATTCACCTACAGCCCCCTACAGTCCTACACAGTCTACGACATTCAATAACAGCCCCCTACAGTCCTACACAGTCTACTACATTCGCCTACAGCCCCATACATTCTCCTACAATCTGTAACTGTCACCTACTATCTCATATAGTCCCCTACATTTTCCTACAGTCCAAACAATCCCCGACTGCCCCATACTGTCCCCTACTGTCCCCATACATTCCATTACAGTCCCCCACAGTCTCATACAGCCTGGTACAACCTCCTACAGTCCCATACAGTCCCATATAGCGACCATATCGTCACCTACTGTCTCCTACAATCCCATACAACTCCCTACAGTAACCTATTGTCCCCATACAACCCCACACAGCCCCGTGCAGTCCCCTAGTGTCGCCAACAGCCCCATACAGCCTCCTACAGTTCCCTATAGTTCCCCAGCAGCCCCTGTAGCCCCCATACATTCCCATACAGTCTCTTACAGTCCCATACAGCCCGCCCCCTCCCAAGGTCCCACACAGTCTGTTACAGTCCCACACAGTCCCATACATTATCTTACAGTCCCCTACAGTCCCATGCAGTCTCTTACAGTCCCATACAGCCCGCCCCCCCTCCCAAGGTCCCACACAGTCTGTTACAGTCCCACACAGTCCCATACAGTATCTTACAGTCCCCTACAGTCCCATACAGTACCTTACAGTCCCCTACAGTTCCATGCAGTCTCTTACAGTCCCCTACATTTTCGTACGGTCTCTTACAGTCCCATACATTGTCTTACAGTCCCCTACAGTCTCATACAGTCCCACACAGTCTATTACAGTCCCATACAGTCTCTTACAGTCCCCATATAGTCCCCTACAGTCCCATACAGTCTCGTACGGTCCCATACAGTATCTTACAGTCTCGTACAGTCCCCATACAGACCCATACAGTCTCTTACAATCCCCTACAGTCATATACAGTCTCTTACAATCCCCTACAGTCATATACAGTATCTTGCAGTCCGCTACATTCCCATATAGTCTCATACATTCACACACAGTCCCATAAAGTCTCTTACAGTCCCACACAGTCTATTACAGTCTCTTACAGTCCCCTGCAGTCCCGCACATTCTCTTACAGTGCCCTGCAGTCCGCTACATTCTCTTACAGTCCCCTACAGTCCCATACAGTCTCTTGCAGTCCCATAAAGTCTCTTACAGTCCCACACAGTCTATTACAGTCTCTCACAGTCCCCTGCAGTCCCACACAGTCTGTTACAGTCCCCTACAGTCCGCTACATTCTCTTACAGTCCCCTACAGTCCCATACAGTCTCTTGCAGTCCCATAAAGTCTCTTGCAGTCCCACACAGTCTATTACAGTCTCTCACAGTCCCCTGCAGTCCCACACAGTCTCTTACAGTCCCCTGCAGTCCGCTACATTCTCTTACAGTCCCATACAGTCTCTTGCAGTCCCATAAAGTCTCTTGCAGTCTCACACAGTCTATTACAGTCTCTCACAGTCCCCTGCAGTCCCACACAGTCTCTTACAGTCCCCTGCAGTCCGCTACATTCTCTTACAGTCCCCTACAGTCCCATACAGTCTCTTACAGTCCCACACAGTCTCTTATAGTCCCCTACAGTCCCATACAGTCTCTTACAGTCCCCTATAGTCCCATACAGTCTCTTCCAGTCCCATACAGTCTCTTACAGTCCCATACAGTGTCTTGTAGTCCCCTACAGTCCCATACAGTCTCTTACAGTCCCCTATAATCCCATACAGTCTCTTACAGTCCCCTACAGTCCCATACAGTCTCTTACAGTCCCACACAGTCTCTTATAGTCCCCTACAGTCCCATACAGTCTCTTACAGTCCCCTATAGTCCCATACACTCTCTTACAGTCCCATACAGTCCCATACCGTCTCTCACAGTCCCATACAGTCTCTTACAGTCCCATACAGTGTCTTGTAGTCCCCTACAGTCCCATACAGTCTCTTATAGTCCCCTACATCCCATACAGTCTCTTACAATCCTATACAGACCCATACAGTCCCATACAGTCCCATACAGTATCTTACAGTTCCCTACAGTCCCATACCGTCTCTTACAGTCCCATACAGTCACGTAAAGTCCCCTACAGTCCCATACAGTCCCATACAGTCCTCTACAGTCCCATACAGTCCCCTGCAGCCCAACAATGTGTCTTACAGTCCCATGTAGTAAACTACAGTCCCATACATTCCCCTACAGTCCCATACAGTGTCTTACAGCCCCCATACAGTCCCCTTACAATCCCTTACAATCCCCTACATTCCCATACAGTCTCTTACATTCCCTTTCAGTCATTTACATTCCCCATACAGTCCCCTACATTCCCATATAGTCTATTACAGTCCCTTGCAGTCCCATACAGTCCCATATAGTCCCCCACAGTCCCATACAGTCCCATACAGTCCGATACAGTATCTTACAGTCCCCATTCAGTCCCCATACAGTTCCCTGCAGTCCCATACAGTATATTACAGTCCTTTACAGTTCCATACAGTATCTTACAGTCCCATACAGTCTATTACAGTCCCCTACAGTCCCCTACATTCCCCTATAGTCCCATGCAGTCCCATACAGTCCCCTACAGTCCCCTACAGTCTCATACAGTCCCCTGCAGTCCCATACAGTCCCCATACAGTCCCCTACATTCCCATAGCTCGGCTCTGCGTGATAACGCCGAATAAGACTTGAGTGGGCATTGTGTTCAGCCGGCGGAGCGTGACGCCCAGTGAGCAGGGCAACGTCATAGGGTGAGGGTATGTTTATAGGAGGGGTGCCGCTAGACGTGAAAATGTGGCCCCTTTAAGTAGAGGTTGTATGTGTGACAATCGATCCATTTTATGGCAGTCCGTCCAACAGGCAGATCAGTTCTGTTTGATAACGCCGTATGAAACGTTGAATGGGCACTGTGTTCAGGCGGCGTAGCGTGACGCCAGTGAACACGACAGTATCACCGGGTGAGAGTGAATTTATAGGAGTGGGTACCGCTAGTCGTGAAAATATGGCCCCTTTAAGTAGAAGGGTATCAGTGACAATCGATCCTGTCTCAAAGTCATGAGCAGTTTCAATGTCACGTTAAAGAATTACAAATGAGAACATCACTTATGTTATTAGTATCTGCTATTGTACATTCATCCGTAATACAGACCAGCTTGTGTGAAACATTTTAATCCGTAATACAGACTAGCTTGTGTGGTACATTTTAATCCGTAATACAGACTAGTTTGTGTGGTATATTTTAATCCGTAATACATACCAGCTTGTGTGGAACATTTTAATCCGTAATACAGACCAGCTTGTGTGGAACATTTTAATCCGTAATACAGACCAGCTTGTGTGGAACATTTTAATCCGTAATACAGACCAGCTTGTGTGGTACATTGTAATCCTTAATACAGACCAGCTTGTGTGGAACATTTTAATCCGTAATACAGACCAGCTTGTGTGGAACATTTTAATCCGTAATACAGACCAGCTTGTGTGGTACATTTTAATCCGTAATACAGGCCAACTTGTGTGGAACATTTTAATCCGTAATACAGACCAGCTTGTGTGGTACATTGTAATCCTTAATACAGACCAGCTTGTGTGGAACATTTTAATCCGTAATACAGACCAGCTTGTGTGGAACATTTTAATCCGTAATACAGACCAGCTTGTGTGGAACATTTTAATCCGTAATACAGACCAGCTTGTGTGGTACATTTTAATCCGTAATACAGGCCAACTTGTGTGGAACATTTTAATCCGTAATACAGACCAACTTGTGTCATACATTTTAATCCGTAATACAGACCAGCTTGTGTGGTACATTTTAATCCGTAATACAGACCAGCTTGTGTGGTACATTTTAATCCGTAATACTTCCTAGTTTCTCTTAGATCAATCGTCAGGATGCCTGTATAATTGTATCACATCGAATTGAAGCGTTTAGACCATTGATTGGATAGGATGACTTGCCCCCTGCACCCTTTAGTACACTTTGTAAGAATGGGTAAATATCGACAATTGTGAACGGCCCCTACCGCAGTGAGCACGGTTACCCGTGAGCACAAGTTTAAGCCGATGTAAACCAATTTGAAACTCTAGAAGGTTTGTTCATCGTGTCTAATGTTCAGTTGGGTTGTGTACGTCCTGATGTAAGTGTAGGATCATTTATTCAGCAACTGACAACGCAGAAACGATTATTTCTCACTGAAGTATACTGAAAAAACACTATTTCCAAAATAGTCAAACATGTTTATCGATAAATACCCAGATTACCTTAATTTTCCAGCAAAGGTGCTATCCCGAAATTCGTGAGAACGTTTAGAAAGGCTTCAGTGTTGCACAAAACAAACATGATTTTCTTCGCAGGATACATGGGCCCACCCTGTACAATATCATGCATATGATCTATCCCCCAGTGAAGCTTAAATGTTGAAACTGAACTATGCAACAGTAACACGGCGAATATGGGTATCAATATTTCAATACACCATTGAGAACAAACATGATGTCCTATACCAGCAACAAAGAGTTCACGCAAACCCGTCCTAAATCTGCCGTCCGTGTTACCCCTATTCCACCATAATTCCCC
The DNA here is from genome assembly GCA_963662155.1 of Lamellibrachia columna. Taxonomy (NCBI): domain Eukaryota; kingdom Metazoa; phylum Annelida; class Polychaeta; order Sabellida; family Siboglinidae; genus Lamellibrachia; species Lamellibrachia columna. Next base: position 10,756,524 of record OY759275.1, read on the forward strand.
ACTCCTATACTCCAGCAGGTCAACCTATCGGAGAAGTGATCTGGCGGTGATACGGCGTCGTCTGGCACAATATAGTCCTGTCACTCTTGTAATATTATACAACATTAACTTCCAAACTCATCAGAGTTCTGTGATATTTTGTTACGTGGGCGCTCACATTTGATTTCTATGCTGCAGTCAAGGCCCGCTCTATACTAGGTGCGTGTGTCATGCTGTGAAGATAATATCATCATTGCAGCAATGCGATAGTTTGTAGATACACGTAATTGTATGTATATGATCTTAACATGTCTGTTAGTAGCTCTCCTCCCCCGTGTGGATTTCTCGTGATGTTATGTCGCGCTACTGTTTTGCGGTTGAGTTCATCAACAAGGTCAAGGTTGCTGACTGGTCGGATGTGTTGATCAACAGACACCAGCTGATGTCGTGTTTACTTTATGGTCACGGTTGGCCACACACACACAAACAGGTGCGGCTTCTGGGTACGGCACTCGGGTGTATGGACAGACAGGGCAGATACCGTGTTCAGTTTAGACTGCGCATCAGAGTGGATTGTGGTGTAAACCAATCACCTAACAAACGTTGAAACACGCGCAGCGTTGCTAACGATTGCACGTAACTAGCGTTCGCATTCCTGCGTCTTGTGTCATTAAATTAAAACTCTTTCTTCTTCTTCTTCTTCCAAAATTCTGCCGAGCCTCAACATGCCGATATTACAGGCAGACCAATCAGCGAATACAAAAATAATAACTTATGTACAGTTAAGATTTGTTTTGCATGTAAAGTATTGGATAATGAAGTGTCTGAATATTACACTTCAACGTATCCAGATTGTTTATATTAGCAATGTGTTGAGGGAGGTAGTTCCAAAGTCCAACAGTACTGGGAAAAAGAATGTCTGCTATTGATAATATTCACATGAACAAGGTATTGATTTAAAAGTATTCCCACTAGACAATCAACAATTGTGTACATCACGCAGTTTAGCATATGCCCTGCGGTATGCTAGAGGCATCCATCTAAATGTGTGTAGCATGTCTGTCACACTAGAAACATTGTGATGACAATGCAAAACATACCGGGCTGCACGACGTGGGATCATTTCTAACTTTATGTTTGTGTCTGTGTATAGGCATCCCTAACTATCCTACAGTTTTGAACAAGGGGTCTGGCAAGGGCAAAGTAGGCGTGAATTGTTATTTTGATGGGTGAATATACCTTCTGATCTCCACCGTCATGAGACAACATTATCTTCACCTGTCGGTTTATGTCACGCGACATGACGAAGTAGTATGCAAGGTTTTACTTTGGAAACATCAGGTCCTATGAGAAGAAGTCATCCAAATATAATTGTTTGAGAGAAGGCCTAATCTAGTGTAGACGCCATGACACATCGTCACAGTTGATGGGTTGATGACGTGTGTAATAAGGACGTGATGCTTATGTATGTGTTTATGTTTTTAACTTATCTTATTATTTAACTAATTAATTTATATACGTTATGCATCATATTTAACTAGTTAACACGCATTTTAAGCGCCTCTGACTGGACTTTTCCACATATAAGATTACCATCCAAGGCAAAGGCCCAGATGGCAAGTGGACGAGGAAGCCACGCGTAACCCGTCCTCCTGAGATATGTGTCAACCTTGTTTTTAAACACGCTGCTACCAGTTACACAACATGTGGCTAATGTGTTCCATTCATTTATTGCCCTCCGTGAGAACGAGTACTTCCTGATATTCAATCTACACTGATCCTTTACCAATGTTACCCCATGTCCTCTAATTCTACTATCTATCAATATTTTTATAACCATTTAATATATAAAAACATTTCAGTTTGATTTTCTTTTAACCTCTTTGTTTCTATGGTTGTTAAACCACATTCTTATGTCTATGGTTATTATACCACATTCTTTTAGGCGGTCTTCATAACTATTTAGGACACTTTTAAATGTACTTAGTATTACTATTATTGACTCAGGGTGAAAATGTTGAGGAGGAAATATAATTATATATAATGACTAAATCTTTATGTAAGAATTGTACAGGTAGCTGTTATTTATTTGGGCCACCCTAATCAAGTGACATAGACTACGTCAAGCGTGACCGGTACTTTAATGGCGGCTTGTCTGTTATGACAGCTTGAGAAAGCTAAATATTTGACATAACCACTGGTGTTAACACAATACTAAAACTTCGTAGCAGTCGTCAAATGTATTCCATCAACTTTAATTAAGCTAGCTTGTATAACTATAAGGCAGTTTTAACGGTTATTTACCAGTAAATACATGTCATTTGTAGATGTATCTTCCTCACCCAATTGGGGTGATTGCTGCTGCATATATTTATCCTGTCAACTTTGACATAGCGGATTCGCATGACTAAACACCACCAAAGGAATGTCGTCGCGTGCACAGTGCTATAAGGGAACAGGCCCAGCGTTGGTGGACGAATGCGAAGGAACCCTTCTCCGTCCCATGATTTTACAAAAAGAACCGCACATTTTAAATGAGATTTTTATATTACTAATCTCAACGAAGACAAACACCGTTAGTCCGCTGTCGAACAATGCGCCCAGGTTGAGCACAGACGACTTCTGTATAACTCGGTGTCCAGCTATTGGCAATGATACTTCGGCGGGTAAATCAACTCGTTGTTTTGCTGTGAGGAAGATGATTGCCTATGATTTGTCTCTGTTCAACTTCAGTTGATTTCTCTCAATCCAGTACTCTGCTGATAAATGTGTTCATCGTCGCAACGATGTTCCCACTTTAAAAATTTGGTTTCTCTAGAAAACCAACAACGAAGCCAAATTGTTCCTAGTTGTGCCATGGTTAGTAGATTAAGTGGTTCCAAATGAACTTATACCAGTTGTCAGTACGATGACATTGCATTAGTTTGTTTCTCGTTGTGCCAGGGTCAATATATTAGCTGGTTCCAAATGAACTTATACCAGTTGTCAGTACGATGACATCAAATTGCATTAGTTTGTTTCTCGTTGTGTGAGGAGGGATCAGCAAGAACGTCGAGTTATACCGACGCGTAGGTTATTAACGTTATTTGTTTTGTATTTACTTATTTAATTTCCAATAGGTCCGATAATCCATTAACATGACTAATGGTTTATTTCAGAATGTCCTTCTCTAGAATTAGTGAGTCAACGACACATATTTGTCACATCCCTGCGTGGGATGTTTTACTTCTCATGGAAAAGACATCGGGTAGAACCAACGGCTTCTAATGTCTCTTCCTTAAGACACAGGCAAAGTGGGGTGAAAGAAATTGCCTAAATTTTTAAACGGCAGCAGGTGATTTGCTCAACCACTACGAGTTCGGTCAGTAGATAGTGTTTGTAAAGCCCCGATCTCATCTCTCTTCCCGGTCCTGATCTTGCTGTGAGTGCTACGTCATCGCTCCTTGTGTTTAAGCGACCAGGGCCATGTCAATCGGTTAGAGAATCACCGATCTCGCAGGCTCAATCGGAAAGTGGATTCCCTGCGTGTTTTACGCTCAAATTATGGTTTAATTAAAATAAATAACTCTATAACATTGTACATACAACTGTTATTGGCTAATTAGCCTCCCGCTTTAGTTGTGGAGCTCAATGCTCAGTTTTCAGTTAGCACTATCCGTGTTGTGCTAAGAAAACTATATGAAATCATCAGAGTCAGAAATCAAATTGTAAATTAATCCTACGCCATCAACTGGACCAAATATCCAGCTATCGACTTTCTGTGGTAACGTAACAATCACGTGATCGCAGTGTCAAAACCCCCGCATCATAGATTGCTGATTTGACAGTATTAAGGCCCCATATAATCGGGCTTACGATTTTGTTTAGAACATATTCTAATTTATATATATATTGTTTAAATGGTGCACCCTTGAAAATGCCTATGTTAATTGCATAAACACATACGTGTGCACGCACACATGCATGCACGCACACGCATGCACATCAAATTTGATCAATTGAGCAAAGCTTACCTTACATCATACAGGCGAGGTTACCCCGAGAGGTGAGTGTGGTGAGACAGGTGAGCGTCTGGTGGGTAGATTAACTCAGTTCCGACTAGTGAGCCGACCTGCAATTATATGATACGTAAGTATCACTGCTTCAATAGAGAACGTTGATCAAGATAATCTAAGTTAACAATATGCATGATTTATTTTGGGTTATAACCTATTTACATCAAATGTTTATTGAAATTATTTATTAAAACAATAAGTAAATAAGAAAACATAAAATCACACATTTACCATATACAGTGCTACCTTGTTTCACTGGGATAATTAATGTATAGTGTTTTATACAAAAGCTATATTAGACCGGGTAACGAAAGTGTAAACAGCCTTATGTCATAGAATGTACAGTCGGACCACTATGTTGTTAGACCGGGTAACCAAAGTGTATAGAACCTTATGTCATGGAATGTACGGTAGGACCATTGTGTGCAGTGTAAATAGCCTTATATCATGGTATGTACAGTCGGACCAATATGTGCAGTGGTAGCAGCCTTATATCATGGTATGTACAGTCGGACCACTATGTGCAGGGTAAATAGCCTTACATCATGGTGTAAGGCTATTTACACTGCAAAGTGGTTCCAACACCGAGGTCTTACAGCGCTATGCACAAAATGGCATCGAACACCACATCAAGCGTGCATAACTCCGTTGGTCCGGGCACCTTGTGAGAATGGCCGACGACCGCATCCCCAAGGCAGTGTTCTATGGAGAACTGGACGCCGGCAAACGAACACGGGGAGGGCAGCGAAAGAGATACAAGGACGTGCTCAAGGCAACACTAAAATCATGTGGCGTGCCTCACAACACCTGGGAGTCCACAGCGATGGACCGTGCCCTCTGGCGTCGCACATGCCACGTCGGCCTACACGAATTTGAAAAAAAGCGGTGCGACGCCCTGAGAGAGAAGAGACTAAGACGGAAGACTACCCAGCCTTCATCAAACACTGTCACCTTTGTGTGTCGTGTCTGCGGACGAAAATGTGCATCGCGGATCGGTCTGTTCAGCCACAACCGTATACACGATACTGACTGAGGTCGAGATCCGTCGTACCGACGGCTCACTCCATATATACACATCATGGTGTGTACAGTCGGACCACTATGTGCAGTGTTAATAGCCTTATATCATGGTGTGTACGGTAGGACCACTATGTGCAGTGTTAATAGCCTTATATCATGGTATGTACAGTCGGACCACTATGTGCAGTGTAAATAGCCTTAGATCATGGTGTGTACAGTCGGACCACTATGTGCAGTGTAAATAGCCTTATATCATGGTGTGTACAGGCGGACCACTATATGCAGTGTAAATAGCCTTAGATCATGGTGTGTACAGTCGGACCACTATGTGCAGTGTTAATAGCCTTATATCATGGTGTGTACAGTCGGACCACTATATGCAGTGTAAATAGCCTTAGATCATGGTGTGTACAGTCGGACCACTATGTGCAGTGTTAATACCCTTATATCATGGTGTGTACAGTCGGACCACTATGTGCAGTGTTAATAGCCTTATATCATGGTGTGTACAGTCGGACCACTATGTGCAGTGTTAATAGCCTTATATCATGGTGTGTACAGTCGGACCACTATGTGCAGTGTTAATAGCCTTATATCATGGTGTGTACAGTCGGACCACTATGTGCAGTGTTAATAGCCTTATATCAGGGTGTGTACAGTCGGACCACTATGTGCAGTGTTAATAGCCTTATATCATGGTGTGTACAGTCGGACCACTATGTGCAGTGTTAATAGCCTTATATCATGGTGTGTACAGTCGGACCACTATGTGCAGTGTTAATAGCCTTATATCATGGTGTGTACAGTCGGACCAATATGTGCAGTGTAAATAGCCTTATATCATGGTGTGTACAGTCGGACCACTATGTGCAGTGTTAATAGCCTTATATCAGGGTGTGTACAGTCGGACCACTATGTGCAGTGTTAATAGCCTTAAGTCATGGTGTTTACAGTCGGACCACTATGTGCAGTGTTAATAGCCTTATATCATGGTGTGTACAGTCGGACCACTATGTGCAGTGTTAATAGCCTTATATCATGGTGTGTACAGTCGGACCACTATGTGCAGTGTTAATAGCCTTATATCATGGTGTGTACAGTCGGACCACTATGTGCAGTGTAAATAGCCTTATATCATGGTGTGTACAGTCGGACCACTATGTGCAGTGTTAATAGCCTTATATCATGGTGTGTACAGTCGGACCACTATGTGCAGTGTTAATAGCCTTATATCATGGTGTGTACAGTCGGACCACTATGTGCAGTGTTAATAGCCTTATATCATGGTGTGTACAGTCGGACCACTATGTGCAGTGTTAATAGCCTTATATCATGGTGTGTACAGTCGGACCACTATGTGCAGTGTTAATAGCCTTATATCATGGTGTGTACAGTCGGACCACTATGTGCAGTGTTAATAGCCTTAAGTCATGGTGTGTACAGTCGGACCACTATGTGCAGTGTTAATAGCCTTATATCATGGTGTGTACAGTCGGACCACTATATGCAGTGTAAATAGCCTTAGATCATGGTGTGTACAGTCGGACCACTATGTGCAGTGTTAATACCCTTATATCATGGTGTGTACAGTCGGACCACTATGTGCAGTGTTAATACCCTTATATCATGGTGTGTACAGTCGGACCACTATGTGCAGTGTTAATAGCCTTATATCATGGTGTGTACAGTCGGACCACTATGTGCAGTGTTAATACCCTTATATCATGGTGTGTACAGTCGGACCACTATGTGCAGTGTTAATAGCCTTATATCATGGTGTGTACAGTCGGACCACTATGTGCAGTGTTAATACCCGTATATCATGGTGTGTACAGTCGGACCACTATGTGCAGTGTTAATACCCGTATATCATGGTGTGTACAGTCGGACCACTATGTGCAGTGTTAATACCCGTATATCATGGTGTGTACAGTCGGACCACTATGTGCAGTGTTAATAGCCTTATATCATGGTGTGTACAGTCGGACCACTATGTGCAGTGTAAATAGCCTTAAGTCATGGTGTGTACAGTCGGACCACTATGTGCAGTGTTAATAGCCTTATATCATGGTGTGTACAGTCGGACCACTATGTGCAGTGTTAATAGCCTTATATCATGGTGTGTACAGTCGGACCACTGTGTGCAGTGTTAATAGCCTTATATCATGGTGTGTACAGTCGGACCACTATGTGCAGTGTAAATAGCCTTATATCATGGTGTGTACAGTCGGACCACTATGTGCAGTGTAAATAGCCTTATATCAGGGTGTGTACAGTCGGACCACTATGTGCAGTGTTAATACCCGTATATCATGGTGTGTACAGTCGGACCACTATGTGCAGTGTTAATACCCGTATATCATGGTGTGTACAGTCGGACCACTATGTGCAGTGTTAATAGCCTTATATCATGGTGTGTACGGTAGGACCACTATGTGCAGTGTTAATAGCCTTATATCATGGTGTGTACAGTCGGACCACTATGTGCAGTGTTAATAGCCTTATATCATGGTGTGTACGGTAGGACCACTATGTGCAGTGTTAATAGCCTTATATCATGGTGTGTACAGTCGGACCACTATGTGCAGTTAGAACGTTGGACTCTCACTGTCGAGAACCCACGTTTGAATTCTCTTGCTGTCATTTTTAAACTTTGGCAATTTCGTTCACCTCATGTTGCCTCAGTTCACTCAGCTGTATAAATGAGTACCTGGTTATATACAGTGGTGGGTATGCGAACGAATAGTCGTCGAGCAGTACTTGCAGCATGGCTGAATGCTTCCCAGAGAAGTCGAGATGACGTTGGAATGAACAGGTTTTCCAGGAAGTGAAGTGTTAAGTGTTTTGAACAGTCCCAAGGACTGGATACCGCGCTATATAAGAACAGTCCCAAGGACTGGATACCGCGCTATATAAGAACAGTCCCAAGGACTGGATACCGCGCTATATAAGAACAGTCCCAAGGCTGGATACCGCGCTATATAAGAACAGTCCCAAGGACTGGATACCGCGCTATATAATAACAGTCCCAAGGACTGGATACCGCGCTATATAAGAACAGTCCCAAGGACTGGATACCGCGCTATATAAGAACAGTCCCAAGGACTGGATACCGCGCTATATAAGAACAGTCCCAAGGACTGGATACCGCGCTATATAAGAACAGTCCCAAGGACTGGATACCGCGCTATATAAGAACAGTCCCAAGGACTGGGTACCGCGCTATATAAGAACAGTCCCAAGGACTGGGTACCGCGCTATATAAGAACAGTCCCAAGGACTGGGTACCGCGCTATATAAGAACAGTCCCAAGGACTGGGTACCGCGCTATATAAGAACAGTCCCAAGGACTGGGTACCGCGCTATATAAGAACAGTCCCAAGGACTGGGTACCGCGCTATATAAGAACAGTCCCAAGGACTGGATACCGCGCTATATAAGAACAGTCCCAAGGACTGGATACCGCGCTATATAAGAACAGTCCCAAGGACTGGATACCGCGCTATATAAGAACAGTCCCAAGGACTGGATACCGCGCTATATAAGAACAGTCCCAAGGACTGGATACCGCGCTATATAAGAACAGTCCCAAGGACTGGATACCGCGCTATATAAGAACAGTCCCAAGGCTGGATACCGCGCTATATAAGAACAGTCCCAAGGACTGGATACCGCGCTATATAAGAACAGTCCCAAGGACTGGATACCGCGCTATATAAGAACAGTCCCAAGGACTGGATACCGCGCTATATAAGAACAGTCCCAAGGACTGGATACCGCGCTATATAAGAACAGTCCCAAGGACTGGGTACCGCGCTATATAAGAACAGTCCCAAGGACTGGATACCGCGCTATATAAGAACAGTCCCAAGGGCTGGGTACCGCGCTATATAAGAACAGTCCCAAGGACTGGATACCGCGCTATATAAGAACAGTCCCAAGGACTGGATACCGCGCTATATAAGAACAGTCCCAAGGACTGGATACCGCGCTATATAAGAACAGTCCCAAGGACTGGATACCGCGCTATATAAGAACAGTCCCAAGGACTGGATACCGCGCTATATAAGAACAGTCCCAAGGACTGGATACCGCGCTATATAAGAACAGTCCCAAGGACTGGATACCGCGCTATATAAGAACAGTCCCAAGGACTGGGTACCGCGCTATATAAGAACAGTCCCAAGGACTGGATACCGCGCTATATAAGAACAGTCCCAAGGACTGGATACCGCGCTATATAAGAACAGTCCCAAGGACTGGATACCGCGCTATATAAGAATGTACTTTACCATTTTCGGCCGAATTTTATAATAACAAATAATTAGTTCTTCAGAACTAAATAACACATTCGCAAAATGATTCTGGCCGTTTGTTCTTTTGTTGGTAATTGATGAATCTAATTGATATATGTTGTTTTGTTACGAGTTTGGTGCAGTGGCTTCCTTGGCCAACTATGACATAAGACGGTGACATTTTGTTCAAGGTAATTAATACAAAATGGACAATATCAAAAATAAAATTTATGAACATGGGTACAGTATAAAAATTGCAACATAATTTGTTTTATTAATGCTAATTATTATTTACTGTGGGATTGCAATGACTTATAACAGACCAAGGAATCCACTACTCCAAGCAAGACATCACATCAATTATATTCATCAATTGTTAAATTAAAAATAATTATTTCATTGGGGATTGCACTGCTTTATAACATACCAAGGAAGCCTCTACTCCCACCAAGACAATACATCAGTTAGATTCATCAATTGCCTCTCAAAGAGATAACAAAAAGAAGTCACCTGGCAAGCTAATGAAATGTGATTACCACGGTACTGTGGGAGTTTGTCCCATGGGACGTTGCTGTCCGTAGGCATTACGTCATGTGGCGTAGCAACGTAATATGTACGTTCAATAAATAATAGTAAGTTCACATCAGTATTATCTGTCTGAACCACTCTCTGAAACCTAAATGTAACAGTATTTTTATTTCCCCAAAAAGTATTTTTTAAATACATTTTTTATTAATATACTTTTTCAAAAGTTTTTCGCATTCCCTGTTAAGTTATTGCTGTTGTCGTCCATCAACAGATCAGCGCAGTCTGTGATAACAACAAGGCGCTATCTTTTGATCAGCGAGTGCCCGCTATCGCAGTCCTTCTAAGGATAACGTCGTATGAGACGTTGAGTGGCATTGTGTTCAGGCGGCGTAGCGTGACGCCAGTGAGCACGACTACATCCCAGGGTGAGGGGTAGTTGTAGCAGTGGGTGCCGGTAGACGTGAAAATGTAGCCCCTTTAAGTAGAGGAGTATCTGTGCCCACCGATCACTGATCTCTAAGTCATGAGCAGTTTCAGTGACACGTTAAAGAATTACAATTGAGAACATCACTAAAGTTATTATTATCTGCTACTGCATATTAATCAGTAATACAGACCAGCTTGTGTGGTATATTTTAATCAGTAATACAGATCAGTTTGTATGGTACATTTTAATCCGTAAAACAGAGCAGCTTTTGTGGTACATTTTAATCCGTAATACAGACCAGCTTGCGTGGTACATTTTAATCCGTAATACAGAGCAGCTTGTGTGGTACATTTTAATCCGTAATACAGACAGCTTGTGCGGTACATTTTAATCCGTAATACAGACCAGCTTGTGTGGTACATTTTAATCCGTAATACAGAGCAGCTTTTGTGGTACATTTTAATCCGTAATACAGACCAGCTTGTGTGGTACATTTTAATCCGTAATACAGACCAGCTTGTGTGGTACATTTTAATCCGTAATACAGAGCAACTTGTGTGGTACAGTAAACTACATTTATCGCAGTCCTTCCAAGGATAACGTCGTAGGAGGCGTTGAGTGGTATTGTGTTCAGGCGGCGTAGCGTGACGCCAGTGAGCACGACTACATCCCAGGGTGAGGGGTAGTTGTAGCAGTGGGTGCCGGTAGACATGAAAATGTAGCCCCTTTAAGTAGAGGAGTATCTGTGCCCACCGATCACTGATCTCTAAGTCATGAGCAGTTAAAGAATTACAATTGAGAACATCACTAAAGTTATTATTATCTGCTACTGCATATTAATCAGTAATACAGACCAGCTTGTGTGGTATATTTTAATCGGTAATACAGATCAGTTTGTGTGGTACATTTTAATCCGTAATACAGACCAGCTTGTGTGGTATACATTTAATCCGTAATACAGACCAACTTGTGTAGTACATTTTAATCCGTAATACAGACCAACTTGTGTCGTACATTTTAATCCGTAATACAGACCAACTTGTGTCGTACATTTTAATCCGTAATACAGACCATTGTTTAATGCGAATAAATTGATTTGCCCATTACCAACCTACCAAGTACTTGGTGTATTCATACAAACAGAGAAAGGACTGCATAATTATCCATAATTATGTTAATAATTGTAAGAATATGTAATGCAGGCCGCCCCGGACGTTTTCCCTCACTAACATGAATTGGCCGACGTTTCCCATTTATGTTTTATACTGAAAAAATGAAACTAAAACAATGTATGTGAGGAAACATGTTTATAATTTAATGCACAGAAACTAGGAAATGTGTGGGTTGAAGCTTAGACCCTTGTAATTGTGCATATGTTTAAAAAGTTATGAAGTCTACATCATATATGGCCGTAACTAGTCAACAGATCAGTGGATCAGTTTATGGTGACGCTATATTTGGCCAGCGCCTGCCTGCTATGCTATGGCAGTCCGTCCCACAGGCAGATCAGCCCAGCTCTGCAAGATAACGTCGTACGAGACGTTGAGTGGGCATTGTGTTCAGGCGGCGTATCGTGACGCCAGAAAGCGCGACAACATCACAGGGTTGGAGGTATTTATAAAGTTGTGTCGTGCCGCTGGCAATAAAACGTTGCCCCTTTAAGTAGTGGAGTCTCTATGAAAATCCTGCCTCTAAATCATAAGCAGTTTTGGTGTCACGTTTGAGTATTACAATGCATAGTTAATGTCACCCAGTTATTGTCACCTGTCGGCAGGTATATTAATATTGTAAGAACATGTAAATCACGAGTGGATTATCGAGCGAAGAAGGCGACATAAACTATTTGTTTATATTCTTCATATTACTGTTAAAATAACTCTAATTCAAAGCATTATATAGTTGTGTTACAAACAAGTTTCAAGTTTACAAGTGAGAACGTGTTATGGAGTGGTCAGAGCTCTACAACAGAGGAGGTTAGGCGACTACGTTCCTAGATTGTTGTATCAAGTATTTAGTTGTTCTTGGTGAGTTTTATTCTGAAGTCTGCATTGAGAACAATTTATGGGCCTCTTTTTTCGACGACAGCTCATTAAAATAATGTTGTGGTGCAGGTCAAATATTTAATTAAAATAATGTTGTGGTGCAGGTCAAATATTTAATTAAAATAATGTTGTGGTGCAGGTCAAATATTTCATTAAGATAATGTTGTGGTGCAAGTCAAATATTTCATTAAAATAATGTTGTGGTGCAGGTCAAATATTTCATTAAAATAACGTCGTGGTGCAGGTTAAACATTTCATTAAAATAATGTCGGTGTGCCGGTAAAATATTTCATTAAATAATGTGGTACAGGTCAAATATTTCATTAAGATAATGTTGTGGTGCAGGTCAAAATTTCATTAAAATAACGTCGTGGTGTAGGTAAAACATTTCATTAAAATAACGTCGTGGTGTAGGTAAAACATTTCATTAAAATAATGTTGTGGTGCAGGTAAAATATTTAATTAAATAATGTTGTGGTACAGGTCAAATATATCATTAAGATATTGTTGTGGTGCAAGTCAAATATTTCATTAAAATAATGTTGTGGTGCAAGTCAAATATTTCATTAAACTAATGTTGTGGTGCAGGTCAAATATTTCAGCCACGTCGCTCTACTAAACTGAAGCATCTTTTATAATTCACCCAACTTATTCATATTATATTTATATCTTCCGAACATTGGGCAATTCCATCTAATGCAATATTTAATTTATTCGTGCATTATATCTACCATATTTCAACGACATCATGCCAAATGAGTCAATGCAAAAAGAACAGTAGTAGGTGTCAGAATACTCTGCGAGCTTTCGTATATTGATTAGAAGCTGCAATCGAGGCTGCAACAAAATACTTTCTACCTACCAAGGAATATAAATTCTAAAGCATGAGAACAGTTTTACACGACAAGGCATTCATCTGATCGTCCACCAGTGGGAACATACCGGATACTAAGATCGGTGAGACCAATCAATCTGATTACTTAAGGAACCAGCATACAACATCCAAAAATGGTTGCAGCGAAACTAAATATCATTAAATCTAGAATAATGATTAATGGTCAATTCGACTTTTTTCTGTTAGTCTCGTCTCAAGTTTATTTTACGAAAATTCAAACCAACCTTGTATTAACTATGACATGCTAGCTTATGTGTGGTGTACTGGGCAAGACGGCCAATAGCTCCCCCGCCAGACACATACCGATCCTTCAGTTGCCAACATGTTGGCAACTACTTTTTTAGTTGGACACTCATATGTAGTCGTTATGTATATGTTCTCCATCAAAAGTTGGTAACACTTGTGGACATCTCGGTCGGCCGATGGTCGTCCGATGGGTAGTTCAATTATTTATATCTTGACTATTGCTAAAAAGAGACTATTGTCCCCACACAACCCCATACAACCCCATACAACCCCATACAGCCCCATACAACCCCATACAACCCCACACAGCCCCATACAGCCCCATACAGCCCCATTCAACCCCATACAGCCCCATACAGTCCCCTAATGTCCAACAAGTACAAAATTTCCTGGCACGTGTGGTTCTCAGGGCGCCTGTTTCTTATCGAATTAAGCTGTTCACTCTTACATATCGTGCTCTATCTACACAACAACCACCCTACTGGGCTAGTCTCCTGCATCTTTCAAATATTCCTAGGCAGCTAAGATCATCAATTTTACAACTACTTATTGTGCCTAAAACAAAATTTAACTTGGGTAAATTGCATTTCCACCATAAGTCTTCGGTTGTCTCTCGTTCTGATAATGACTTTTGCGCGTCCGTGTTCACGATTATGCTTATTATTAGTATTATTTTTATTACATTATTTTTTATCGGCAAACAAACTGTTGACGACCAAAAGTCGCTATGTGTATGGCGGACTTTAGTGAGAGCCTCCTGCAGATTGTTATGTTCACGAAAACGTTTGTTATATGTATTTGTTCTTTGTTATATGCATTTGTTCTTTGTCATAATAATTTGTTATATATATTATGTGTTCTTTGTTAAATGTATTTGTTCTTTATTAAATGTATTTGTTCTTTGTTAAATGTATTTGTTCTTTATTACATGTATTTGTTCTTTGTTTTATGTATTTGTTCTTTGTTAAACGTATTTGTTCTTTGTTATATGTATTTGTTCTTTGTTACATGTATTTGTTCTTTGTTAAATGTATTTGTTCTTTGTTAAATGTATTTGTTCTTTGTTAAATGTATTTGTTCTTTATTACATGTATTTGTTCTTTATTACATGTATTTGTTCTTTATTACATGTATTTGTTCTTTGTTAAATGTATTTGTTCTTTGTTATATGTATTTGTTCTTTGTTAAATGTATTTGTTCTTTGTTAAATGTATTTGTTCTTTATTACATGTATTTGTTCTTTATTACATGTATTTGATCTTTGTTTTATGTATTTGTTCTTTGTTAAATGTATATGTTCTTTGTTAAATGTATTTGTTCTTTGTTATATGTATTTGTTCTTTATTATATGTATTTGTTCTTTATTATATGTATTTGCTCTTTATTATATGTATTTGTTCTTTGTTTTATGTATTTGTTCTTTATTACATGTATTTGTTCTTTGTTATATGTATTTGTTCTTTATTATATGTATTTGTTCTTTGTTTTATGTATTTGTTCTTTGTTAAATGTATTTGTTCTTTGTTATATGTATTTGTTCTTTGTTACATGTATTTGTTCTTTGTTATATGTATTTGTTCTTTATTATATGTATTTGATCTTTGTTTTATGTATTTGTTCTTTGTTAAATGTATTTGTTCTTTGTTATGTGTATTTGTTCTTTGTTATATGTATTTGTTCTTTGTTAAATGTATTTGTTCTTTATTACATGTATTTGTTCTTTGTTTTATGTATTTGTTCTTTATTACATGTATTTGTTCTTTGTTATATGTATTTGTTCTTTATTATATGTATTTGTTCTTTATTATATGTATTTGTTCTTTGTTATATGTATTTGTTCTTTGTTACATGTATTTGTTCTTTATTATATGTATTTGTTCTTTATTATATGTATTTGTTCTTTGTTATATGTATTTGTTCTTTGTTATATGTATTTGTTCTTTGTTATATGTATTTGTTCTTTGTTACATGTATTTGTTCTTTGTTACATGTATTTGTTCTTTGTTATATGTATTTGTTCTTTATTATATGTATTTGATCTTTGTTTTATGTATTTGTTCTTTGTTAAATGTATTTGTTCTTTGTTATATGTATTTGTTCTTTGTTACATGTATTTGTTCTTTGTTATATGTATTTGTTCTTTGTTATATGTATTTGTTCTTTGTTACATGTATTTGTTCTTTGTTATATGTATTTGTTCTTTGTTACATGTATTTGTTCTTTGTTACATGTATTTGTTCTTTATTATATGTATTTGTTCTTTGTTACATGTATTTGTTCTTTGTTACATGTATTTGTTCTTTGTTATATGTATTTGTTCTTTGTTACATGTATTTGTTCTTTGTTATATGTATTTGTTCTTTGTTACATGTATTTGTTCTTTGTTACATGTATTTGTTCTTTGTTATATGTATTTGTTCTTTATTATATGTATTTGTTCTTTGTTATATGTATTTGTTCTTTGTTATATGTATTTGTTCTTTGTTACATGTATTTGTTCTTTGTTATATGTATTTGTTCTTTGTTACATGTATTTGTTCTTTGTTACATGTATTTGTTCTTTGTTATATGTATTTGTTCTTTATTATATGTATTTGTTCTTTATTATATGTATTTGTTCTTTGTTATATGTATTTGTTCTTTGTTATATGTATTTGTTCTTTGTTACATGTATTTGTTCTTTGTTATATGTATTTGTTCTTTGTTACATGTATTTGTTCTTTGTTACATGTATTTGTTCTTTGTTATATGTATTTGTTCTTTATTATATGTATTTGTTCTTTGTTATATGTATTTGTTCTTTGTTATATGTATTTGTTCTTTGTTATATGTATTTGTTCTTTGTTACATGTATTTGTTCTTTGTTACATGTATTTGTTCTTTGTTATATGTATTTGTTCTTTATTATATGTATTTGATCTTTGTTTTATGTATTTGTTCTTTGTTAAATGTATTTGTTCTTTGTTATATGTATTTGTTCTTTGTTACATGTATTTGTTCTTTGTTATATGTATTTGTTCTTTGTTATATGTATTTGTTCTTTGTTACATGTATTTGTTCTTTGTTATATGTATTTGTTCTTTGTTACATGTATTTGTTCTTTGTTACATGTATTTGTTCTTTATTATATGTATTTGTTCTTTGTTACATGTATTTGTTCTTTGTTACATGTATTTGTTCTTTGTTATATGTATTTGTTCTTTGTTACATGTATTTGTTCTTTGTTATATGTATTTGTTCTTTGTTACATGTATTTGTTCTTTGTTACATGTATTTGTTCTTTGTTATATGTATTTGTTCTTTATTATATGTATTTGTTCTTTGTTATATGTATTTGTTCTTTGTTATATGTATTTGTTCTTTGTTACATGTATTTGTTCTTTGTTATATGTATTTGTTCTTTGTTACATGTATTTGTTCTTTGTTACATGTATTTGTTCTTTGTTATATGTATTTGTTCTTTATTATATGTATTTGTTCTTTATTATATGTATTTATTCTTTGTTATATGTATTTGTTCTTTGTTATATGTATTTGTTCTTTGTTACATGTATTTGTTCTTTGTTATATGTATTTGTTCTTTGTTACATGTATTTGTTCTTTGTTACATGTATTTGTTCTTTGTTATATGTATTTGTTCTTTATTATATGTATTTGTTCTTTATTATATGTATTTGTTCTTTGTTATATGTATTTGTTCTTTGTTATATGTATTTGTTCTTTGTTACATGTATTTGTTCTTTATTATATGTATTTGTTCTTTATTATATGTATTTGTTCTTTGTTATATGTATTTGTTCTTTGTTATATGTATTTGTTCTTTGTTATATGTATTTGTTCTTTGTTACATGTATTTGTTCTTTGTTACATGTATTTGTTCTTTGTTATATGTATTTGTTCTTTATTATATGTATTTGATCTTTGTTTTATGTATTTGTTCTTTGTTAAATGTATTTGTTCTTTGTTATATGTATTTGTTCTTTGTTACATGTATTTGTTCTTTGTTATATGTATTTGTTCTTTGTTATATGTATTTGTTCTTTGTTACATGTATTTGTTCTTTGTTATATGTATTTGTTCTTTGTTACATGTATTTGTTCTTTGTTACATGTATTTGTTCTTTGTTAAATGTATTTGTTCTTTGTTATATGTATTTGTTCTTTGTTACATGTATTTGTTCTTTGTTATATGTATTTGTTCTTTGTTATATGTATTTGTTCTTTGTTACATGTATGTGTTCTTTGTTAAATGTATTTGTTCTTTGTTAAATGTATTTGTTCTTTGTTACATGTATTTGTTCTTTATTATATGTATTTGTTCTTTATTATATGTATTTGTTCTTTGTTATATGTATTTGTTCTTTTTTATATGTATTTGTTCTTTGTTACATGTATTTGTTCTTTGTTATATGTATTTGTTCTTTGTTATATGTATGTGTTCTTTGTTAAATGTATTTGTTCTTTGTTAAATGTATTTGTTCTTTGTTACATGTATTTGTTCTTTGTTATATGTATGTGTTCTTTGTTAAATGTATTTGTTCTTTGTTAAATGTATTTGTTCTTTGTTACATGTATTTGTTCTTTATTATATGTATTTGTTCTTTGTTATATGTATTTGTTCTTTGTTATATGTATTTGTTCTTTGTTACATGTATTTGTTCTTTGTTACATGTATTTGTTCTTTATTATATGTATTTGTTCTTTATTATATGTATTTGTTCTTTGTTATATGTATTTGTTCTTTTTTATATGTATTTGTTCTTTGTTACATGTATTTGTTCTTTGTTACATGTATTTGTTCTTTGTTACATGTATTTGTTCTTTGTTATATATATCTGTTCTTTGTCGAATAAAGAATGTCCGGTATAGATATAATAATAATAATAATGTTTTTTTTAAATTCAGATAAAAAGTCCATAGATATACATAAAATACATGTAGAAATATGTATATATATAAAACACACACATTGAGCATAAAAATAATAAAATAAATAAATAAAAATGTATATTTAAAGATTATACAATGAATCCAGTGAATTCTCAATTTAGATCTACAATAGGTGTTGCAAATTACAATGACCTGAATAATTGGATTCAATGACTTCTCAATCCTAGTCATTAAACTATAAGTAGCATTTCTGGTGACGCATTTACAAGATCTGACATTGGCCGCAGCTAACATTTGGCTGGCGCTGCATCTCAGAGGCAGCCTATTTAACATTCTGTATGAGTTGTTACATGCCACTATAAAATGCTGGAAAACTGCTTTTCTATAATTCACCCATCAGGCGCACATATACACATTACTGAAGTAGGCTGTGAATAACTTGTTCTTTACAGCGGAAGAGCAATAGTTATTTTTTACGTAGCATGTTGCTCTTGGCATAAATGAGTCTAACTTTGGCTTGAATGTCGGCCTCATCAGATAAATCGTTACAAATAACATGCCCAAGATATTTACACGAAGTGGCAAAGTTTAACTTTGTCCTTCCTAATGTAATTTCTTTAGCAAAATTTGCGTTTCTAGAATCAAAGTACATGATCACAGATTTGGAGGCATTAAATTGAACACCGTATTCACAACCGTATATGTAGCAACAATCAAGTAACGTTTGCAGTCCCTTACCGGAAGGGGCGAACAGAAGTAAATCGCCTGCATAAATCAGGTGATTTTGTGTCCTTTGTAGTGAGTATAGATGGCGCCGAGTAGCTATCTTGTTCGTGCGTGCGTGTACTCCGCGATGTATGCCAGCCAGATTAAGGATGGGCCATCCAATTCAATTCAATTCAATTTCTGGAAGCGGATTGGCCATATTGATGTGGAAGCACGTGCGCACGTGCGTACGGCTGTATACGCGCCTGTCTGTATGATGTAGAGGTGCACTAGAAAATAAGGGTACCCAGTAGGGAGCAGAGGAAGGAGGGAATAAGAATGATCGACGGGCTAATCAAAAGACTAGGAGACCAGTGTGTATGTTTAAAATGTCACGTTGCCAAGTCTGCGTCATATCTGGCCGTAACTAGTCAACAGATCAGCGGGCCAGGTTATGATGACGACAATGCGCTATCTCTATCTATCTACCACAGGCAGATCAGTTCTGTTTGATAACGCCGTATGAAACGTTGAATGGGCACTGTGTTCAGGCGGCGTAGCGTGACGCCAGTGAACACGACAGTATCACCGGGTGAGAGTGAATTTATAGGAGTGGGTACCGCTAGACGTGAAAATGTGGCCCCTTTAAGTAGAAGGGTATCAGTGATAATCGATCCTGCCTCTAAGCCATGAGCAGTTTCAATGTCACGTTAAATTATATTATTACAATTGAGAACATCACTAATGTTATTAGTATCTGTTATTGTACATTCATCCGTAATACAGAGCAGCTTGTGTGGTACATTTTAATCCGTAATACAGACCAGCTTGTGTCGTACATTTTAATCCGTAATACAGACCAGCTTGTGTCGTACATTTTAATCCGTAATACAGACCAGCTTGTGTGGTACATTTTAATCCGTAATACAGACCAGCTTGTGTGGTACATTTTAATCCGTAATACAGACCAGCTTGTGTGGTACATTTTAATCCGTAATACAGACCAGCTTGTGTGGTACATTTTATTCCGTAATACAGACCAGCTTGTGTGGTACATTTTAATCCGTAATACAGACCAGCTTGTGTGGTACATTTTAATCCTTTACTGATCAACAACACAACCCGCATGTATGGTAGAACAACTGTGAACATTAAACATTGTAAAGTTAATCTGCGTTATATCAGTGTACTGAATTGGAACAATGTTGTTCAGGAAAGGACATACATTTTAACAATGTTTAACAAGTCCAATCGGGTTTCTTTCGTTAACATCATAAGAACTGTAAACATTAAAACAACCAAAAAGAGCTCGTTACAAGGAGAACACTATTTCTGGTGAAAACGCAAACGAATCTTTTCTCACGGAAAAGAAACATTGTCAAACTGGTAATGCGTTTGTTGTCTGCGAGCGGTGGTCTAAAGGTTGTCGATCGAGAGGACGGTGGTTCGATTCCACGGCCGCCGTTTCGAAGCTTGGGCAATTTCGTTCACCCCACTTTTGTCTGCGTCTTTCAGATCTCTCAGTTTCTCTTTGATCAATCGTCAGGATGTCATTAAAATGGCGGATGTTCGACCAGACAACGGTTTAATCGGCTATTTGCTACTCAGAGCGTGTAGTCTTGGGTGGCAATCTTGATAAATCTAGTTGAATCTAGGGGGACTGTCTCTTGGAGGCGTGTACTCATCTCGAAATGTCACGCTCTAGGACAACCTTAGTAAGCGAGCGAGGGAAGTGGTGTGTAGTTGGGTGGTAGACAAATTAAAATGTTGTATATATATAGGATCCTTTTCAGCCCTACTTGGCATTACCGAGACATTGACTCCAAGTCCGCGACCCTCTATAACCGGCAAA